>OY482672.1:42550447-43010623 GCA_960531455.1 Urophora cardui | reverse complement strand
GATGTTTATAGATGAAACATCCGTTGAAATTAAAATCCGAGCTGCTCCTTTTTCAAGGATATCCATATTTTTTGTTTTTTATGAAAGGATCAAATATTGAGGAATTCGAAAATTCGCCACCGTCCAAATTTTTCCGATTTCAATACATTATTTGGTCGCTAAGGGATACAAAAAAAGGTATTAAAAAGAAAAAAGGACACCTGTAGTGGAAAAATCCAATGTGAACAGGACCTAAAGGATAACCACTGAAATATAAAATAACACAAAAAGTACCCACTTTAATTTGCGTATAACTCCTAAAATGTTAACTCTACTCTAAAGAAATATTTCTTTAATATACAATTTTGATGTACCTGCAGTGCTTAATGTACTTTTGTGCATCTAAAGTGAAAAATTCAAAAAAAGTACGTTTTTTTTATAGTGCTATTTTAAGTTCAAATATTTTTGTAGTTTATGTAAATATTTTAATCTAATGATCCAACTCTCATTCCTACATATCTATACGTTAATACTAAAAAAGAGTTAGAGCTGAGATACGCGCCAGCTGTGCACGGTGGGCGGGAAGCAACAATAGGTTGCATGGGAATATCGTAAAAACGATGGCCCAACGAATATGTGCCTAGCTGTGTGCTGGTACTAATTTTCGTTTAAAAAAAATGTTGGAGATTTTATTCACGCTTGCTGTGTGTTTATGAAGTATATTAGAATATCATTTTACGTAAGTTTTTAGCCGGCGATCGTTTTTTCGATATTTTCATGCAACCTATTTTTGCTTACCGCCCACCGTGCACAGCTAGCACGTATTTCAGCTCTAATTCTTTTTAATATTAACGTATAGATATGTAAGAATGAGAATTGGATCATTAGATTAAAATATTTACATAAACTAGAAAAATATTTGAACTTAAAGTAGCACCGTAAAAAAAGTACTTTTTTTTTGAAATTTTCACTTTAGATGGACCAAAGTGCATTAACCACTGCAGGTACATCAAAATTGTATATCAAAGAAATATTCCCTTATTTATTCTGAATGAAACATATAATAAGGAATTTTCACGTAGAGTTAACATTTTAGGAGTTATACGCAAATTAAAGTGGGTACTTTTTGTGTTATTTTATATTTCAGTGCTTATCCTTTAGGTCCTGTTCACATTGGATTTTTCCACTACAGGTGTCCTTTTTTCTTTTTAATACCTTTTTTTGTATCCCTTAGCGACCAAATAATGTATTGAAATCGGAAAAATTTGGACGGTGGCGAATTTTCGATTTCCTCAATATTTGATCCTTTCAAAAAAAAACAAAAAATGTGGATATCCTTGAAAAAGGAGCAGCTCGGATTTTAATTTCAACGGATGTTTCATCTATAAACATCACATAACACAACCCCACTTTCCTTTTTTCTCGACATTTTCATGCAACCTATCGTCGCTTCCTGCCTACCGTGTACGATCACTTAATTTAGGCTTTGTGATCACTCTGGTATATAGTTTGGGGAGGTTTTGGAGATTGATCTATTATAACTCCATATCGTCGCATAAAGTGCAATACCGCGTATCCGCTATCACTCAAATTTTACAGGAGACAGTAAGAACTGTTTTAATTCAAAATGGTTCGGAATTTTGCAAACCCACATCAAAACCAAGGTAAATTTTTGGATTATATTCTTAATCCAAATATCATTTTGGCGAAAAACAGTTAAATGTGCAGTTATTGGCTTACTTATGTATTTATAAGCGGTTTTGCGTCTTTTATTTTGTTCAATAGTGACGTATAGGCGGGATTGCGGGCGTACTTAAAAACTTTTCTTCAATAAAGCAAAGTTATAATCCATTTCGTGTTTATGAAAGTATAATCAACTTTAGTACATTACAGTACAGTTATAAAGCAATAACACCTATTATTCGCGGTATTGGTTCGAAAAATTTCCTTAAAAAAGCGGTTTTGAAACTGTGTCATTATTTGGAATTGCGTTGTGTGAATCTCAAAATTGTTGCATGAATGGATGGGGACGGACGCCAAGAATGTATTTTTGATGAAATCTCATTTTTTGCAAAAATGTCACGCGGTTTTGCACTTTAAACGACGATATGTATGTACACCACCATACCAAGTGAGCATTTCAGTCTATATATGTATGTATGTACATATGTCCAATCCAATTACAAAAATATATGTACCCTAGATTTTAACAATATGAGTTGCTTATTTCCGCGGTGCAATAATACCAAATATGGCGACGATACCCTTTATTCGCGGAGAGTGGATGAAGATTTGTGGAGTGAGCGAAGAGGAGCTACCGGAAGTTCCATAAATCTGCCCACTAGTGCCCTTTCTCCTTCTGTCCTTTGATTCCTGAAATACCCAAACTTTCAAAGAAAAATCTACGCATTCAAAAAATAAAAGTCTGGCATCGCTATACTCCAAAACTGACATAAGATCAAACTTCAAAAATCTGCTTTTTAATCAAAAAGACAGCGTCAAAATGACAATGCACATACCTGTATTTTTTATACCATGATACTCGGTCTATATTAACACACACATAAATTGTTCTGGTATTCCAATTAAGGGAGAATACAGTGTTTAGGATGGCAGCAACATAACTATGAACATTCATTACATTTCATCTTAATAAGAACGCACTCAGTTTCATACAATCACTTCATATAAGCCGCTTTCGATTCACAATTTCTCTGCTGGTTATAAATTTCCTTCTGTCAAATTTATATGTGAATGATAGCGAGCAGAGGGAAATTTTTATCGACCAGTTAGCGAGTATGGCTACTACTCATTATGGATTCAAACATTTTTGTTCGATCCGACCTCGCTTGTGTGATGGCGAATCGAAAACGACAATAATATACCTATTTTATTTGCAATGTAAATGTATGTATAATATTTTCCTTTATATTAGCCGCTTTCGATTCACAATTTCTCTGCTGGCTATAAATTTCCTTCTGTCAAATTTATATGTGAATGCTAGCGAGCAGAGGGAAATTTTTATCGACCAGTTAGCGAGTATGGCTACTACTCATTATGGGTTCAAACATTTTTGTTCGATCCGACCTCGCTTGTGTGATGGCGAATCGAAAACGACAATTTTAATTTTTCATCAATAGACGGTAGATACACTTCTTAAGCGTTATAATGGGCAAATTACACCATTCGATATGGCTCAGTATGTCTTTTGGACCGGAGACGAAGCGGGTGTTGCTCGAGCTGTTGAAGAGCTCATTGATCGTGGATTGGTAAGTGAAGTTAAGATTTAAACATATAAATATACATATATTTACATATGTATATAAGTTTATTTTTAAATTTTTAACAACTTCGTTTAGATGACACGTGAAAATGCATTGGCTTTCTTAAGAGAGGTGCGTGTTGGTATTGAATATCTGCAGCAATCTTATACGAATCGTATCTTCCCTGAAGCTGGTCTGGATATCAATTTAGATAAGGTAAGGAACGTACCTTAATTTTAGTACTGCATTCTTTTTCTTTTGCACTTATGAATAGTGAATTAAAATAATAATAAAAAATGTTTTAATTTGTGTTTTTCCAAATTTTGTTAAGTTGTTTCCTTCTTCTATTATACTAACGATACGTATGCCTGTATATACTAATTGCAGAAAAACTTCGATCTTCCACAAAAGAAAACGCTTTCATCACCAGCCATTCCAGCAACAAATGCAAAGCCTCTGCTTCCCTATTCACGTTTAGAGCGGCGCATGCATAATGATAATCAAAATCCAATGAAATCAATGGAAAATGCATCGGTCTGGCATAAATTGCAAGCATTAAATAATGATGGAAATCAAGGTAAGACGCGTTGGTATAGTTTCAGAAAACTGATAAGCAACGAAAGCTTTTTTTAATTGTTCAACTACAGACCTAAATGATTATGATGAGACTGGCGAAAGGGCTAAAATATCGGAATTTTTATACAATGAATACACTTTGGAAGATATTTTGTATAAATTGGCAAAGGTGAGGCTAGATAGATCGATACATATATACTAATGTATCATAGCACTTATAATACTTTTGTTTTTGTTTATGTTTTGCAGATAATGTTCACACAATCATTGTCTCATGGCTCCGATGAAGCACAACGCGAGCTGCAAAAATTAACTGATTTCCTAGAGCGTGAAGGCAATCTTGGTGTTATACCCATTGACTTGCAGAAAAAAGTGTTGCGTATGTATAACTTTACATATGTACAATGTACATATATGTTTGTTACAATTTTTTGTTACAATTTAACTATAATTTAACTTCAAATCAAGTGGTTTTTAATACATTTTCTTTTTGTTCATAGATATTTTATATCGTGCACTATCTGACACTCTAGCCGAGCGACCCGAGCTATTGTCAGTTGCTAATATTAATCTTGCTAATCCGTATAGTCGTCTTCCCATGCGCACTTTGGAGCCATAAAATGGTTTTGCGGAAACGTGTGATTCCAACTTAATAAATATATGTACATATACTCAGTGTAAGGAGTAAACAAAATATAAAAATAATGATGTGATTAGTTGTCTGAATATACATACATACATACATACTTAAATACAGAGTTATTGAAACTTTCATAGGCCTTTAGCTTTGGCAACACGCAAATAGTCCTTACTGTATTTACATACATATGTATGTACGTTGCTTCCAAAGACCAATTCAAAAATTTGTCTCAGGATCGGGTATTTTTTAATAAATTACGAATTATGTTTCTACATTCGATTGTATTGAAAGCGATCCACTTGTTTTTTAAAACATTTTTAATAGAATTTTTTTTTAAATAACGATTAAAAGAAAACACTTTTAAATTTATTTAAATGACGTAAACACAATTTTATTGTTATATGTATATTCCCATTTGTTCAGTATTCCATACTATTTTTACATTTCCTTTTACATAATGCCCATGCCTGTTGCCTGAATATATACAGTCATGCAATATACAATACATATACATATAACTATAAATATACATACGTCGTGCTTTGGAATTAGCGATATACAAAATTTTTTGGTTTAATTAAAATAAAATTTACAATTTGTGTAATGTTTCTTTCGGATATACATATGTATGAAATACGAATCGGTATTATACATATATGCTTCAAATATGTACTGCATAGCAGCGTAGCCGAATTTATCTATATATTTACAAAACAAAGGAGATAATAACATAAATTAAATTGAGTTATTATAATTGGTATTAAAAACTAAATTGTAAATTTAAATTTTAAAGAAATTTTGTGAAAATATGATTGGCAGGCCATTTTAATAAATACAAAATATAAAAATATAAATACTTACATATATATATGAAAATGTGGAATTTTTATTGCAAATTTATGATTAACAACATTTTAAATAATTATAAAAGGGAGAGCCCATCGGAAGGTTGAGAATTTATATATATTTATATACATGGATATTTAGATTCCCTATTTTATTTAGCTGCTCATTCGATAAATTAAAAATATATACTTTTATCTACATACTTATTTCTTTTTTATTTTTATCATTAGTTAAAATTATTGGGATTAGTTATTAAATGCAATAACGTATGTATACATATGTTCTAGGCTTTTTATTTGTATATAATACTCTTCCACAATTTTATGATTTTTAAATGCATAAGTGCATACATTTATTGAAGAAATAAATAAAAGTCCAATAAAAATTTCGCTGTGTGTCTATTTATTCTATATATGTGTGTATGTAATGCTTTACTAGCACAAAATTATAGAAAATATCAAATAAATGGGCGCCTCGTAGTTTGATATTCAATATTCCCTTTTCGAAAACATATCTAAAAGTTTCTTGTGAAATTTCTCTTTCTAAACAGTCGGTTATATAGGAGCTATAAGTTATATTGGTTTGACTTCGTCGATTTCGGCAAATGATCGATTATAGGTACATAAAAGGGCACCCGTATACCGGATTAACTTCACAAAGGCTGATAGAAAGATTGTGAACACTCTAATATTCCAATGGTTTATCCAACGACATTTTACATCGATATGGTAACATTCTGCTAAATTCAAATGTCAATAATCACAGCCATAACCTAAGTATAGAAGGTCCATGCAAGGGAGGGTAGCTCTTCTTAAGCGAGTTTTTAGCTTATGTCAAACTGTAGTCTTTTGTTTGGATTTTGCCTTCTTGCACGTGTTTTTCGTGGAAATAGCTTGTGTGTTCGGTTGTGCGTTTGTGTGTTCGGTTGTGTGTTCGCTCGCGTTTTCTCTGCTTTTGACTTCTTGAAAGACGCCATCTAACTGTAATCACCTATTTTGCTTCACATAAGAGTACCTGTATAGATTGGTCTTGAATCACAGCCAAGCATGCGGACATACATTTGTATACAAACATTTCGAACAGCTGCTTGTGTTTGGTCCATGAAGTATTTCACATTTGCAAAAAATATAGGAATTAAATAAAAGCGAATAATTTCAGAAAAGCGAAAACAAACAAAATGAATTCTCACGAATCCACCATGAAAATGGATCCAGACTTGGCGAAAAAACTATTCGCCAATGGCGCAGTGCTAATAATAACAGGTGCACCGGTTGGCACAGAATTCGGCATTGATTTGTGTAGCTATACGATTAGTGAGAAATTTCGTGGTGTTAAAATGATTCCACCTGGACCCCATTATGTTTGGTGTGCATCTTGTGGCCCATACGGCGATGTTGCGCCACGCGTCGGCTTTGTACATTTCTTCAAAAGTGAAGAGGTTGTGGTGCGTGAATGGAATGCCAGCGACGAGGAAATGCAAGAGAGTCAAAGCAAAGATCCAGCTCTTGAAAAGAGGCGTATACGCGAAAATCTCAAACAATTTGATAGTTTTCTTGCTCCCTACGATTATCGTTTTTACAACAAATGGAAGTTACTTACGGAAAAAATCACTGAAACAACTGTGGATCGTTGCAGACCAGCGCTAGGCACGATACGCACAAATGCTGAGTTACAATCCTGCTCGAATGAGGATCGACCGCGTGGTTCACCGAACAATAATGCCAACAATATCTTACAATTACAACAACAACAGCGCATCAAAGGAAAAGGATTGCTAAAGGAAAGTGACCTGCTGCCGAATTTGAAACCCGTCGAAGGCACAGCACCACGTTTCACCGTGCTGCCAGAACGCGTACCAGCCGATGCTACACCTGCCGAAGTTTCCCAGCACAGCATGGATTGCGTGCATGCAATTGAGAAGTTCATCGGTCAGTTTCACAGTTCGGAAGCTCTAATCGAGGAGGAACGATTAGCATTCGTTTTCTATTTAATTGGTTACTCTGTGGAATCTTTGGCTCATTGGCGTAAGATCTTACATTTATTGGCACATTCGGAGCAGGCAGTGCATAACTATAGGATACTTTATATGAAATATAGCGAAGCATTAATGCAACAATTGCCTCACTTGCCCGAGGAGCTAATGGAACCTGGAGAATATAATAGCGTTTATCGAGATGTGCGTACACTATTGGTTAATTTGAATTTAGGTGGTCTTGCGGAGTGTGCCGGCAAGCTGACGAAGAAATTGCAGAAAAGTTTGCATTGGGAATTCGAAGGTTTGCTGGAGGAAGATCCTGAGGATATGCCGGTTATTGTTGAAAACGTTTAGATTTTAAGTGTGTTTTAAACGTTGTAACTGTAATATATGTTTTATTAATAACACATTAGATATGTATTTCAGTGCATACGTACATACATACATACATAAGTCTACACAGAGATAATTGAGAAATAAAATAATGTAGGTATGCTTTTAATCTTCAAGTTGTAAAAATGTTAATTTTTAGCCAAAATCATGCATTCTTATTTGTAGATTTCATAAATTTCAAATTCCTGTTACAAAAGATTAATACTCCAACTGTCGCGTAATTAATTGCTTACAAATAAGAATTTGTACGCTAAGTCACATATATGCACATTAGGACGGGTCATTTGATAGGGGCCCAGAAAAAGAACAGAGGCATATCGCGATTATGATTATTTAATTTCAAGCATTTATGCCTAAGAAAACATACATATTTCTAAAATTAATTTCGAGCCCGCGGTTTTTACTATCTACACCTTTTCCAACTGTATATCAGAAAACTAAGAAAGTATTTAAGAAATTTTCAAAGTGAACAATGTATGGACAATTTCTGAAATAAATTTTTAATTTTCTGAAAAAGCCACTGATCTATTGAAACTGTTGTATTTAAAACTAGCTAAAATGTGTATCTGGGGATATTGGGGTCGAGGAATACCATTTTTGGAACTAATTTCTTTCACTTTTGAGGGCCGTCACAGGATGGTTCCCTATATTGTTTTTGGATAGTAAAAACCGCTGGCTCGAACTATTATTTCTTGGGCAAAAATGCTTGAAATGATCGAAATAATAATAATCGCTATGTGCGTTTGGTGCAAAAAATTTGACCCGCCCTAATGTACAGATGTACATACAAATATTGTACTTAAAGTAATATTCCACATTGAACAATAAATAAATAAGTGTAAAATACGTATGTACATATGTACATACATATATCTAAATATGTAGTTCCAAAAGTAAACTTATTTTTGCTTTTTGGGCTCTACAAGTTCCTTCAACTCAGCGCTTCTTTTATCCAACGCTGCCGGTCCATCCTCGTCATCACCCTCCTCTTTGGCCGGCTTCGAATCACTGCCAACAATACTTTTATCTGCATTTAAATCCAAAGAATATTGCGTAGCTAGTTCTTCCAAACGTTTTTGATTTTTTTGCAAATGCCCAGGTAGCCAAAAAACCGTTTGTACCATCCTAAATGCAGGTACAGTTGTAATGCGCATTTTAAAATGTCAAAGGTTGCACAATATTTAAATGGAAACTTACTTGATTAGAATATAGCCAGAAAAGGCTAGAAGTAAGCAAGTAAACGAGGCCTTCACCATATTCCAATAATCTACAACAACTTGTTGATGTTTCATTTTGATTTATTTTTTTTTTTTTTATTTTCAGTTTTGTTATTTTTAAACAGTTTTTATTGTAATGTTATACATATGTCTGCTGTTGAACTTTTTGAAACACATAACCATTCTTTTCTATTTGCTCTGTGGGTAGGTAGTAAGTACATAGCACGGTTTTGGTCATGGGCGTGTTAAATCTTGTGCATAGCGGGGGTGGATATACATATATATGTATGTATGTATGTATTGTAGAATGTCATTAACCAAAAATATTTTTTTTTACTTAACAGACAACAGAAATTTGGATATTTTTGCATTTCCCGAACACTCAACACCCCTTTGTTGTTGCTGTTTTCGTAACGCCAAAACCTCTGTCCAAGAATTCCTTGGTAGGATATAAATACGGCTCGTTCTGGTTACTGAATGCTCAACCCCTCTAAAAATTAAATTTTGTCTACGCCATTGAACAGAGAGATAATGCGCTGTGCGAGTGTTTTTTTCGGTAGCCATTGGTTACTAAATTAATACGTGTCCATAAATGTCGCTGTAATCCTACAAAGAACACTAGTTGTACAAATCAATAGCTTATTACATACATCCATAAATTATAGTTGGGCTGACAGTGACATTGAGAAATACTTGCAACGGTCTGCATTATTATTTATATGTACCCTGCAAAAAATGCGATTAATCCGGGACGTGTCCGGGATCAATCGCAAGGTGCAAATGCAGAACGGGTGCAAATGCAGATCAATCTTTTATCTCGAACGGGTACAAATGTAGACTAATCGCGTTCATCCAAAGTTGTAAGCGCCAAGGCTATTTTTTATGAAAATTTCTAAAAATTATAAATTGTTATGTATATATATTAGAAGAAAGTATAATCATTCATTTTGTAGTGAAATCTTAAAAAAAATAAGTGTTTCCTCCAAATATTTTAAGTTTTGAGAATGCATTATGCGAGTGTAAAACGCATGTGAGGAATTTTTCAAAGTTGTTAGCCAAGGCTATTTTTTATAACAATCTTTAAAAATTATAAATGTTCATGCCTATTTAAATAAAGATTATACAATAAGTTTTACTTTTCTAAAAAATCTTCAATAAATTAATTTTTTTTATAAATAGGCAGTATTGAGTGCATAATTGTAATTGATTTTTCAATGGATATTTTTGTTAACATTTTGTTAAAATTATTATTCATAATTGTTATTAAAATGGTGTCCAGTTTTTCCTATTATCATAAAATTTTTTTAATACATACATTGAATATTTTTGTAAAATTTCTACATTTAATCAATCTAAATTTATACCCGTTCGGAATGAAAGCGATTAATCTGCATTTATACCCGTGCGGGAACAATTTGTCTAAAATTAGTATATATTTATACCCGCGCGGGAACAATTGGGGACTAATTGTGGACCGATTGTTCCCGAAAGAGTTCAATCTGGGACAAATCTCTTTCGGGATGAATCGCACATTTTTCTGCAGGGTACATACATACATACCCTGTAGGGAAAATGCTAGTTCAGAACTATGTCGCTTCTAGTGCATTTTTCGCAACTTGTGCATGTTATCAACTGGCGAATTTAACACGGTGATGTCCAAGGAGGTGTCAATTGTCAACCTCTGCACTACATTTTCGATAGTTCTGAACTAGTACCAAATTCTACAGTTTGCACTAGTTCGTTTGTTGGCACAATTTCGATATTTCTGAACTAGATGAAAATTCATACAAATTCCACAGTTTTAAGTCTGCTGCTTAAGAGCGGTATTTTACAAGCTTAAAGCAAGTGGCACAATGGAAAAGTGGCTAACGTGTGTGCCTTTCAATCTGAGGGCATGGGTTCGAATCCTGTCGGTGTCGAGGTGGATAATATTTTTTTTTTTTTTTTTTTTATCTAATATTTTTTATTTTTTTATTTAATAAAAATTTGCAAAAATAAGCTAAGAAATAGAAAACTCTTTATATAAAATGCTTCACTAAACATCTGAGAATTGCAGAAATATACAAAGCCGATGGCACACGGTAGGCAGGAAGCGACGATAGGTTGCATGAAAATGTCGAGAAAAAAGGAAAGTGGGGTTGTGTTATGTGATGTTTATAGATGGAACATCCGTTGAAATTAAAATCCGAGCTGCTCCTTTTTCAAGGATATCCACATTTTTTGTTTTTTTTTGAAAGGATCAAATATTGAGAAAATCGAAAATTCGCCACCGTCCAAATTTTTCCGATTTCAATACATTATTTGGTCGCTAAGGGATACAAAAAAAGGTATTAAAAAGAAAAATGGACACCTGTAGTGGAAAAATCCAATGTGAACAGGACCTAAAGGATAACCACTGCAATTTAAAATAACACAAAAAGTACCCACTTTAATTTGCGTATAACTCCTAAAATGTTAACTCTACGTGAAAATTTCTTATTATATGTTTCATTCAGAATAAATAAAGGAATATTTCTTTGATATACAATTTTGATGTACCTGCAGTGGTTAATGCACTTTGGTCCATCTAAAGTGAAAATTTCAAAAGAGGTACGTTTTTTTTATGGTGCTATTTTAAGTTCAAATATTTTTCTAGTTTATGTAAATATTTTAATCTAATGATCCAATTCTCATTCTTACATATCTATACGTTAATATTAAAAAGAATTAGAGCTGAAATACTCGCTAGCTGTGCACGGTGGGCGGTAAGCAACAATAGGTTGCATGAAAATATCGAAAAAACGATCGCCGGCTAAACACTTACGTAAAATGATATTCTAATATACTTCATAAACACACAGCAAGCGTGAATAAAATCTCCAACATTTTTTTTAAACGAAAATTAGTACCAGCACACAGCTAGGCACATATTCGTTGGGCCATCGTTTTTACGATATTCCCATGCAACCTATTGTTGCTTCCCGCCCACCGTGCACAGCTAGCGCGTATCTCAGCTCTAACTCTTTTTTAGTATTAACGTAGAGATATGTAGGAATGAGAGTTGGATCATTAGATTAAAATATTTACATAAACTAGAAAAATATTTGAACTTAAAATAGCACCATAAAAAAACGTACTTTTTTTTTGAAATTTTCACTTTAGATGCACAAAAGTACATTAAGCACTGCAGGTACATCAAAATTGTATATTAAAGAAATATTTCTTTATTTATTCTGAATGAAACATATAATAAGAAATTTTCACGTAGAGTTAACATTTTAGGAGTTATACGCAAATTAAAGTGGGTACTTTTTGTGTTATTTTATATTTCAGTGGTTATCCTTTAGGTCCTGTTCACATTGGATTTTTCCACTACAGGTGTCCATTTTTCTTTTTAATACCTTTTTTTGTATCCCTTAGCGACCAAATAATGTATTGAAATCGGAAAAATTTGGACGGTGGCGAATATTCGATTTCCTCAATATTTGATCCTTTCAAAAAAAACAAAAAATGTGGATATCCTTGAAAAAGGAGCAGCTCGGATTTTAATTTCAACGGATGTTTCATCTATAAACATCACATAACACAACCCCACTTTCCTTTTTTCTCGACATTTTCATGCAACCTATCGTCGCTTCCTGCCTACCGTGGGCAATTGAACGAATGAAAACCCAATAAACCAAAAGGCTTGAGAATAATATTATAACAAGCTTACAAATATAAGCGTTAAGCTTGTGAAACTATTGTGTAAACTATTGTAAAAGACTTAAGAACAATTGTAGAAAAATCAAAACGGCACCCTTTTTATAAGCTTACAAATGTAATTGTAGAAAAATATTACTAGTGAAAGTTTGTTGTAAGCTTATAAATACAATTGTATGTATAAATAGTAGAAAAAAATTAAAGCGTGAATAACGGGTATTCATGAATATTGATGTGTAAACTGTTTCGAAATCGGATATTTATTCCCTTTTCCTTATTCCTTTTTTCCTGGTTTTCTATGGATTAAAAGGCGACTATCGTTTTTGTAATTTTTTTTGTTGTCATTGTGACTGCTTCTATTTTGTTGTTTTTGTTTGTTTTGGTTTTTGGTTTTTGACTTTTGATTTTTTTTGTTGTTTTGTTTTGTATTGTTCAGAAACATGCAAGATCATCCGAGTCCACGTTTGACCCATATCTGGAGACCCGGCCTAGGGGTCACAATGAAAAGAGCTTCATATCGAAGTCCTGCTCAAAACCTTTCATTTGATACCAATATTGCTCAGAAATATTTAAGGATCATCCGGGTCCTCCTTTTGACCAATATCTGGAGACCCGGCCTAGGGTTCACAATGAAAAGAGTTTCATATCGAAGTCCTGCTCAAAACCTTTCATTTGATACCAATATTGCTCAGAAATATTCAAGGATCATCCGGGTCCTCCTTTTGACCCATATCTGGAGACCAGGCCTAGGGGTCACAATGAAAAGAGCTTCATATCGAAGTCCTGCTCAAAACCTTTCATTTGATACCAATATTGCTCAGAAACATTCAAGGGTCATCCGGGTCCTTCTTTTGACCCATATCTTGAGACCCGGCCTAGGGTTCCCAATGAAAAGAGTTTCATATCGAAGTCCTGCTCAAAACCTTTCTTTTGATACCAATATTGCTCAGAAACATTCAAGGATCATCCGGGTCCTCGTTTTGACCCATATCTGGAGACCCGGCCTTCACTTCGCTTCGTTGCTGTTGTTGTTGATATTTGCATTTGCACGGCTATGCATGCAAGCATTTGTAAGTACATGTCTATCTACCTACCTACCACTGACAGTGCCAAGCGATTCACACGGACGCAGCAGTGCACTAACGCAAAGGTCATTTACGTTTACGCGTAAACTTTACCTGTTTTTCGAAATCACTCGTAGCTACAGCAAAGATGTTTACACATCAAAAAGAAAAAAAATTTTATTTGCATTTTTCTTTTCATTTTCTTTCCTTCTTCACCTTTACTGCAATGTTCTTTATTTTATATTCTCCTCCTGTTTCGAACCATGACATCAACCTGTAATTCAATCCAACGGTATCATATAGTGGGACATTCAACATTATATTGAATTTTATTGAGGCTTTTATACTTCCCTTTTCCGAAAAAGGAATAATGAATTATATGAATCATTGTAAAACCAAAATTTAAAAAAATTTTACAGCAAGCTTATAACAATGTTATTATTAATAGTTTTTCAAGCTTTCATTTCAAGTGTAAAGAATGCTTATTGTAATATTGTTTTCAAGCTTTTTAACATAAGTAGTATTGAGGAAGGCTTACATAAAGTAAGTGTTCCTCAATTATTACAATCATGCTTGTGAGTAAGCTTACAATTAAGCTTATAAAAACTGTATTGCAATAAGCTTACAATGGACAATTGTTATAAGCTTGTTCGCAAGTCCTATTACATTTCGCTTACTTCCTGGTCTGTTGGGAAATTTTCATAGAATTTTTGTCTCTTCGAAATTGTATACAAATCAAAGGGTGTCTAACTACAATTGTTTCAGTTCCTTTCGGCTACAAATTTTGCTCACTTGTTATTGAGTTTCCTGCAGGATATGTGTGTAAGTACGTATATATGTATGTAATTAACTTTAAGATTTAATTTATACAACACATAACTTAAATTTCATTAGTTCGAACCAAACAGGTCAGGGTTTATGATGACATAGGCATATTAGGGTGGTCCCCAAATGTATGGAGAAAAATTTGATAGCATATTTCCTCAACCTCACCCATTAGGTCGATGCTAATAAAGCCGGAGATACTAAGTCGACTTAAGCAGTTATTGCAGGGGACCACAGAATTATTTTTTTCATTTCGACATTTTTTTTTTGTTCTTTGTCTCAGCTGTAAAGTTTGCAAAAAGGGACTTAGGCAATTTGCACTCTAAGCTGGCAAAAAACACCTCACAATTCTTTTCTACATAAAAACAATAGAACTGGGACGAAACCGCATCATCTTTGTTAATAAACTCCAACTGAATAAATATGTATATTATACACACTTTCAATTTTTTTTTTTATTTTAACTAGCTAAAGTTGTTTTAATTTAACCGTAATGCAGATTAGTGCTTCAAACATCAGATGTATGTATGTACGTAAATATGAATGTGAGTTCTTATGTTTAATGTAATAACTAGGGCAACAGAAAATATGCCCTAAAAAATTCGTTTTTAGCGCTAAAAATATGTCCTTAAAAATATGGTTTAAGCGCTAAAAATATGCTCTTAAAACTTGGTTTAAGCACTGAAAATATGCCCTTAAATTTTTTTTATATACTTAATAAAAGGATATACGGCATGGTAGTTTGTGTGCTCCCCTTTCATGCAAGAGGTTCCAGGTTCAAACCCTGGCCCGGACAAATATCAAAAATTAGTTTTAAATAAAACTAGAACACTTTTTGTAATAAAAAATATTTTTATTAAAGGTACATATTTGTTTTTATAAGTACAAAAGCGAAATAAAAAATTCACATTTTATTAAATTATAATACTTTTTGTAACAAAAAATTATTTTTATTAAAGGTATATTTTATAGGTACAAAAGACGAAATAAAAAAAAAACACATTTCGTCGTACCATACGAAAACTAACATCAGATTTTTTGTGGCTGACGAAAAGTAAAAAATTCAAGTTTTGGCCGACGAAAAGTAATAAAATCGAGTTTTGGCTGACGAAAAGTAATAAAATCCACTTTTGGCTGACGAAAACTATAAATTTCGTTTAAACAACAACAATTTTAATGTAAAAACAGTATATAATTACTGATACTTTTCGTCAGCCAAAAGTCGATTTTATTACTTTTCGTCAGCCAAAACTCGATTTTATTACTTTTCGTCGGCCAAAAGTCAAATGTTCTACTTTTCGTACAGAATTTTTTTATTGATAGCTTTCGTCAGAAATTTTAAATATATTAGTTTTCGTATGGTATGACGATTTGTGAAACACATCTTCGTTACCAAACGAAAACAAGTATTTTTACATACGAAAATCTATATATATTATGGCGGGTCAATTTGTACTGACGGAAAAAAAACCTACTTTGTTTCGGCCACAGCTGGTCAGTTCTGAACAAAAAAGTCCAAAGGAGCATAGTTCTAAAATGAAGTTTGACCCTCCGCAATTTTTATTTTAGATAGTCATCCCTAAAATTTTTTTTACATTTGTTAAAAAAATGTAGTTGAAGATACTCAAATAAAATTTTGAGATTTATTTGAGTTCAACCCATCCGTAGGCCGACACATTATCACAAAATTTTATCAATTTGGGTAAAGTTTACAAACGACGAAGAATTCACATTTCAAACTTTTAAGATATACCTGTTGTAACATAAAATAATTGGGAGAAATTCTAAAGAAGGGGTTTGGAAAATTAATGTATTTCCTTAAAAAATAATCAAATTGCATACTTATTTATTCAAATTGCTATTGCTGTAAACTACAAAATTTTGCGAAAAATTTTGAAATAGAAAACTATGTCGATTGTTGCGGTAAGTTTTTAAACGTAGAGAAAGATCTTTCCACGTCAACTGAAGGTATCGGGGCGTATTTAAAAGCAAGAATTTCAGTCACTGTGTAGCGTGTAGTGCTACATGTTCAATGTGAATATTGCGATATTTTACTTCAGTCCTTTTCGCACTTTCACTTTCAATTCGTTTATTGTCAATATTGCGATCCGGATCGCGGATTTCGAAATTTCTAAACATTTTGCGATCTAGAATCGCGAGCCATCAATACTCGATGCTACACTATCAATATGAATCGCGATCCACGGATTTCATCAATATGTATTCACCGTCTGACGTATGCCTATGTATGTAGATACACAACTGATTCGTGTAGCACATTTGAATGAAGCATTACGAAAATTATTAAATTCGCCTTGAACTTGTCAGACAAAGAGGAATGGCAAATAGTATGCGCATATACAAAACAAAGTTTCCAGAGTACAAAATTTAAATAAAAACAATTTTACGAGCGAGATGGAAAAATACGACGAAATACTATGCTAAAATATGAATTTATAGAAAAATATGCCAAAAATATGCAAATAAGTCAAGATATGCAAAAATAAGCCTTTTGACCTAAATATGCGAAAATATTCCCTAACAAGATAGGCTTATTCTCTTCGTCTTGAGCTAAAACGCCGATATATATTTATCATATGTAAATAGGACTGCAACAGAAAAATATGCATTTGCATATCTTCTGTTGCCCTAGTAATAACATATCGTCGCTCCGGAAGAAGAAAGACGCATGTCAGTAATTTGTCGACGAAAAAAGGCGCATTAAAAATATGTCGGGGAAGAAAGACGCTTTACAAAACATGTCGACGAAGATAGACGCATTAAAAAATATTTCGAAGAAGAAAGACACATTATAAAATATTTCGACGAAGAAAGACGCATTAGCATTAATATTGACAAAGAAAAAATAAAAATCGAATACGTCTTTCTTCCCTAAAAAATATTTAAATGCGTCTTTCTTTATAGTAAAAAAAATAAAGCGTCTTTCTTCGTTATCAAAAAAAATAGTCTTTCTTTCGAAAAATATTTTTAATGCGTCTTTCTTTGAAAACAAAAAAGTTTGCGTCTTTCTTCCTCAACAAAACTCTGCGTCTTTTTTCTTCTATAGCGACGATATGTTTGTATGAAACAGAAGATCGCCAATAGTATGCTCTAGAGAGTGTGAGGATGCATAATGATAATGGAAAAGTGATATATTCGTTAGTTGTTGGGAAGACAAAAAGATTATTAGGATATTTGTTGACATTCAACTCAACATGATATGAATTTGTTTAATCATGCCCCTTTAACATTTTGTTTATATGCATATCAAAAGCACTGAAGTGGAATTAGCAGGGATAATTTTTATTTCACTACCATCCCACAGTAATCATCACAAAAACGTTTGATAACGTAAAATATATGTACATACATACATATATACATATGCATACCATATATGCATATGTATATAGTACCAACATACATGAATTTAAGAATTGGCAATATCTTCCATGACACGACTAAAAACAATATTTTCCACATTCTTGCCAATTACTAAATCAAAATGATTAAATTTGGGATACGGTACTCTATAAGCTCCTTTTAAAGTGCGAGCCCGTTTCAGCTCAGCCAATAACCGATTTAAATCCGGCAATTCCGCTATATAATCATTTTCACAATAATACACATAAATTGGTACATCAATATTCTGTAAATTATAATCCGGTGGCTCGGTACTACCATAGACTCTTAAGTTTCTTAGCGGACCATAGTCGAACTGTCGAAACTTGCCCGATCGATATAATTGTGAAACGTGTTGATACTGATTGATCGATGCGCCATCCTTACAAGCCAGATATGTAAGTAACTCGATAGTTCTGGAGCTGGGCAAAAACTCTGTGCTACCAAATACTTCTACATTTGGATTTGGATCGCCCAACAATGCACCACCCAGTGTAAAAAGCGCACTCTTCGAATTATTTACAAAAGCGACCGGCGATATAAGATGAGCCGAACGGAAATGCTTCTTGTATCTCGGATACAATGAATTTAAAGCAAGAAATGTGGTGGTACCTTGTGAGTGAGCAAAATAACGAACTTGCTTCTGACCGGTCAACAACAAAGCATATTCGATCATAGCTGGTGTATCGTAGATAGCAATTTCATGCCAACCAAAGTTCCAAAACGCTTGGCAATCGGGACTCAAAAGAACATGTTTTCTGGAGTAAACATTCCCTCTTGCATTGCCCAGCCAAACATCATAGCCGGCATCGGCCAGAATATAGGGAAGACTTTTGCCTGGTCCATTAAATGTCCAAAAACTTGAAGCGCATAAGAAGCCGTGCATAACAAAAGCGACTGGACGCTGTTCGCAGAAATTGTTTCTCGATTTTGGTGAATATGGTATGCGATGCATAGTTAGAATGTAACCATCCGCTGTTTGAACTTTATGTTCCTCCACAGGATAGCCATGTTGTCTGATTAATCTAGGCTAAAGAAAGAAATTTTATGTATGTATGTACATACACATACATATGTACATATATATATATGCAAAGAAGTGAGAGAAAGCGAATTGTGGTGCGTTTACTTACCGTTGTTGCTGAGGATTTACTAGCGTCAAGGGCACATGCTAATGTGACGAAAAGCCATAAAACCGAAATTCTCAATGTCGCAGGTGTCATGCTAATGGTCGAAAATTTTTAATTAAATGATACAACTTTCCTTACTGACCCCCTTATATATGAAGCCATTGTAGATTTATGTAAATACGTATTCGCAGTTTTACCTCATACCCACCTTATGCTGGAGAAGGTGGAAAAGACAAACAAAACATATACATAATTTTATACATTAAATAAACCGCACATTCAGGAATATGCTGAATTAATTTACTACACACATAGGTTTACTAAATTAATGTTTACATAGGTGTGTGGATATACTATACATACATACATACATATCGTTGGCTTCGTTAACAAATGTGCTAAGTCCATTTATGATAACTTTTCAGGAGAGGCAAAAAACCTCCTAACTTTTTTTGTTGTTATTATTTAAAAAATCTGAAAATGCAGTTTTCTTCCTCAGATGGTCGTGCTAAAATACCAGTTATCAGCACATTATAATATAAAGCTTGTACAAAGTTATGAGCTTCTTTAGGACTTAGCACATTTGCTTTCTATGATTTTGTTTTTTTTTAGGTGGACTTAGCACATTTTCTCACAAATTATTATACTCAACTGTACGTAGTAAAATTTAAATATTTTGATGAAATTTGGTACAGAGGCTCCTAACTAGACAGGGAAGGTTCGTATTGAAAATAGACGAAATTGGATGATAACCACGCCCACTTTCCCTATATCTATACTAATTATAAAAAATTGATTGTATGGAAAATGTATATAACGCGATAACTCAAAAACTACTGGACCGATTTTAATAATTCTTTTTTAAGACTTTTTCTGAGACTTTAATATATTTTTCCCGGTTTTAAATTTCGAAAAACTCAAAAAGGCGCAAGCATAGACAGATTCGTTTGGTCAATTGCCGTGTTCAGTGTCGCAGTCGGATTCGTGCCAGGCAGCGCAGCGCAGGCGACTCATATGTTTGTTTTTGCACAGTTTGTTGTCTGTCTCGGTGGCAATTAAAAACCTGTTTACACATGCATACTATGCTATAACTCAAGAACGCCTGCATCTATTGGTATCAAATGAAAGGTGTTGAGCAGGGCCCTATTCCACAAAACAACTTATCAACTTTTCACTTTGCACTTTGCAAATTTTTCGTCAATTTGCAAAACTTTGTGTTCCACAGAATTGTAAAATTTGATAAGTTATAAGTTGATTTGAAAAGTGTAATTTGAAAAGTCTTTGCAGTTTTTGTACTCTCTTTTCGATTTCTGTTCCACGTACGTTCTCTTGTGCAAAGTGCAAAGCTACTATTGAAAAGTGTAATTTGCAAAGACTTTGCAAATAAATGCGCTCTTTCGTTCCTCAAAAACTGTAAATTCTATGTTTGCAAAGCCGAAATAGATAAGTTTGTCAAAAATTTGCAAGGTAAACGATCGCTTTGCAAATTCACATTTTTATTACTAGTGAAGTTTTTCAAAATGTTAAGACGTGAGTTTTTGTTCGACGTAGTGAAGACCCGGTTATAGGAAGAAATTATAGAGACCGCATTAATTTTTCAGGACTACAAAGCTTTAATTTTAATGAGTGCTTCCGTTTAAACCAAACACAAGTTGATTTCATTTTAACCTTTAAGTGACGAGGTGAAATTAGATGACATAGTTTACGACGTGGTGGTAAATTTTTTTCTACGCATTTTACTTAAAACTCTCAATAAAAAATAAATTTTTTTATAATAATTTTTGCATTGGAAAGAGGCCAGTCCTTTTTCAAATGAAATTATTAAAAAAAGTTAATTAAATTTTTTAAATCAACAAAGTTTTTACTATAATTCACAAGGCCTTGTTCTTTCAAAATAGCGAAAACATCACATGAGAACCTTATAGATAAAAGGTAAAACAAAACCTTTTTTTATTCTTTAGAGACGGTTTTTCATAAAAAAATATATATTTTTAAATATATAATAGGAATTTTATTAAAAAAAATTTTTTTGTAGAAAATGCTGGCCAGTCTTTTTGAAGTTTTTTTCATAATAACGTGAGCGTATAAAATGAATCACGAAACGAATTTTTTAATTTTTCTTCCAATAATCATTTGAAGAAGTGGTAAAATTAATAGCCCATGTTATTCGAATTGCCAGTGAGAGAAGTTTTAAATGGAAATAAATTATTTTTGAAGAAAAAGTTACGTTAACGTCGAGGTGTGGTAATTTTTACCCCGATATCATAATTTATCCGTTATTGGAGATCTTCCACCATAGAAACTATACTGATCGATAATTATGATGAAATGAGTAGATTCTAAACGCATCAAAATGCTGCAGAGAAGTGAGAAGTGGTAAATTTCCAAAAATTGCATTCGAAGAAAAACTAACGTTACCCTAGACGTGGGGTAATTTTTACCCCACCATCATCATTTCTCGTCAAATGTTACACCTTCCTCCATAAAAACAAAAGGGGTCAATAATTATAACGAGATGGGAAGATACTAAGAGAGTAAACTTGCTGGATGGTAAGTTAAAAGAGATATTTAAAGAAACTGTAAGTCGGTGTAAAAATTACCACCACGTCGTATGTTAAAGGTTAAATAAAGTTGGTGAATATAAAAAAAAGCAAATATATGAAGTTCACTTAATGTTTATTTACGAAAATACTATATTATAATAATAATAAACAAAATAGCAAGTGATACCAATAAAATTATTTGCATGTATAGGCAATACATTTTTTTACTTACGAATGTTCGACTCTTCCATTGCCCAAGCAATTTTGGAATAAATTTTAAACTTTTTTGGTCGATATATAGGACACGACCGATAAATTCTTAAAATTTAAACTTTGAAAAGTTTAAAAGTATTGAAAATGGGCGAAATCGGACCATGACCACGCCCACTTTTGCTCTATATAAAAAATTGGAAATTTGGTATCTCAGCTACTAATATAGCTAGAGCGATGAAATTTCACCCACGTATTGAGCTCAGTCCCTTATGAAGCAATTTGGTGAAATTTTGGAAAATGGGCGGTGCCACGCCCACTTATTAAGCGTCAAACATTGAAAGTTTTATATGTCATAACTCAGAAACCATTGAAGATATATCGATGAAATTTGGTACGCGTGATTTACTTACTTAGGCAAACCTTTAGACAGAAAATTGTTAAAATCGGCTGACGGCCACGTCCACTTTTATATATGGGAACTATAGAGTGGCCTAATAAAAACATTTTAAGCCATAACTCTGTCAAATATAAAGATCTATCACTGAAATTTTGTCACATGAGTCCAACTATGGACATAAAACAAAAAACACAAAAATTTTGGAAAATGGGCGTGGCACCGCACTCCTTTTAGAAGTAGGAATATACGAGATTTCTTAGCCTATAACTCGACAAATAATTGATATATAATGACGAAACTTGATGTGTACACTTTTACTACTTGTGGTAATACATGTTCAAAATTTTAGCGAAATCGGTTTGACGACCACGCCCACTTTTATGTATGGGAACTATAGAGTGGCCTAATAAAAACATTTTAAGCGATATATAAAGATAATTCATTGAATTTAAAGATAATTAATTGAAATTTTGTGGCATAAGTTCTACAATAGACCGGAAACAAAAAATATAAAAATTTTGGAAAATGGGCGTGGCACCGCCTCATTTTATACAAAGGAATCTACGAGATTTCGGAGCCCATAACTCGACAAATAATTGAGATATTATGACGAAACTTGGTTTATACACCTTTACAACTTCTGTTAATAGACACGCAACAATTTTTGAAATCGGTTTATGACCACGCCTACTTTTTAATAGATATTCCTGGAACACTCTTTGGGAATGTGTAACGTGACATCTTTGTAACTATAAGTCATAAAGGAATGACATTTTGCACAAAGAATAATATTCATATGCTTGGTTGGATGACTGATAAAAAATTTTAAAATGGGCGTGGCTACGCCCACTTTATGCAGCACTCGCTTTATATAAAGTACATCGTGTTTCCATCAAACGCAAACAAACAATGAAAGCATACAGCTGAGTATCTAATGTTCGATTCCACTCGAACTTAGGCTTCCTTACTTGTTTTGGTTTAAATTAAAAAAAAATGTCTGCTCCCAAATCCTCTTCATGCTTTTCCCTATCTTCTTTCCTACCTTATTTTTCTCCTTTTCTTCCATATTGTTCTGCCCCCAACATCCCCTTCATCCTTTCCAATATTTCATCTTTTCCTATCCTCCGTTTCTCCTTTTCTTCCTTCTTCATTTTATCTGTTTCCATAATTATTTTGTTTATTTTTTTCTCCATTCAAACAACGCCACACAGTCGTTCATTCAAATTGTCTAATAACTATAATAGGGGCGTCAGAATTAATACTTTTCCAATAAAAGTTTAAAATTTAAACCTTAAAAATTTAAATGAGAAAAAATGTAAGATTTAAACCAAAAAAGTATGAAATTTATTCCAAAAAATACTTAGAAGTATTTAAACTTTTGTAAGTTTGAATTTTAAACCAAAAAAGCATAACAAACTTTTAAAATTTCGAAGGTTCAAAATTTAACCCAAAAAAAGTTTTAAATTTCTTTCAAACCAAATCAAAGTTTTAAAAATATTCCAATATTTATAACAGTGAAGCTATCCCTCGCATAAGTCCATGTTTTTTGGGCCGACGCCATGCAGTGACTGGGCTTTATTTAAAACTTCCTCCCAGGCTGTCTGCTTATCTAATTTATTAACCTTCAAAATGAAATATAAGCTTCAATATGTTCTAAATACTCACAATAATTTTATAAAAACATACTTACTTTATTGTTTTGAAAGCAAGCAAATATCTTTTTTTCTTTAATTAGCTTTAGTACGGCTAATTTTTTCTCTATTTTTATTTTTCGGCTCATAACCACACAATGCAAAGTGAAAAGAATCAAAACAAATGCAAAGACGTTTCAATGCTTTGTGGAACACCTTGCACGCTGACTTTTCAATAGAACGCAAAGTCTTTGCAGAGAATGAAAAGTCTTTGCAAAAATATGTTCCGTTAGCAAAGACTTTGCAAAACTAAGCGCAACGCATAGTGAGATTTGCAAAGAATATTGTGGAACAGAAACACTTTTCACTTTGCAATAAAATCGATAGTGCAAAGTGCAAAGTGCAAAGTTGATAAGTTTCTTTGTGGAATAGGGCCCAGGACTTCAAGATAGAATTCTTTTCATTGTGATTGTATAGACATCCTCTCTCCAGATATGGGCTAAAATGTGGATGACTCCGGAATGTTTTTCAACGATATTGGTATGAAATTAAAGGTATTAAGCAGGGCTTTAACACAGACTTATTTTCATTGTGATTTCCATGCCGGGTCTCCTGATATGGCCCAAAACGTGGATCTGGATGTTCTCGGGATATGTCTGAGCTATATTTTTATCGAATGAAAGGTACTGATCTGGACTTCAACATAGGCCGGGTCTCCAGATATGGGTCAACACGTGGGCCCGGATGACCCTCGAATATTTCTGAGCGATATGGATGTCAAATGAAAGGTTTTGATGAGGACTTCGACAAAAAACTATTTTATTTGTGATGCCTAAGCCGGATCCCCAAATATGGGTCAAAATGTGACCCCGGATTAACCCGGAATTTGTCTGAGCAATATTGGTTTCAAATAAAAGGTTTTTAACAGAGCTTTTACATGGAACTATTCATAATGATTCCTATTCCTGGTCTCCAGATATGGGCCCAAACGAGGATCGGATGGTCCGGAATGTTTCTGAATGATATTGGTATCGAACGAAAGGCCTTGATCAGGAATTCAACACAAAACTCTTGTAATTGTGATTCCTAGGCCGGGTCCCCAGATGTGGGTCAAAATGCGTACCCGGATGTTTTTGAGCGATATTGGTATCATATGAAAGGTGTTGGGAACTGCTTCAACATAGAGCTATTTTCATAGTGATGCCCTAGACCGGGTCATCCAGTGGATCCAGATAAGCCCGGAATAACTTAACTTATCTTAACTTGACTCAACTTGGCTTGACTTGACTTGACTTAACTTAGATTAACTATTATTCGTCTTTGCGAAACAACGGGTATTTGCTAGTAGTATATATCGAAAAACACGCAAAAAGTGATAATGGATGAAATTCCATCCATGCAATGAGCTTACGCCGTTATAAAGATATAAATTGAAAGTCTCCAAAATGGGCGGTGTCACACCCACTTATGAATGGATAAATTCTAAAAGTTTTATAAGTGCTAAATAACTCAGAAACCGTAGCAGATACAAAACAAATTAAAAAACCAATAATTTCTCATTTTCACCCGGACTTAGCACGTAGATTTTTGAAAAAGTTTTTTTTATGGACTTAGCACATTTGCATAACACTGCATTACACCATGAAAAACAGTCATTATGGTAACTTCCTTTGGCAGACGATGTATTTTTAGTTGTACTATCTTACTGCATTAAAATCCCAGTTTTGATAAAAATTGGACTTAGCACATTTGCTCACGAAGCCAACGATATATATATACGTACATATGTACATTCAAATACCAAACACTTGTGATTCCTTTAAGATAGAAACGTGCCAAGTCATATCTTTACAAACCACAGTTTTAGTACGAGTACGTACACGGAAAAAACTATATTTATGTCACATCCATATTTATGGATAATCCTGTCTGCTCCATAAACTGTGGATGTCATATCCATATAATGGGTTATATTAATATAAGCCAAGCATTTGCTTTTGCTTGAGATTTCAGAACTTTTACTCACATTTTGAAATTTGGTTCATACAAATTAATGTCAAATTTTGGAAATCTTGAGTAAAAGCATTTGCTATATTTTTGTTAATACGACCCAATGGATGCCATATCCATATTTTTCTATTAATGTATATTACAAATTTTCTTTTGATATGATACCCATTATATGGATATGACATCCATAGTTTATGGATCAAGGGGATTATCCATAAATATGGATGTGACATCAATATAGTTTTCTCCGTGTACATATGCACATACATTTCTTTTCGTAACTTTCCATCTAACCCAAGAATTATTTGTTGCGAATATTAGTTAGTATAACAGTTAAGTCTTGTGCCCATATTGTATGTACATATCTAAACGATCTCATATGGTAAAAAATTTTTTTTATTAGTAAATAAAAATAATAGCTTAAAAAAACTAAAAAAACACGCTTTAATCTTAAAAATGGTACTAAAAATTGAGAAATAATAGTGGTCTTCATCTAAAGTGATAAAGTAATAAATTGTTAAAGTTTATCAGTTTATCCGCATTTTTACATGAACGCACCTTGGTAAATAGTTGTTTAAACTCTTGTCAGCTGTCAGTGTCAACTTTATTAATAAATAAAAAAAACCCAATTAAATATACAAAAATGCATATAACATTTTTGTAGAAATTATATTAATAAATCGTGCTAAAATGCCGAAGGAAAGCACAATTTCTTCTTTTAAATTGAAAAAGTAAAACTGACAAAATGTCAGACTTGAATTTTACTAAAATTTATAAATTTACGCAACAAAATCGTTCGGTAAAGTGGTAAACTTTGCTTAAATATATCTTCATACAAATTTTGACAGATAATTTATCACAATTATTATTTTATCACTTTACCCCATTTACCAGCAGTTTACTACTTTAGATGAAGACCCTTAATTTAATTAGAAACAAAATGATGAACGAAAATATAAGTATTTAAGGAAAAGTGTGGGGGTGCTCAGTATGTCAAAACATATTTCAAAACGCTGTTTTTTTACTAATATTTTTATTTTGACTTTTTTGAGATTTCATATAACGTACTGTTTTATTTCGCAACAAGGTATTTATATTTTTGTACTAGTTGTACGAATAGAATATTTTCAAGCTCAAAAATGAAGCCTAAACGAAAAAATATCAACTAATATGTACTATGTGTATCGAAGCAAAACTATTTCAGTTTTTAATCGGAGATATGCTCTTCTTTATTCAGTCAGCGCTCCAAAATATTCTCATTGTCCTATAATCACTTCCATATTTTTCTTGTATACGAAAAATAGTAAACAACTTCTTGAAAATAATGAAGCTAATAAAAGCGTGTTAAATATAGCGAAACACATGTGAAAGTTACCAAGAAACCAACAGCGAAAAAATAACCTATTTTGGTAATTACCAAGTTCGGCAACCGTGCTATAAATAGAATTTGAACAAACAAAAACAGTTCTTGTTTTGCATACATATGTAAGTACGTGCGATTGTTTTTATTGCAAACACAACAACAACAAAACAAAAACACAAAACCAGTTCTTGCTTTGCATACTATGTATTAGGGATTCCAATTTTTCCGATTTTTACGATCCCGGGATTTTCGAGATTTGTTTTTATAACCCCGGGATCCCGGGATTTATCCCGGGATTTGGACTTTAACTACACAGGCCAAAAAATTTTCTAACTCAAAAAAACTCTACTTTTTTAAAGGATTTCGGTGCGCTGATTCTGAATCTGAAGTCGGATTTTCGGTAATACGTGTAGGTTTTGAGATATTCATGTCCAAAGAGACGAAAAATGCGATTTTTTGCTATATTCACTGCTCAATCTGTTAAATTACTTACTTTCATTAAAAAATGATTGCAGCTATTGAAAGAACGATCATTTCTCTTGAAAACAGCGCTTTGCTTTTTCGGATATTTTATTCAGATATATACGTTGTCTTCAAAAGAAATGATCGTGCTTTCAATAGATGTAATCAGTTTTTAATGAAAGTGAGTAATTTTAAAAATATTGAGGAGTGAATATGGCCACAAACTGCGCTTTTCGCCTCTTTGGACATGAATATCTCAAAAACTACACCGAAATCCTTTTGAAACGTAGAATTTTATTTCTGTTACAAAAATTTTTCGACCAGTATTATTTTCCCACATTTGGGGTTGAAAAAAGTAAATACATTTATAGAGAAACGCTACAACTTTAAAATGCAGAGAAAAAATAGATTTTTATTGCCATTTGTGATTATTTCATTAGTAACAAAATAAAATACGAATGTAAAATCATGAGTATTATTTAATAATACTTAAGAGTTACCTTAAAAAGCACAACCAACAACGAAAATTACATACATTTGGTGAACAGAACATTTGCCTTTGCAGTTGGTACTTTTAGGATATTAATAAAAAGGCTTGCACTCATTTGATAATTTCCAATAAAAAATTTTTTAGAATTTAACGACGCACTTTGTTTAAGCGAATATTTCCAAGCTTGCCGAAAAAATCAGAAAACTAATGCAACTTCTGAATGAATAAATATCGTAGGCAAAACTTTGTAATGAATTCCGAGTATGCAGCTGCGTATTTAATTTTAGTACAGTGTTGTAAGACTATCAAGTCTAGTTAAGATTTTGTTTCCATTTTCTTCCATTATTTACTTTCCATATGTGAAAATTCCAAAAAACATTTGAGAAATAAATGACCAAAAATCAGGAAATAGAAATTATCAAATGAATTTTGCCTCAAGCTAAAAGCTTTAAAAATACCTAACGTACGTTTCCTTACAACGCGTACTTCAACACAAAAAAAAAATTTAAGTAATTATTAAAAAAATCAAAAATTTTGCTCCTTACTTTGACCAATGGACTTTTTTATTCTAGCTAAAATGTAGCACTTTCTTCCGGCTGTCAAATTTTTATGTTCTCTTCCACACAGACTCAACACTTTTTTTAGGGATGTTTGTTCTATTGACAAAATATAAAACTGGCCCGACTACGGGCAACATCTTCTGCTCTTAGCAAAAGTAAAAGGTTGTATTATTTTTGTTTCATTCATCACATGAAAAATGCAACACTTTAATAGGGCACAGGACACATGTTGATAATGCTGCAATGTAATAATGCAACATTTTCATTCAGAATAGGAAATGCTATTAGTATACAGATCTGAGACCAATAAAAATTATATAAAATATAACTTTTCTTTGCTATAATAGCGTCATATTCTCTCTTTATCTTATCCCGAAAATCCCGGGACAAAATTCTAGCTATCCCGGGATTTTCGGGTGTCAAAAAGGGCGGGATCCCGGGATCCCGGAATCCCGGGATCCCGGGATTGGAATCCCTACTATGTATGTACATGCGGTTGATTTCATTGCAAATACAACAACAACAAAACAGAAAGCTTCAAGCTTCATTTTCGAGTGAATTTATGCATTGAGTTTATCGCCAACGCTATGAGCGATCGCTGGCTGTTGTGCGTTAGTTCGCTAGCTATTTGAGTGGTTATACGTTTTTCTTTGAACATTTGTTTGTGATTTGAGAAGTATGTATTTTTGAGCGTTCGTGAGTGAGTTTTTCCGTACCCTGAAAGCTTGTTACTTATTGGCTTGTATACGGGAGTGAATTGAAATTCATAGAGGCTATTTTGAAGAAAGGTAACATAAAAGCCGCAATGAAGCATAAAGTATAATGTTGAATGTCCTACTATATGATGCCGTTGGGCTGTTGATGTCATGTTCCGAATCCGGAGGAGAATAGAATTAATAGAGAGAACACAAAAAAGTGAATGTTGAAAGATATAATTATTTAGTTAAATGTTGCAACTTTTAGGATGGGAGAAGTTACATACATACATACATACATACAGGTGAAGCTAATAAAAGCGTGTTAATAATGCAAAGCAATGTTTGGCCGGCCGCATATTTAGTACAAATCAAAAAATCACAACTTCTAAACCAAAACATATAAAAAGAATGAAAATGCGAATCCGTGTGAAAAAAACAGCATGAGAAAAAAATTAAATGTTAAAAATCAAATGGTATTTCTCAACATACTACTATATTAGAAAAATTCGGTATGTGAGTATCTTTTTATGACTAGCTGTCGGAATCGGCTAAATCGGACCACCATAACATATAGCTGTCATACAACCGATTGTTCAGATTACACATTTGTGGGTATAACTTCTCCACTACTAGAACCTTCGAGTGTATTTCTGCCATGTAAAAGCTTCTCACAAAAAAATTCATTCGCCGTTCGGAACTGATATAAAACTGTAAATCCAATTAGTAGGAAACAAATTAAGGAGCATGCCTCCAGTTAGAAGAGAACTTCGGCCTTAAGACTCATTAGAGTTATATCTGCGCTATTGTGTTATATCATGTACAAACAACATATGTATGTACCTACTTATGTATATAAGTATGTTTAATCAGCCCATGTTTTATTAACAAATAATGTTAACCCTAGAACCATAACGATATTTCATACTACGTTATTACTAATCCGCTTGATACAACTCTCATTGTTCTCAATTTTGCAGCCAAAATTGATTAAACTACTTTACAAATAATTAATTTGAATAAAATACCAAGAAATTCCTGATCTCAATTTTTTTTTAATTTTTTATGGTTATACATATCGCACGATTTATCAATAGGGATTTAACTAAAAATTTTTTTTTTTGGAAAACGCAAACAAACTTTTATAATTTCAGAGTTTACTTCTACGGCTAACTATAAGATCGCTTCTATTTCCGCCATTTTTATCTTTTTGGATATTTTATTAGGCTAAACTGAAAGGCATGGCCAAGTTATTGAAATATATGGCAAAATCCCAGAAAGCGAAAATTTCTAGTTGCATCCCGATAGAATAAAACGTGCGATATGATGATGCATAATTTTGTGTTTTTCTCTGTAGCACTTCGTTCAAAAGTATTTTTCGCTAAAGTTACAAGTGCGATAACCACAAGCAGTACCTCGTTCGAAAGGAAATTAAAATATGCTTCCAATGACATACAACTCGTTGCGGTTGAACAAAACCTTGCTGAGCGATAGCTGGTCAAAAATTTGTTCATTTATTGCGATTTTTTTTTTATTGTTTTACTAATTTTTGTTCCGGGTCCCGAGATGTAGGTCAAAACGTGGACCGGATGACCCTGGAATTTTGTTGAGCAATATTGATTTAAAAAGAAAGGCTTTAAGCAGGGCTTTTACATGGCGCTGTACTCATTATGATTCCTAGGTCGGGTCCCCAGATATGGATCAAAATGTGGACCCGGATGACCTGTACTTTTATTAGGTACCGTTACAGCATGGTATATGTGTGCAATCACAATTTGAAAATTCTATATATGTACATACATTATGGTTCTAGGGTTAATAAAGCTGTGGGATTGTTTACAGATCGTGTAAATTTGTGCTTACGCCTTATCTAAATGGTAACCAATGTGATAATATGCTAATTCATGCAGATGATAAAGTTCGTTTTATATCATTGTTATAGGTACTAAAACAATAATTTTTTTTTTTGCAAATTCCGTTAAATTTTTTTTTTTTTGCAGTTTAGCCCTTTTACATTCAAATTATGCTTCTTCAATAACATGCCCTTCTACGCTATATTTGATCTTTTCCTCATCCTCATGATACAAGCTAACTTCGATGCGATAGTAACCTGGTTGTAAGAATTTTTTGAATTTCTCCGTTACCAAAGGATAATCTCGTAGAGTGTAGGTATTCTTTATGACTGGACAATCTTTTGGTGAAGGTGCATTTGCATACTTGACCAATGTATCGTAAATATACATTTTATAATGAAATTTCATAAAATCGCAAACACCCAACACAGGCAAAGCGAATATCTCATTGTAATCCTCATCGGCTTCGTTAGCGGCATTTAAAACGATTTTTAGCTAGAAGTAACAGAGAACTATAAGGGTGTGCGACTCATAATAGTGCAAGAAAGAACATATCCACCTTCCACGTATTGTCAAAGTCGACATATTGTTCCGCCTCGCCATTCATTTTCACATTCCCATCATCCTCATTGTCCTTGATCAATTCGACTTTGATTTTACCAACATCCTCAGCTTCCTTTTCAGCTAGGACATTATCTAAAATGAATTTATATTTGTTGTCCTCTTCGGCAGCAACGCATAAAATTGCAAAAATGGCAAATAAGTTTATATAATAAACTAAACAATTTTGCCCCATTTCGATAACTCAACTCAATTGTTCATTTAGAATTGATGAGCAAAATATTGAAAGCTTTGGTGTTATTTGAAAATCAGCTTGTTTTAAAACAATGAATGTATATATGTATGCTTAGATGAGATTGAACATGCAACGGAAATGTTATTTGATATACCTATGTATGTATATGAATTTTGATGTTGTCTTTGATTTTACAACCTATTGTTATTATATCCCAGTGAGAAGGTTTAAACCAGGGCTGCACATTAACGTTATTTTTTATCAATAACCGAAAAAATATTTTGTTTTCAATTCAACTTTGAGAATTTTAACGTTCATTGCTGAACAAAAAAATACTGTTTTGATAATTATCAAAAAAATTATGAAAAAAAATTTCGTTTTGTTGATTATAAAAAAACAAATATTGAAAAAATTTTGTTTCGGTAGCCAACAAAAAAAATTATCAAAAAAAATAACGTTAATAAAAATTCTAAGTAAAATGAAGCCGTAAGCCCGAATAGGGATGGGCAAATTGGAAAAATATATCGATATATATTGTATCGATATTTAAAAAAACATCGATTTATGCCGTGTAAAAACATCGATATATCAATATATCGAAAGGGCTGGCTTCACATTAAGGAACCACGTCCCGCGAAAAACCACTTCTTCACGGGGCTAGAGGTGCTCTCACAGATCTCAAAACTGGAATCCAAACTTGCCGCAGACTTATAGTTTACTAGATATTTGTTGTTAAAGTTGGATGGATCTACATATATTCTACGAATCCTGAAGTATAAACATAAAAATCATTAATAATTGCTTGAAGAAGAAAGTAATGTAAATTCAAGCACCCGGACATTATGGTTATACCACTTCTTAAAAAATGTTCTGCTGTTAAATTCGAAGCGAATCAGAAATGTATGAAAAATATCGAATTTGGCTCGAAATGGCAAAAAATTATCGATTATCGATGGACGGTAGTTCAAAATATCGTCGATATTATCGGCTGTACTATTTTAAAAATATCGATATATTGATATATCGATATATATCGCCCAACCCTAAGCCCGAAACAATTTTTTATTATTATTTTGTTTTTGATGATCAACGAAACAAAATAATTTTGATAATTTTTTTTGTTTGATAATCAACGAAACGAAATAATTTCAATAATTTTTATTTGATATTCAACAAAACAAAATTTTTTTGTTAATTTTTATTTGATATTCAACAAAACAAAATATTTTTGTTGATATCGTTGTGCAGTCTTGGTTTAAACTACTATAGAATAGCACGGAGATACATACACTCAGAAAAAAAATCATCAACACGATTCATGTAAAATTAACACGATCGAACAGCAACACACATACACATAGAACAGCAACAATTTTTTCAAATTACACGATGTTTGAAACATGATTTTGGCTTTGTAACTGTCATCTGAAAATTTGGTAAATTCAGCCAAATTTTATTGTTGATACAACATGAAGAAATTTTAAAATATACAAGATGATTCAAATTTAAAATTTTATTGCTAAATGCATATATATAGTACTTCTATATTGATAGTATTCTATCTGTACAATGTGTATGAATTCATCCAAAAATTTTGTGCCACTGGCAGTTCTACGCATGCGCCTCAATTACATTTAATGTCATCTGTGAATATGTGTGACAAATACATTCAATTGAGTTCAGAGGCGTTTGAAAAAAAAATTTAAAGGCATCATTGTGTTCTAGGGGACTTATACCCCTTTGATTTTAGTTTTTGAATTTGTTTATAATTAATATAAGAAATTTGCCACATTTATATTAAGATGCAAACTTTTGTGAATTTTTTTAATGAAAATTAGTGGAAATGTGCTAGAAAAATCTATTTTCTATGCACTCATATTTTTATGAATCACGGCGGAAAGCATTTCATGTTAAAATCCTGTGGTCCGATCCATGGGCATTATATCAAAAAGTCGAATTCTGCCGTTTGAGGGTTATGTTTGTAAAGTATGTACATTCGAATGTCGCCAACACGGTGAGTACTGCGAATTTCTAAACTGAATAACAGGACAATTTAGGCAACGAACTTTTGGCACAGCAACATATGAGGACCAAAGTTCAGACTACGTTACTCTCCAAACCGACCTCAACAGGGGACCACATGTAATAATATTACAAGACGGATGGAAGAAAGGACTACGAACCAATCGCTATATGTTCCACATATTTACAGGCGGATAAAAGGTAGACGGGTGGGAGCTGCAGTGTTTTGTCCGGAGCTTGGGATTAAAAAATCCTTTTTAGTCCCGGACTACTGCAGTATCTTTCAGGCATTGATACGTACAGGCGATTCCCAGTGTAATCGCTTTTTTGGAAATGGTTGCTGCAGATTCGAATGTTTTTAACAACGTCGTCAGGCATCAGACAGCACGCATGCATCCATTGTTTGCAAATGGTTTCGTCTTTTGGAAATCTATTTACATATGTATATATATATTTATATAACCAATAATGCACTCAAAACGAAATACGTATGTAAAGCTATTTTATTTATTTTATCCCTTTTATTATCACAAATATAGCATCGCTTCGACATTTTTTAATTTTTTAATACGAGAATCAAATAATAAATATGTAAATTCCCTATAATTTTTTTTATGTGCCGTCACTGCGGTTTATTTTGAATTCATATGTCATTTTTCAAATTTGATTGCTCGGTTATGTCTTTCTTTTTTCACATGTCTGTACTGTAATGTTGGCTGATGGAACTCGTAGGTATTACGAATATAGGAGTACTATATATATGGCTAAATGTCATTTGGAATTTGGTTTATTTAACATGATGATAATGTCAATATAATCTAAAAAAGTGTTAAAAAAAACGTCAAAACTATTTTGAAACATACACAATTTTTTCAACGTTTGAAGTTCTGCTATTCGTGCAAAACACAAACTAATATTATTTATTTTTTAACAAAAAGAAAATTTTATGCCGTGGCAATGATGGGAGTTTAGCATCATTGGCAGTGCGTGATAATGGTTTTTCCATTTATATTTTTAGTTCGCAGGTAAGTTAAAAGTGGGCTGCATTTTTGTTTCTAAAATTTTTAATGTTCAATATTTTCTTTTTCCTCTTCATAGTTTGCAATTTTTACCACGAAGAGATGTTTAGCGAATGGAGTCTTTCACGCAGCATGCGGTGCATTAGCGGCCAAACATTACTCGGTGCCAGTGATAGTAAGTACTATCGCCCATGTACTATAAACTATTCGTATGAGAAGGACGCTTTCAATTTGGCCGGTTGTGCGGGTGATACTCTTTATTGATCTGATGATTATATATTTTATGTTTTATATGTTTTTTTATTAAAAAAAAAAAAAAAAAATAAATTGTAAAATCAACAAGACTGTAGTTAATTTAACAATAAATTTAAGGTAAAATCAAAAAGATATTATTGTCAATTCCAGAGATGTAGAATAATTATTATTTCATTTTGAAATTATAAAAAAGTCTTACAAATTTTCTTCAGAATCATAAAAGTCTTGTGATAATAATTTTTTCCTGATGAAAATGATAAAAATCTTATATAATAATTATTCAGAACTTATATTTTAAAACGCCTAGTGAAGCTCTGCAGGCCATCCTAGATATCTTGCCATTAGATTTAGCAGGTTTTCAAGTAGCGGCTACGTCAGCTCTACGTTTAAGAGAGTCATCCGGATGGCATACAAAAGCCACAGGACACTCTAGCATTCTAAGCAAATTAGGTTTTCTACCCGGTAGTACGGACCGCTGTACTACTACAATAGTTGCAGACAGCAACTACGAAACAAGGATTCCAGAAAGGGACGAGTGGGAAGAGCCAAATCGGTGCTACCCAACCCCAGGTAGCGTTTCCATCTATACCGATGGCTCGAAACTAGACAACAAAGTTGGAGGTGGAGTCTTTTCACAGGACTTGAATCTACAGCTAGCTTTTAGGTTACCCGACCACTGCAGCGTTTACCAGGCTGAAGTGTCAGCCATAATGGAGGCTGTCAACCGTATAGGACATGAACCTATCCACAGGGATCTATTCATCTTCAGCGACAGCCAAGCAGCAATTAAGTCTCTCGGCTCCAACTCGTTCAATTCTGAACTAACACTGGACTGTCGCCGATCTCTGCAGGAGATGGCCAAACAGACCCGTCTGCACCTCGTGTGGGTCCCGGGACATAGGGATATCGAGGGAAATTGTAGGGCAGATGAGCTTGCAAGGCAAGGCACTACCGAGCAGGTTCTTCCTGACAAAGAACGCATAGGTATGCCGTTTGCCACATGCAAGCTAATGCTTAAACAGCATATCTATAAACTAGCAAGCGATAGATGGCAACAGAACCCAGTATGTCGAACATCAAGACAAACCTGGCCAAATTGGGACCACAAGCGATCTCGTCAAATATGTACCCTAAGGAGAGAGGAAATCTCGAACCTTGTGGGGGTGCTCACAGGACACTGCCTTATCGGGAAACACGCAGAGAGACTGGGTGCACCCTACCGTAGATGCTGCAGAAGCTGCAAAGATGATGAGGAAGAGGAGACAATCGAACACCTCATTTGCCATTGCCCGGCTCTTAACAGCGCCAGACGACGCTTTCTTGGGACACCTTTACTGGATAGCCTATCTAAAGTCGCGGTTGTCGACATAAAGGACCTGGTGAATTTCATTAGGGTATCAAACTGGTTTAAAAAGGAGGAGTAATCTGTTTTCTTCTTGTGGTATCACAATGGGCCTCTGCACTGGCCTAAGTGTGCCCTCATGGCAGCCACTCTAACCTAACCTAACCTATATTTTAAAAATCTTTCCATAATAGTTATTTCAAATATATTTTTTTTAAAGTCTTGAAAGACTTTTATATTGAGACAAATTATAAAAAAGTCTTTGCATAATTATTATCAGTAACAAATTGTTTTTTATATCTTCAAAGACTTTTTCATTGAGACAAAGTTCAAAAAAGTCTCAGAAAACTTTCAATAACTTTCATATAAGTATAAAATAAGAATAACTTTCATATCAGTACTTCAAATTTCAAGCAAATTTTCAAGAAGATATAAAAAATAAATTTGTTACTCAAAATAATTACTTAAAGATATTTTTGAATTTCGTCTCAATGAAAAAGTTTTTGAAGACTTAAAAAACAATTTGTTACGGATAATAATTACTCAAAGACTTTTTTCAAATTTGTCTCAATATAAAAGTCTTTGAAGATATAAAACAAAATTTCTCATTGATAATAATTACAAAAAGACTTAAAAAAAATATCTCAGAAATAACTATTATGGAAAGACTTTTAAAATATGTTTCTTTCAATAATAATTATTTTTTGATTTTTATTTTTTCTCTTATAATAATTACAAATCTGGTTAATTCAACAGGACCATTTCGTGTTAATTTAACCAACTTAAATTGTAACATTAACTAGTTAAAATTGTAAAATCAACAGGAAGACTCAATACTTTTTAGTGTTAATTCTACAGTTGTCATCCTATTAAACTAACACTTGACAGTAGTGTTAAATTTACACGATTACATGATGACATACATTAAGCATCGTGTTGAAAAAAATTAACCACAAAATTTGTTGATTTTTGGTTGATTTCACACTTTTTTTTTCTGGGTGTACATAACAAGGTTGTATTATGTACATAAAGTCGTTTAAACTTCATAACCGCCTATGCCAAAATTGAGATTTGCCTAACTTTAACGCCTGACGCCCAGCTCCAGCGATACATACATTTGGTCTTTGGGAAGCTCTATATTTTCTTCTAATATTCTTTTCAGCTCTGAAGAGTTGAGCGTCCGGAATTCAATTTAAATTTTTGGCCCAAATGAATCGGTTAGCGGTTATGAAGTTTAAACCGCGATATGTATCTAGGTTGCTGAATGTTTCCAACCCAAAAAAGCATTACAATTTCCAAGTCCTTTTGCATACTCAGGTCAAAAATTATCTACACTGCGTTGCACGATTTTGGTACCCCGTATTGGTAGGGTAAACGAAAAAAAGTTATGGGGAAATATATGGGTGTTTGGCCCCTAACTCCAGATTTATTGGAAATTTGGAGCATGCCGTTTTTGTATGCTTGGTAAGGCCTACCACAATATGTGAACCTCGGAAAAGGTACTCAAATTTTTTTTTTGTCACGCAGTGTTATTTTTTCCACCATTTCAACAAATTTTTGGTCACGTAATAGTAGATAATTAAACGGGTACTAAGTAATTTTTAGAATGTTTCAATCGACTAGGAACTCTTTTGACCCCGGAATGCAAAGGAAAAAAAGTATTAAAAAAGTTATTACCAGTTGGCACTGTGGGATCCAAGATGTGGATACAGCTAACATGAAATATTTTTGTTACAATATGCACATTAGAGCGTATCACGGTGTATGGAGGAAAAAAAAGTTGAAAATGTTCCCCCCCAGTTTGAACACTTACCTTATGAGGTTTTCAAAAAAATTTTTTTTAATTTTTTTGTCACCCTGTAAAAACAGCGAAATTTGTTTTTTTCTATAATTTCTATATTTTACGTTCGATTTTCAAAAGTGATACATTTTTAGAAAGGTATTCACCAAGGCAATATTTCATCCATAGAAACTTTTAGCCCATTATGCCATGTTCAGCTTTTATTCTATTTTTACTAAATCCAACACCCTGTATTTGAAAAAAAAAAATTGTTTCCTGAATACTAAGAAAAAACAAGTAAGAGCGCGGCTGACTTCGGACGTACCAAAGACTGCATACCTTTCATGAATGGGGAAATGAAAAGTTGCATAGTCTGATATTGTTTAATTTATACTTTCAATTCTCTGGGTAATTTATACAAAGATTCCTTAGAAAAAGAAGTATCATTATTTTGATGGAGAAGTTATACCCTAAGATATATATATCTGAACAATCGGTTGTATGGCAGCTATATGATATAGTGGTCCGATTCGGCCGATTCCGACAAATGATAAGCTTCTCCTAAAAATACACTCACATTCCGAATTTCATGCAGATATCTCAAAAATTGAGGGACTAGTTTGCGATTAAACAGACAGACAGACAGACAGACGGACATGGCTTAATCGACTCAGCTCATGATCCTGATCATATTGGTATATATTTTCGTAGGTCTGCAACGCCTCGTTCTGGTACTTTCACCATTCGTGTTTCGGTACAAAGTTATAATACCATTTCATTCCCATGAATGGTATAAAAAGAATATTTACCTGCATATAATGAGGAAATAAATGTAATGCATTTATGCTAAATCTTTTCTTGGCTCTAATTTTCTGTAACGTTCTCGGCTACTTACTTTAGCGAGTATATAACCTAGGCGTTCCTCGTCGGGAAATTCTGTACAAGAATCACTTACTTTTCAAATCGCTCAGTATTTAGAGAATGGCATAGAAAATCTGAGTAAATTAATAGGTTATAATTAGTATAACACTGGTCGACAAGTTTTTGTTACGGAAATAAAATTCTACTTTTCGGTGCGCTGAATCCGAATCTGAAGTCAGATTTTCTGTAATACGTACAGTTTTTTAGATATTCATGCCCAAAGAGGCGAAAACACGTTTTTTGGCTATATTCACTGCTCAATATCTTTTAAATTACTTACTTATTTTAAAAATTGGTTAAAGCTATTGAAAACGCTTACATTTCTCTTGAAGAAACCGTTTTAATATTTCAGATTCCTTTCTCATAACTTGTAATATTGCACGTTAAGCCTCATTAGTTTTGCAATATTTTCTCCATACAAAAATTATTAAAAATTTTGAAGCACGCTTTTAGGCAGTTTATTATATCATGGACGTATGTAAGTGGCTTCGTAAAAAAAATTATTCTTCTAAGCAACTACAAAATTTGATTGCGCCTATAACATACTACAAAAGCTGCCGTTGTTTTCGACGAAAAATACCTTATTGTGCAAAAACATATATTACTATATACCTAAATTAGATATCCGAAAAATTAAAACCTTGTCTTCAAGAGAAATGGCCGAGCTTTCAATAGCTTTAATCAGTTTTTAAAATAAGTAAGTAATTTAAAAGATATTGAGGGGCGAATATAGCCAAAACACGTGTTTTCGCCTCTTTGGGCATGAATATCTAAAAAACTGTACGTATTACAGAAAATCGGACTTCAGATTCGGATTCAGCGCACCGAAATCCTTTAGAAAAGTAGAGTTTTATTTCTGTAACAAAAATTTGTTGAAATTTTGTCGACCAGTGTAATTAGTTACAATCACTGCTGTTTGGAAATATTAATCAGGTATTTTTATAACATCATTAGAATTTTGTAGTTCCTGCAATTCCGTATCAGAATAAAATTGCAAGCTTGGTGGCTCTGTAATTCTAAATGAGCTCCAATCGATCATTTGAGTGTACTATGTACTTCTTCATGGCATTTCTGCTCTGAGTTGCTCTATTTCGACAGCTGCCCTACTTTGCTCTGCTCTAACCTGCTCCGAACTTTTTTTGTTCATTAAACAGAGCTAATATTAATAAGTAATAATCTTTTTTACTCATATAATGATGTCAAAACTAAATTCAAGGCTAAATTTACTTTATTCAAAAATTTTTTTTTTTAATACAGGATGTTGGTTTTAAATAAATTTTAATAAAATCTAAAGTTGGTGTCGCAGGTTAATGGCTTATATGGACGAAATATGACACGGGTTAAAACCTTTACAACAATATATTGCTCGTTAAAATCAAACACCAAATAGAAAAGTTATAAGCAAAAAACGAATTTCGCTGTTTTTACAGGGTGCCGAAAAAAAAATTTTTTCCATTTTTGGAATCTCCAAGGAGTAAACATTCGAACCAGAGGGGAACATTTTAAACTTTTTTTTGGCGATACGCTCTAATGCACATCATGCCCAAAGTAATAATAAGAATTTTAATAAAATATTACCTCTTTTAAGCAGAACAAAAAAATTCGAAAGTTTGCAAATATGGGTACAAAATGTCCTTAATTAAGTAAATAAAACATTTTTAATCAAATATATACATATGTATGTACTTAAGTAAGTACATATGCACATACATTTTCAAAATGGTAAGCTTATTTATTTATTTAATCAATTTATGGTTTACATATCGTTGGCTTCGTGAGCAAATGTGCTAAGTCCATTCATGGTAACTTTTCAGGAGAGGCAAAAAACCTCCTAACCTTTTTTGTTGTTATTATTTTAAAAATCTGAAAATGCAGTTTTCTTCCTCAGATGGTCATGCTAAAATACCAGTTATCGGCACATTTTAATATAAAGCTTGTACAAAGTTATGAGCTTCATTAGGACTTAGCACATTTGCTTTCTATGATTTTGTTTTTTTAGGTGGACTTAGCACATTTGCTCACAAATTATTATACTCAACTGTACGTAGTAAAATTGAAATATTTTGATGAAATTTGGTACAGAGGCTCCTAACTAGAGAGGGAAGGTTGGTATTGAAAATAGGCGAAATTGGATGATAACCACGCCCACTTTCCCTATATAGTATATATCGAAAAACACGCAAAAAGTGATAATGGATGAAATTCCATCCATGCAATGAGCCTACGCCGTTATAAAGAAATAAATTGAAATTCTCGAAAATGGGCGGTGCCACACCCACTTATGCAAGGAGAAATTCTAAAAGTTTTATAAATGATAAATAACTCAGAAACCGTAGTAGATATATAGATGAAATATAGAAGACGTCATTTACTTGCTAGGGCAAAGGTTTGGACAAAAAATTATCCAAATCGGTAGACGACCACGCCCACTTTTATATATGGGAACTATAAAGGGCACTGGCCGCTGTGGTGCAGTGGATAAAGTGCTCGCCTGCTATGCCAGAGGTCTCGGGTTCAAACCCCAGTCCGAGCAAAACACCAAAGAAAAATTTTATAATTAGTAAAAATCCAATTATTGGATTTTTAAGAGCTGCGGTCACCACTCGGCAGTGGGCGGCATACCCTCCGAGAGTATTTCTGCCATGAAAAAGCTTCTCACAAAAAATGCATTCGCCGTTCGGAGCCGGCATAAAACTATAGGTCCACCCAATCAGTACTAAAAACAAAAAGGAGCACAGCTCGAATTGGGAGAGAAGCTCGGCCATAAAACACGTCAGAGTTATAATAGCGCCATTGTATTATTATTATTAAAGGGAACTAATAAAAACATTTTAAGCGACGTCTTTGTCAAATATGAAGATAATTCATTTGAAAGCTTGTGGCATGAGTCCAACTATGGACAAACACAGAAACCATAAATATTTTTGAAAATGGGCGTGGCATCGTGAATCTAAGACGTTTCGGAGCCCATAACTCGACAAATAATTGAGATATTACGGCGGAACTTGGTGTAGGTACATATGTCCTCTTATTACTTGTAGTAAAATTTTAGCAAAATCGGTTTGTAACGCCTACTTAAAAAAAATTGTAAAACTCCCTTTGGAAACTTATGACGTGGCGTCTTTGTAACTAAAAATCATAAAGGGATGAAATTTTGCACTAACAAAAATATTTTAGGCTTGGTCTGATGAGAGATAAAACTGTTGATGATGGGTGTGGCCACGCCCACATTATGCTGTACCCTCTCTATATAAAATAGGTGCACCGCCTTTCGATCAAACACGTACAATTATAATAAAAATGTAAGAAGTACCGCAAACTAGTTTGCATATCAAATTGGTGGAAAAGCTAGTCACTCCCGCAAATTATTAACGTTTACAGTCCCAAGCCATGCTTATTAAAGCAATGTAGTAATAATTCTATATCATTCTACAAAACAAATTTAAAAAAACCAATAATTTCTTATTTTCACCTGGACTTAGCACGTAGATTTTTGAAAAAAAATTTTTTTTATGGACTTAGCACATTTGCATAACACTGCATTACACCATGAAAAACAGACATTATGGTAACTTTTTTTTTGGCAGACGATGTATTTTTAGTTGTACTATCTTACTGCATTAAAATCTCAGTTTTGATAAAAATTGGACTTAGCACATTTGCTCACGAAGCCAACGATATGTAGATACATATTAAAATCATACATAAAATCAATAACATAATAATAATAATTCATACCAATTTTCTTACATTTCCATATTGGTATTTTCTACTAAGTACAGTTACATGCATACATACATACAAACATGTTACATTAATGGGCATCATCAGGAATATATGTATGTGCATACAATTTGTATTCATTTAGTTTATGTCGGTATTGTTATATAATATGTACGTACATAGTACATAGAGTGGCGATGCCGAAGTATACTCAAATTTAGGTGCTTTTTTCATCTCAAACAATTTAAAAACAATAAATTAACCTCGCAGTTTTTATTATTTTTTACTGTGAACAAATTATCCAACATTAATACAAATTTTCGTGCTTCACTTCAACTCTTACACCAAATGCTTTTATTTTACGAGTTGCGAATATATCGCTCGCCACTGTACATATTTATGTATGCAGGATAGTATGTACTGATTATGTCTTTTTTGCTTTCTTCTCTATATATTATGTACATATGCATGTTTATATGTATGTTGTTTTTGTTTTATATGAAATACTGGTATTTATTTTTTATCTGCATAGGCTACAATATTTAGGTACTATATTTAAATGGAGCTTTTGTTTTGCTTTATTTTTTTCTAATTGGCTCCAACGAACGTGTCTACCTTACTGAGTCCACTACTTAATTGCATATGTACACACAAATTTTTATTAATTTTTTATTAGTTCCAACACAATATATAATAAAATTTTAGATAACTAATGTAGATACATAATCGTTCAACAGCTTCAAATCATCAACAATTAAAAAAAATAATATATATTTTAAATATACATTCATAATATGTATGTAAAACAATTAATAAGCACAATTGGTATTTTAGCAAAACAGACTTAACTTATAAGTAGATAATTTAGCTGTAAAGTCACCATATATGTATGTATGTATGTTTCTGTGACAGCATGCGTTTATATTAGTTTCAAGAATTTTTCTAATCCTCTTAAGTGTTTAAACACAGGAGAAGCATTTTCAACAACGTGATACGCTCTATGTACATATGTACATACCTACATCATGATTACGTATGCTAAATCTATCATATGCATTAATTAATACCTTAATGGGACGTCAATGGGTTTATAAAATGGAGATATGTATCTGCGGGTGTAACTCCTAATTAGCAAATTTGACAAATATGAAGATTGTGTGCCTTCACTGATACCCAGCAGAACGCAAATTCGATAAACTTTCGTGCAAATATACATATTAGTAAAATAATTTCAAGTTTATCGCCCAATTCTCCAACATCTACGGGATAAATTTTTCATGGCATTTTTAATTTTTATACTCAGCTGTACTAGTACACAGAGTATTATAGTTTTAATCACATAACGGTGGATTGTAACAGAATGAAATAATCGAGATAGATATAGACTTATATATATCAAAATGATCAGGGTGAAAAGAGAAATCGATTGAGCCATGTCCGTCCGTCCGTCCGTCCGTCCGTCCGTCCGTCCGTCCGTCCGTCTGTCCGTCCGTCCGTCCGTCCGTCCGTCTGTAAACACTCTAACTCGCGCAAAAATTGAGATATTTTGATGAAATTTGGAACGCAAGTTGGTATCGAGACTGGGACGGTTGGTATTGAAAATGGGCGAAATCGGACCATGACCACGCCCACTTTTCCTATATAGAAAAAATCGGAAATTTGGTATCTCAGCCACTAATATAGCTAGAGTTTTAAAATTTTACCCACGTATTGAGCTCGGGCCCTTATGAAGAAATTTGATGAAGTTTTGGAAAATGGGCGGTGCCACGCCCACTTATTAAGGGTCAAACATTGAAAGTTTTATATGTCATAACTCAGAAACCGTTGAAGATATATCGATGAAATTTGGTACGCGTAATTTGCTTACATAGACAAATGTTTTGACGAAAAATTATCAAAATCGGTTTACGGCCACGCCCACTTTTATATATAGGAAATATAAGGGGGCCTAATAAAAACATTTTAAGCGATATCTCTGTCAAATATAAAGATCTATCATTGAAATTTTGTCGCATGAGTCCAACTATGGACATAAAACAAAAAACACAAAAATTTTGGAATATGGGCGGTGCCACGCCCACTTATTAAGGGGCAGACATTGAAAGTTTTATGAGTCATAACTCAGAAACCGTTGAAGATATATCGATGAAATTCGGTACGCGTAATATAATTACTTAGTCAAATGTTTTGGCGAAAAATTATCAAAATCGGTTGACGGCCACGCCCACTTTTATATATAGGAAATATAAGGGGGCCTAATAAAAACATTTTAAGCGATATCTCTGTCAAATATAAAGATCAATCACTGAGATTTTGTGGCAGGAGTCCAACTATGGACATAAAACAAAAACTACAAAAATTTTGGAAAATGGGCGGTGCCACGCCCACTTATTAAGGAGCGAATATTGAAAGTTTAATAAGCCATAACTCAGAAACCGTTAAAGATATATCGATGAAATCTGGTACGCGTGATATATTTACTTAGCCAAATGTGTGGACGAAAAATTACCAAAATCGGTTGACGACCGCGCCCACTTTTATATATGTGTATTATAAAGTGACCTAATAAAACCATTTTAAGCGATATCTATGTGAAATATAAAGATAATTCATTGAAATTTTGTGACATGAGTTTTACAATAGACCGGAAACAAAAAATAAAAAAGTTTGGAAAATGGGCGTGGCACCGCCTCTTTTTAGACAAAGGGATATATGAGATTTCTTAGCCTTTAACTCGACAAATAATTGAGATATTATGACGAAACTTGGTTTATACACTTTTATAACATGTGTTAATAGACACGCAAAAATGTATTGAAATCGGTTTATGACCACGCCTACTTTTTAACAAAGATATTTCTGGAACACCCTTTTGGAATTTGTAACGTGAAGTCTTTGTAACTAAAAGTCATAGAGGGATGAAATTTTGCACTAACAATAATATTTGTATGCTTATTTGGATGATTGATATAAATTTTGAAAATGGGCGTGGCTGCGCCCTGTTTATGCAGCACTCGTTTCATATAAAATACACCCTATATCGAACAAACGCAAACAAACAATGAAAGCATACAGCTGAGTATCTAATGTTCGATTGCACTCGAACTTAGGCTTCCTTACTTGTTTTTTCAATAATTTTGATTTCGTCAATGGATTAATTCTTATTTCATGTGCTTCCAAATGTTTTTCTTTTAACGAATTTGCATTTTTGAGTGCCATATTTGATTGAGGTGCACTGATTTTTTGTGTAGTGTTTTTTTTTTCAAAGTTCAAGGATCAGTTGGATATTGGACTTCATCTTTGCCTTTGTATTTCTAACTGGTGTCAGTTATCGCAAAAAAAAAAAAAAAAAAAAAAAAAAAAAAAAACGTGAATGACTGTCTGTCCGGCTTCCAACAATGGATAGAGTGATTCTTGAGGAAGGTTTTTATGTACATATAATTTGTTACGTTTTGTTGTATGGGGTCGTGGCAATCTGCCAAAATGTGGTACAAAGTCATCAAAAACTAATGCACCCAATGAAATATGTAGTTTTTTTTTTCAGATAAACTTTAAAATGCTTACTTAAACTCTACATACAAAAATTAATTAATTTATTTTCAATGCAAACGAAATTTGTTAAACAAAACTGGCACTTTTTCAAAAACGAGTCGTGGTTGTGGTTGTTTGATGTCATAGCGAACGTAAAAAGCTGCTTTAAGCGAGTAGATGCGGCAACAAGAGCAACAGCACACCTGCAATGACACCAAGGAAGTGTAATCGTACATATCGCACCCTGATACATAAAGTGACACAACTCAAAATGTTTCGACATCGGTTTTTTATCATAAACCGGTACACATAATATGTCTCAAGCGACTGCCAAAATAAACTTTTCAATCGGTGTCCCTTTTTACTCAAAAACACTCATTATACGTTGTCTTTTGCTATATCAATGCTTGTAAAGTAAAACAATTTTTTGGCTCTCCTGAAAATTTTTGAGTTGTGTTACTTTATGATTTAGGCTGCGATATGTACGATTACACTTCGTCGCTAGCAATGATTAATTTGTAATATGTCATAACTCTGAAAAATTTAATTTACTTCAAAAGTGTCATAACTCAAAAAAATAATTTTTAGTTTCTTCTATAGACTCCGAATGTGCCTATCGGATTTTTATTAAATTTTCAGTGGATTCGTGTGATTTAATCAGGGATGCACTGTAAAAATTTATCTATAGTTAAGTCTGAGCGGATTGTTAATATATAGGCCAAAACATGCGCCCTGATGACCCAGGGAATAGAGATAGGAATAGGCACAGGGAGAGATGTAGAGTTAGATGGAGGGATAGGGATATGAATAGGAATTGTAATAGGAATAGAGACAGTGGGAATTAAGTTTGGCACGGCGAAGCGGGACGGTCGTACTGTAGTTAAGAAAAATAACAAAAATAATGGAAAAAGTGACATTGAAGATCTCAACGAATTTTGAATTTTTAAAATATATATTACATAAAAATCTTTTTCGCTCTAATAACTATTTAACATCTTCATATTAATAAATTGCATTCCATTTTTTAGCAATAATACATATGTATGTCTGCTAAGATACCTGCCTGCATACGGCTGTTCATACTAAAGAGTGGCTAATAATAGCTGGTAAAATAAAATTTTTTCGGGTTACTCATTTAAATTTCAAACACTTTTTAACCATCAGTTCCAACTTCAGATTAAAATTTTTTGTTTACCGCTTCATATCAATCCCAGCGCAAAGACCAAACCAATATGTATTACCATTTGACTTTTAAAATAACGTAAATTCGTGTTGTTTAGTTAGACCAATATCCGTTTTGTATTTTTATGTTATGATGTCATGCATGGAAGCAGCGTTGGCGTTCGCAGCCGCTGTAACGGGACTAGCATTTGGTAAATGAGTGCGATAGGAATGTTTCAATAGCGCTGTTGTTGTATGACCACGATTGTGCGTTTGTTCGCAATTCAACAAACGTCATTTTTTATTGCTATTAAAACTTGTCTTGGGCAATACATTCACAAATGATGTGTGCACAGGCAATGCTGGCGCTATAAAACCCAAATCGGGTATAAGTGATATGCTTGGCGCTATCCTAGCACCACCAACACTACCAACGCCATGCGTGGTTGAGTTGGAGTTGAAATTTGAATTGAATTGAGCATTGGAATGTTGTATATTTTTTCCGTGCATGTTGTTGCTATTATTACGTGCAGCATGTTGTGAATGGGGGACGGCTATTGTGGGCGCGGTGGAGAAATCCTGCATTACATGTATTTGTTGTTGTAGTTGTAATTGTTGCTGTTGTGGCGTTAATGGGGCTATATTCGTGGTGGTGGTGCGTAAATTAGCTTGTTGATGATACAAGCCAAGTGGATTATTATAAAAGTTGGCATTTTGCCAAGCGGCGCTATTAAATTGGGGCGCATGCGCAGCGGCCATGAATGATGCGGATGGTGGTGCTGGTGCTGGAGCTGCAGATTGTGCTGGTACTGGTGTGCTCGATACAAAATCAGACCAATCGTCATCGTTACTATTGCTATTACAATTACTATTACTACTATCACTAGAATTATTGTATGCGCTCAACGTATTAGAGCTGCCATTTTTAATGCAGGGTGTTGTACTGGGCTTTTGTAAAGGTGTTGGCGTTAGTGCACGCTGGACGTTGTTAAATTGCTGTTGTTGTTGTCGTTGCACAACTGCAACACGTTTTGTCGCTATATTCAGTTGATTATTATTGTTATTGCTGTTGGTGGTATTCATACTGCCGTTGTTATTGTTGAGCCGGTTGACATGACTTGACAGCTGCTGTTGTTGTGGTGGTGGCCTCGCCGGCACCGACACAAACTCCGACCAATAGTCATCGCTGAGCGTAGAGTCCTGCTCCTTCTGCGCCACTGCAGCACTTATAGATATTGATGCAGCATTTTGGGTTTGTTGTTTCTGCGCATGCGCATGCGTAGGCGATGATTTTGTTTGTTGTGTTGAATTGCTGTGTGTTGGCGTCAATTTTGGTTGCGGAAATAGCTCCTCAATGCGTGCCAGCTCATCGGGATCTATTGCGGCCGTTGAATCGCCCCATTCAATAGCTGGAGTTTTGCTACTTTGTGATGCGCCGCTAATGGGTATAGCTTGTGGCAACAATATGGCCGGACTGAGTATCATATTGTCTATAATTGAGGGTGATGATGTACGGCTGGACGTATTAATAATTTCTTTTGTTTTGGCAACAGCTGGCGCTACGATGTTAGAGGGAATAACTGTTTTGTTTCTGGTTAACATATCAGATTTCATGCCGAATGGGGTATACGTTGCTTGAGTGGAAGCTACAGGCCGCATTGTCGGTGTTGTTGCCGCAGGCACTGATTGAAATTCCGTGAACTCATCGCCATCCGTGTCGAATTCAGCCATCGGCAAAGTTTGTGTTTGATTTGGCGTAGCTGTCGATGGTGATGTTGACGCTGATGGTGCCATCGATCTATTCGCCTCTTTGCCTGGTGAAATTGTAGGTGTTCCTACAGGTGTGCCATATTCGGCATATTCATTAGGAACGTCTAAACTAAAGCCTGGATTGTATTCAACATCGCGATATTCCTTTTTCACCACTTTCTCGTCAATTATAATGCCCGCCGCTGCTATTTCATAATCAAAATCAATTGGTTCGCTTGTTGTTGTTGTTTGTGTTTTGTTTGTTTTCGCCGCTGCGGCTAACTCCGTTTTGGATGGTGTATAGATGTGTGTCTCCTTCAAAGGTCCGGCATAGGTAGTAGATGTTACTACCGTTTCGTCATCATAATCATCATCATCATATTCATCGTCATCATTGTAGTCAACAGTAGCCGGAGGATAATCACTAGCCATGATAATGTTAGCACCCAAACGCAAAATTTTACCATTGTCATTGTTATCGCCGTTGTTGTTGTTGTTGTTGATATTGCTCGAAATGTGTGTTACTGAAAATGCATGCTGCATTGTGGTCATATCGTCAGTTGGTAGCGCTGTATGACAGCCAACACTTAACGGCGATGATGGTGCGTGCATATCGTTGTTTTTGTTGTTTAGATTTTTTTCTGAAATACCATCGTTGCCGATGTTTGTAACGGTTGTATGCGATTGATGCTGCTCATCGGATGTATCAAGCCGTGCAGCAGGCGGCGACGGGTGAAGCGTTTCAGCCTCCCGCATGCTTGTCTCCGATTTGAGCCCTACAATGGAAGGAAATATTTTAGCTAAAAATGTATGTATGTAAAACTATTACTAAAATTTTGGAAAAAAAAAATAAAAAAAAACACTAACAAAATACTTAAGATGCAAAAAAACGTTAAAGCCGAGAAAAAACGATGAAAAACAATAATTGGTTTAGCGGTTTTTGTGTTACAATTAATGCGCAAGACTATAATCGAGCGTAAATGCATTTTTCATCAAACAATAAAAATTAAAAACCAAAGCTCAATACACAAACACAACGTAATATTTAAATAAATACATATGTATGTATGTATGTTGAGGATAAAGTAGGGCAGCTTATGACGCACATTATTTACATATTTGCAAAGGGCTCTGAAAAGCTTTGTTAGTAAAAATTCATGCAGCGTAGGAGCCATTGGATTATTAAGCGTGTGTGATTCTTTTTCAAATACGTTTCTTGTGCTAATCGATAAAAAAAAAATTGCTGTGTAATAAGTTATTGCATTTTACACGAGCTGTTTGTAGAACTATCCTTTTTTGTTACTTTGGCTTTTATATAATATAAAGAGTACCATACGGCATTTACACAAGGTGCGGCACGCCGCCCTACTTTAACTCGTTGCACATTACACAGTACCGACAAGACTATAATCATATACTATGTACATTAAGCTGATTCCACATAAAACTTTTTCCGCTTTGCGTTACGCCGCTTTCTATGTCAAACAACGCAAAACTGAAAAACTATGCCACAATGAACGCCGCAACATCACTCAAAAAATATTTGTTTTCTAAAAAATCTTTCATTCTCCGTTTTATTTACAAAAAAGTAAATAAGAAAATAAAAATCTATTAAATTATTTTTCAATTGTGTGAAATTAAAATTTGTTTATTTACATTTGAATTAAAGTGAAACTGAAAAAAAAATTTCAACGCCCCCAAAAGTTGAGATTTGGGCAACTTTGTGCTTTACGTAACTTCGGCGTTGCGTTACTTTTTGTTATGTGAGAAACCTCATATAGATAGTACATGTATTTTAATCTCAGCTGTCACGCAGAAAGTGTCACGTAGCGCAACACAAAGTTCTATGTGGAATCAGCTTTAGACCGTATCGTAAAAAAAATAAAACAATTCTTTTTGGATAACATTTCCGGATGGGAAGAGATTATTTTGACCCTTTTTAGAAATTCTGTAGAAAATAGTAGAGCTCCAGATTTTTTTTGAACATTTTCGAGTAGCCCGAACAATGTTGTTCAAATGCTCTAACAGTCGTTTGTTTATTACCCGTATGTTTGTACGGGCATTTGAACAATTCGGGCATTTTGAAGTTTGTTTTTTTCTTTTGTTTATTTTTTTTCTTCTTCATATGTAGTTGTTTTTATTTTTGTTTTTTTCGATACACATTTTTTTTGTTTGTAAGCTCGAATGCTCGAATGTTTGTACGGGCATTTGAACAACAAACGGGCTTCAAACAAAAACGATCAATTCGATTTGTTCGATACCCGGGTATCTAGAGCTCTAGAAAATAGTATTTCTTAAGGTCGCTAGGGGGTTACAAATTATTTGCCATAAAATTTCACTGGGAGTCTCCTCAGAAAAACTCTTCGTAAAAAGAACCTAAAAGACCACAGAAAAAAGAAGAAAGAAAAAACATATTTACATATGTATACCAAGGCTGCACAACGATATCAACAAAAATATTTTGTTTTGTTGAATATCAAATAAAAATTAACAAAAAAATTTTGTTTTGTTGAATATCAAATAAAAATTTTCAAAATTATTTTTGTTTCGTTGATTACACTGGTCGACAAAATTTCAACAAATTTTTGTTACAGATATAAAATTCTACTTTTCTAAAGGATTTCGGTACGCTGAATCCAAATCTGAAGTCAGATTTTCTGTGATACGTACAGATTTTTAGATATTCATGCCCAAATGGGCGAAAAACACGTGTTTTGGCTATATTCACTCCTCAATATCTTTTAAATTACTTACTTATTTTAAAATTGGATTAAAGCTATTGAAAGCTCGGCCATTTCTCTTGAAGACAACGTTTTAATTTTTCGGATATCTAATTTAGGTATGTAGTAATATATGTTTTTGCACAATAAGGTATTTCTCGTCGAAAACAACGGCAGCATTTGTAGCATGTTATAGGCGCAATCAAATTTTGTAGTTGCTCAGCAGAACAATTTTTTTTTACAAAGCCAATTACATACGTCCATAATATAATAAACTGCCTAAAAGCGTGCTTCAACATTTTTAATTATTTTTGTATGGAGAAAATTTTCCAAAACTAATGAAGCTTAATATGCAATATTGCAAGTTACAAGAAAGATATCTGAAATATTAAAACGGTTTCTTCAAGAGAAATGTCCGCGTTTTCAATACCTTTAATCAATTTTTAAAACAAGTAAGTAATTTAAAAGATATTGAGGAGTGAATATAGCCAAAAATCGCGTTTTTGGCCTCTTTAAACATGAATATCTCAAAAACTGTACGTATTAGCGAAAATCAGATTCGGATTCAGCGCACCGAAATCCTTTACAAAAGTAGAAGCTTATTTCTGTAACAAAAACTTGTCGACCAGTGTTATCAAAAACAAATTAATAATACAAATTTGTTTCGGGCTTACGGCTTCATTTTACTTTGAATTTTTATTAACGTTATTTTTTTTGATAATTTTTTGTTTTGTTGGCTACCGAAACTAAATTTTTTCAATATTTGTTTTTTGATAATCAACAAAACGAAATTTTTTTTTATAATTTTTTTTTGATAATTATCAAAACAGTATTTTTTTGTTCAGCACTTAACGTTAAAATTTTTCAAAGTTGAATTGAAAACAAAATATTTTTTCGGTTATTGATAAAAAATAACGTTAGAGTGTTGCCCACTATGGAAATTCGAAAGTTTTTCTAGAATCTAGATGTTTTCTTATGACTAAGGTGCAACTATAGTTTTTGTATAATTGTCTGCTTTTATTGTCACTGCTACTATTTCGTTGTTGTTATTGTTGTCGTTACTGGTCTTCACAATTCTCCTACATACTTCTTTCTTTACATTTCTGCTCTTTTCTTTCCTTAATTTCTTTCCTACTTATTTTTTCTTATCCTTCTTATTACTTGACTTTATGTTTTTGTTGTAGTGCTTTTGCTACTTTTTTATGTTTCTACTTCTTTGAAACTACACACCACTTCCAGCCAAACATGTTTACAATTGCATGGTAAGTTTGGTGAGCACGCACACACTCACCTATGCATGCGTATTGATACCGCTCTGTTGTATTGAAAAGCATGCAACAACAACCACACGGCAATTTTCCAGCGACGATTGTGGATGCATTTTCCAACCAATTTTAATGAAAATTGTCGCAGTTCTATTTGAGCGGAATAAATTTCTAATGGTGTTCTTAGTTTTAAAATCGGTTCAGTAGTTTCGACGGAGAGGATGGAACAAAATTTATGTTAGCGTATTAATAATATAAGATTCCTCAGAATGTTAATTGTTTTTTATTTCGAGTTCTATTGAAGTGATGTAAATACTTGTTTTGCAAAAGATTGATGATTTTGGACGACGTTTAACATGCAAGCATAAAAATGGTGGTATAAACTAAGTACTGGGTAGTGCTGACCCCAATGACCCACACAGGGTTGATACGATTATATAGTACAAAGTCAAGTCAAAAACGCTGGTGTATTAAACTTAGACATAAGGCTATAAATACAGAAGATATGAAAAACTTTATTTCGGCGACATCTAGCGGTGTCCAAAAATATTTTTTTTTTTGTGAAATGTTTTCCAAAAAGACATCATATGGGAGGCGTACGTTGGACCCTTTTTTGGTGCCTGTAAGGCGAGACGGTCTAATGTACATAAATCTGTTGAGGTTGGGTTGTATTTTATCAAAAAGTTATGTTCTATATTGTAGTGTTAGCTTAACAAGGGGCAGATCTTTCTTTTCTCAACAACCCTGCCCTAAAAACATGCAAAAATGTAGCATTTCATGCCCTATATGCCATAACGGTGTAGATAATTGTCCACAATATTGGCAGCAGCAATTAAACGACAATCTCTGTCGGTCTCTTTCCATTTCAGAGAAATTTCAGAGAATTAGCTAGCTAAAAGGGGCACAGATTGATAAAGCACATAGTGTACTCTTTTAAATAACCAAGCCTACATTTAGGTATTTAACAGGGTGAAGTGCAACTTTTAAAAAATTTTCCACATCAAAATGCGTATAGAAAAGAAAACGCTATAAAAATTTTGGCGTCATTCTGTCAAGCTAGCTAGGTATAAAATTAGCAAAGGCTCTGGCTTCAAGGATGGGCACTTCATTTGATTCCAATAACTTTCATAATTTGCAAACAACTACATATATTCACAACATATGTACAAGTAGTACACTTTCAAACAGGGCTATGCGAATTTTTCAAATTAGAACAAACTACTATCATAAGAAATTTTACGATATAAAAAAAATTAACCCAGATAGATTTTTGCTAATTCAATTTAGATGCCGGAATCGCAATTTGGCGATAGGTCGATCGCGCGTTGATCGTACCTCAAAGCCGCTTCACACTGACATTCGTTATTAGATGTTGGATTGCATACATGTTCACTGCCACTAATATATTTTGTTGAATTTTTTCATAAATTTCATAATTTTTCATCGAAAGAAAACAATTTGAATTTATTTAATGTCAAACGCCCGACTTAGTAGAGAAATGTTGAACTCAGGCGTTATACAGGGTTGCAATGAGCATACGATATTACAAAAATTTTACGATCAAACGCTTGAGGTCACAATGCTATTTGCTCCATATATTTCCATACATTTCTACTCACTTGTCAGAAACGCGAACGACCGAACGCCAAATTGCGATTCCAGCATAAATATTTCACATACATAGCTAGTTTTGAAACAGTATTTTTTTTTAGTTTTTAAATTGAAACGCATAATAATTACACCAATGTGTGCCTAGGCGTATGAGTAACTTCCCTGCAAAAAATGCGATTAATCCGGGACGTGTCCGGGATCAATCGCAAGGGAGCATGCGACTAATACAATTTTACATCTCTTTATATGGAGTGAATTGATCACCTTTGTTCGAGCATGTCCTATGAAGAGACTAACTGCTTGCCCAGAATGGTGTGGCTGTAGTACGTAGTAAGAGCTGTCAAAAGTTAAAACAGTACAATTGCATTGCAATGCCCACAATGTGTAGCTGTGTCTGTAGCGTGTAGTTGTGGCTGTAGTAGAAGTAGAGTTAACTTTAACTTTGTAGCGCGCTACAGTGTGACAGCTCAATTTTTTAATGACGGAAATTCGAAATGAAGGACGAAGAAACGGAAAAATGAATTAAACTTGTAAAAAATAAAGAGTTTTTATGGAATTTAAGGAATCCCCTGTACAAAAATATAAAAAAGATGACATATATGAGATACATTGAGCTACACCATTGTGTTCACATTTTCGAGCGTTGCCACAAAATCAGTCATCAGCTGATGTAGTAAGCTATGTAGTCCGTAGCTGTAGTACAACATTCTGGGCAAGCAGTTATTGTTCAACTTGTATACCCGAACGGGTACCAATGTAGATTAATCACTAACATACCGAACGGGTACAAATGTAGATCAATCGCTTTTATCTCGAACGGGTACAAATGTAGATCAATCGCTTACATCCCGAGCGGGTACCAATGTAGATTAATCGCTTTCATCCCGAACGGGTACAAATGTAGATCAATCGCTTTTATCCTGAACGGGTACAAATGTAGATCAATCGCTTACATCCCGAACGGGCACAAATGTAGATTAATCGCTTTCATCCCCAACGGGTACAAATGTAGATCAATCGCTTTTATCCAGAACGGGTACAAATGTAGATCAATCGCTTACATCCCGAACGGGTACAAATGTAGATTTTTCCAAGTTGTTCGCCAAGGCAATTTTTAATAGCAATCTTTAAAAAATTGTAAATGTCCATGCATATATAAATAAAGATTATATAATGTTTTACTTTTGAAAAAAATCTCATTAAATAAATAAAAAAAATTGTAAGTTTTGCATTATATGAGCGTAATGTAAAGGATTTTTTCATAGAATATTTTAGGCAACATTTTGTTAAAATTATTATTCATCATTGTTATTAAAAGAAAGGGTGTTCAATTCGTTTTACCGGTTGTTCTAAAATTACATATTTTTGTAAAATGTCTACATTTAAGGAATCTAGATTTGTACCCGTTCGGAATGAAAGCGATTAATCTACATTTGTACCCGTTCGGGATGAAAGCGATTAATCTACATTTATACCCGTTAGGGAACAATTAGTCTACATTTATACCCGTTCGGGAACAATTGGTCTACAATTAGTCTACATTTAACCCGTACGGGAACAATCGGGGACTAATTGTGGACCGATTGTTCTCGAAAGAGATCAATCCGGGACAAATCTCTTTCGAGATTAATCGCACATTTTTTTGCAGGGTTTTTTCAGATAGAGACTTTTGAAAGTGTATTCGTATTTAATGCTATTTTTTTTTTTCAGAATACGGAAGGATTTTGCAAAAAATTCTTATTTTTGTGATTCAACTTTAATGGTTTGTTCAGAAGTGGAATGCCCTTCCGCTGAAGGATTGGCGAAGTTAATTCCAAACACCGATAAAACTATAATGCAAAGTCAACTTTTTTACTGGGTATTTAATTAAACCAATGTTTCTCTCTAGATTGCGTCATGAGTAAAAAAGTAATTTCACCGTTTTTGGAAGTTGGCCTCCAAAATCCTGTAATGAGCCTACGAAGTTCGAAACTGAACCTTTAATAAAAATGTGTATAATTAATGTGTAATAAAAGTTTTGGCTGAATTCTGGTTAGAAATTGCTTTCTATTATACATTGTCGGTCTGTGTCTGTGTCAACGAAAAACGCAAAACACCTTAGAAAACATGCCACAACAACAACAAGCATTTCAACTTACTACTACAATCCCGTAATAGTCGATTATATGCCAAATGCGAGTTGATAGTGTCCATTGTTCGCGTTGCAGCACAATTGGAATAGGAATTCGATAAGAATGTTTGAACGAAATTAAGTTGTGTGGACAGTGTAAAATCGTTAGATGAATTATCGCCATCATTCGAATTTTTATTATTGTTAGTATTCACATTAGTAGATTTACAAAGGTTACGATAAGTGTCCGCCACCGACGCCATTGCCGTAGGAATGTGATTAGTGGAATTATTCAAACAGATTAACGATTCAATTTGGATGTGATTCGGATTTTTTATGGTATTATAATTTTGATAAGTGCTCAGATTTCCGTGAGTGCGATAAGTGCATTGGTGTGTGAGAAATTTCGGGGTCAAATCGGGCATAACATTAATGGGTGGTATAAGAGAGTTATTATTAGCAATTAGTCTTGGAATTGGTAATGGTAATGATGCAGTTTGTAACAATGGTGGTGTTAGTGAAGATGTTAGTGTCGTGGTGGTTATTGAAGTTATTTTTGTTTTTGTTGTAGTTTTATTAATTGCAGATGTCGTCGCCATTAATTGTTCACGCATTTTCATTGCACATACAGAAAAGGTGGATGCCGCGGAGGAGCAGGGTGAATAATCAACAGCTAAGTTATTAACATTAGTATTCATTTGAATAACTTCTTCATATAAATCCAAAGGTAAGGGGTCTACATTTGATGCTAAACATTTTTGATGTTATTTTTAATTTGTTATATTATTTTTAAATTTTTGTAATCATCACCATTTCATAGTTTATCGTCATTTCATAGAAATCGAGTGGTTAGTTGATTGGCGTTATGTTAAAAAGATATGCAGTATAGAGAAGTGTTTTTTGTTAATAATAAACCGAAAAGTGAATTGAAAAAAAAAAAAAAAAGTTGAATTAAAATTGTTGTTAATGTTTAACTAATTTGAGTTGCATAAATAGGAGAAAGAGGTATTGTATGTATATACACAGTAAAAAATGATAGTTTATTTCTAATATCATTTGGTACTTATGTAATTTAATCATTCTTGGAATTAAATTTGAATTTTAATGCCAAAAAGTCTTATTTTTAAACTATGAGAAGTTTTACAATTTTATTTATTCCAAAATAATTTCCAAATAAACCCTTGAAAAATATTAAAATTCTCTCTAAAGAAGTTTAATCACTTATGGTTTAAAAAAAAATCCTGAAAATTATAAAAAACTTTCTCTTTTTCAATCTGTATTACTATCAAAACTATTTTTGGTTTGAAATCAAAACCAAAAAAAAAATATTAAGAACAAATTTTCAGAAAAAAGTAAAAATAAATAGGTAAACAAAATTTCTCTAAAACAGGGCTGCTCAACGCTCTCGTATTGAAAGTACAAAACTCAATACATCTACAAATTTTGTATATGCACTGAAAAATTTTTTTGCTCATTTAATTTTTTTTATGAATTCCAATAAAATATAATTTTAGAATTTATTTTCAAATGGTGGTATCCATATATATAGTACTTCTATATTGATAGTATTCTATCTGTGCAATGTGTATGAATTCATCCAAAAATTTTGTGCAACTGGCAGTTCTGCGCATGCGCCTCAATTACATTTAATGTCATCTGTGAATATGTGTGACAAATACATTCAATTGAGTTCAGAGGCGTTTGAAAAAAAAAATTGAAAGGCATAATTATGTTCTAGGGGACTTATACTCCTTTCATTTTAGTTTTTGAATTTGTTTATAATTAATATAAGAAATTTGCCACATTTATTTTGAGATGCAAACTTTTGTGAATTTTTTTTATGAAAATTAGTGGAAATGTTCTAGAAAAATCTATTTTCTATGCACTCATATTTTTATGAATCGCGGCGGAAAGCGTTCCATGTTAAAATACTGTGGTCCGATCCATGAGCATTATATCAAAAAGTAGAATTTTGCCGTTTGAGGGTTATGTTTGTAAAGTATGCACGGTGATCTAAGCAAAAGTACTGCGAATTTCTAAATTGAATAACAGGACAATTTAGACAACGAACTTTTGGACACAGCAACATATGAGGACCAAAGTTCAGACTACGTTACACTCCAAACCGACCTCAACAGGAGACTACAGGTAATAATATAACAAGACGGATGAAAGAAAGGACTACGAACCAATCGCTATATGTTCCACATATTTACAGCGGAAAAAGGTGGACGGGTGGGGGCTGCAGTGTTTTTTTCCTGGAGCAGACTGGCGGTCACATACTAACAGGGCACTGTCATCCCATCTCAAGATGGGACTGGTGCAAAGTCAGGCGTACACGGCATGCATCGAACCCGATGCTGACTATAAAGCCAAAAAGCAAGCTAAAATACTATTAAAATTTTATTTGTATTATTATATGATTTTTAAAAGTATATATGTATACATACATATTTATGTAAGAAATCTATCTATCTATCTATTACGTATGTAAAGATATTTTATTTATTTTATCCCTTTTATTGTCACAAATATAGCACCGCTTCGACATTTTTTAATTTTTTAATACAAGAATCAAATAATAAATATGTAAATTCCCTATAATTTTTTTTATGTGCCGTCACTGCGGTTTATTTTGAATTCATATGTCATTTTTCAAATTTGATTGCTCGGTTTTCTCTTTCTTTTTTTATATGTCTGTACTGTAATGTTGGCTGATGGAACTCGTAGGTATTACGAATATAGGAGTACATACTATATATATGGTGGTAGATGATAGATAGATGATAGATGTATGTATGGAGGTTTTTATGCACTACGACCTATAGGTCTATTGTGCCCTCCAGCTCATTATAATACCTCCCCTAAGCCAATCTCATACACAAAATTGAGTAGTTCCCCCGGTCTCAGGTTTGGTATGTGTCTGCCATCGAGCTGATACTGCCCGAGTGTCCTCTGTCTCCTTCTAGATATGGCTACGCATTCGAGGAGAATATGCTCAGCAGTCTCGTCCTCCATATCACAAAAACGACACAAACTGCTCGAGTAAATGCCAAGTTTGTGCATATGGCTTTTGAGTCTGCAGTGACCTGTTAGAAGTCCAGTCACTATTCTCATTTTGCTTTTGGGGAGGTCCATTATCGCTTTAAAGCGTTTTTTGTTGTAACCCCCCAGCAATAACATTCCAGTAGACTGCTGCCAGTGCTGCTCCCTAGCTAAATTTTTCTCAATCCTGAGCTCCTCTCTTATGGTATGTGGTCCTATACCTAGAAATGGCTCAGGTCCTATAGGTTTTGTGGCTGCTGCCTTTCTGGCCAGGCTGTCAGCTATCTCGTTACCTTGCACTCCTCTGTGTCCAGGAACCCATGCCAGAAGTACTGAGTTCTTGGCGCCAAGCTTGTTGAGTTTATCTATGCACTCTAGGACTAGCGAGGAGCTAATCTCACAAGATGCCAGTGCTCTGAGTGCTGCTTGGCTATCGCTCAAAATGGTGATCCTCTTACCAGAATACCCTCTCTTTAGGTTTAACTCTGTACACTGGCTAATGGCGAATACTTCCGCCTGAAAGATGCTCGGAAAACCACCCAGTGGCAAGGATACCTTTGCTCTTGGTCCATAGACGCCGGCACCCATGCCCTCTGGTGTTTTCGAGCCATCCGTGTACCATACTATCGGATTATTCCTTAAGATGTCCTCTAGTTTGGAGTCCTTCCAGGTTAATTTATCCCCGAGCTCTATTTTGAATCGTTTCTCAAATTGGACGTACTTGGTCATGTCGTCCCTAGGAAGCAGAGAGATTGGGAGTTTTTCTCCCAGCCTCATCATGTCCTGAGACGATAGGACCTTTCCTCGTCCACATCCATCCCTTACTATATATAGAAGGGTGCGCTTTACTGTGTTCTCTATGAAAATGTGTAGTGGGGTTAGCTCGAGTAACACCTCCATCGCCGCCGTTGGGCAGGTACTCATAGCACCCGTGATGCACACACAGGCCAGGCGTTGAATCCTAGTAAGCGTACTCCTCACTGACGATAGGTTGCTCCTCGAACCCCACGCAACTGCTCCGTATATATGGTGGTATCAAATACATTAAAAAATTTTTTATTTTTTATATGAAAATTTTTTGAATACAAATTTTTTACAGTGCTTTCATTTTTTGAATTTTTATTTCATTACAAATTTGTTTTTGTAAATTTCGATTTCTTACGGCAGTGCTCGAGCTCCTATACAAAGTGCCTTTGCTCTGCACATTCAATATGCCTATTAGGCACATTCATATAAATTTTTTTTTATATCTAAAGCTGATTCCACATAAAACTTTTTCCGCTTTGCGTTACGCCGCTTTCTATGTCAAACAACGCAAAACTGAAAAACCATGCCACATTGAACGCTGCAACATCACTCAAAAAATATTTATTTTCTGAAAAATCTCTCATTCTCCGTTTTATTTACAAAAAAGTAAATAAAAAAATAAAAATCTATTAAATTTTTTTTCCAATGTGTGAAATTTAAATTTGTTTATTTACATTTGAATTAAAGTGAAACTGAAAAAAAATTTCAACGCCCCCAAAAGTTGAGATTTGTGCAACTTTGTGCTTTGCGTAACTTCGGCGTTGCGTTACTTTTTGTTATGTGAGAAACCTCATATAGATACATGTATTTTAATCTCAGTTGTCACGCAGAAAGTGTCACGTAGCGCAACACAAAGTTCTATGTGGAATCAGCTTGAGTGCTTATGGGAGTGCAAAGAAAATTTTATTTTCATATTTGAAGTGAAAATATGTATCTGTGCCTATGATTCGGAACAAAACAAAAACAATTGTGCTTTGAGTGCCTATGAGGTGAGCAGCCCTGCTCTAAAAGTACAATGCGAAGGAGAATTAAATGGCCGAATCGAATATTTGACGCCTGATGAAATAATTGTATCAAGTGAGTAATACAGGAGATTAATTAAATAGCAGGAGGGTAAATTTTGTTTTATTTTTTCAGTCTTAAGGCAGTTGAGGGTCTCTTTTTCAATATCGCTGCAAGAACCGCGACGGTGCCGAAACATTGGTGTAAAAGTTGACAATATGTATATCGAGTCCTAACCGCCATAAAAGTATATCCAGCAAAATTATCGATTTCAGCTTTTTTATGGAAATCAACAATTTATTATCACATGCATCAACTCCCAAAATTGCATGGCTGTGAAATCTGCAGTTTCGAAGTTAGAGACTAAATATGTAAGTTGCAAGGGTGCATACAAACTGTATGCAAAACAAATTAAAAAAAAACAGTCCTGTAAAATTTACTTTTTGTTGGAAACACTTTTATGGAGATTATATGTATGTATAAGGTACCTTGGCGTTTGCTGTTCACAAGTTAGGGCCAAATGTATGTTTTGGATTTTTATGTAAATAAACAATGTTAACGTTATTCAACTTCTCATTCATCTTTTGGATAAAGGGTTATTTGTGGTATATCCACTGGAAATTTTATGGGGGTTTATTTTTAAATCCAAAAAAGTATACAATTTATTCCAATTTCTGGATAGATCTATACCATTTAAACTATTTTTATTACCAAAAATATTATAAAAATAATCAAAATTTTGTTTTGATTTAATTCCAAGAAAATATTAATTTTATACAATTTTATTTTACTTTAAATACCAGAAATATTCTAAAATTAATTCAATTTTGGCTTTGACTTAATTCCAAACGAAGTATCAATTTGACACCAAGAAAATCTCTCTCTCAATATTCTCTTTTTTCTTAAACCAGAATGGTTTTAATTTTATATTTTTTCGCATTGTTATATATAAATACCAAAATGGAATTAAAATTAAACTAAAATTTTTATTGTGTACATATATGTGTGTATTTTAAAAGCAATAAAAGTTCTTTGGCTTTTTTTTAGCAATTCTTGGAAATTAAATGAGTTTTATACAAGAAGGTACTAATAAGATATAACTCATAAGCCACTTTCAAAAGCGGTTATGTGAAATTTTTTCGATATTGAGTTTTTGAAGGATTGTATAGCAGTATTTATAGGTGTATATTGTCCACTACGAATTTATTGTGAAATACTTCCGTAATCTGAATAAATAGCCAGAAGTTTATGATTTTATATATACACTCGCACAAACTCGCTTTCCGTTCTTCTAATTTGTGGCTTATTTAATATGAAAAATTCACATAGGCGCTTTTGAAAATGGACTACCCTTATTATATCTAGAAATAATTAAAAATTGTGAAACCATGCATTATTATTATGATTTTTAAAGGATAGGTATTTTATGTATGTATAATTAAAATATAATAAGGCCTTTGTTAGGGTCTCCCACTCTATTCTGTTAAGAAAGTTATGCCGTTTTCGTTTCTCGAAAAATGTTGCCCTGTTTGATTTGTGTGGTCATTTCAGCGAATAACTAAGTCAGAGGGCCTCGTTATCTACAAATCCAGCCATTTAAAAAGACGTCAGATTACGTAATTTGATAGTTGAGATATTAAAAGGTAACATTTTATGCCAAAATCGAAACCGCCATTAGCCTGTATCGGTATTCATTCAGCGATGCTAGACTGGTTTGTTTCCTATTTCAAAAATCGTAGCTGGTTGGTTGTGCTGGACAATGTTATATCCTTTCTCGTCAGATCGGGCGTCCCTCAAAGCAATATACTTGGTCCACTACTCTTCGTCCTGTTCATTAATGATATACGTGCTTCTTTCTCGACTTCGAAGTTCTTGCACGACGCGGATGACCTTAAGATCTATTCCGCTATTGGTTGTCCTCACAATTCTCAATTTTTTCAGACAGACTTAGACAACGTAAGTGACTGGTGTATTAAGAACTCGCTTTTTCTAAATTCAAATAAATGCTTTGTGGTTACGTTTCGTCGTACCATACGAAAACTAGCACATTTAAAATTTCTGGCGAAAGCTATCAGTGAAAAAATTCTGTACGAAAAGTAGAACATTTGACTTTCGGCCGACGAAAATTAATGAAATCGAGTTTTGGCTGACGAAAAGTATCAGTAATTATATACTATTTTTACATTAAAATTGTTGTTGTTTAAACGAAATCGATAGTTTTCGTCAGCCAAAAGTCGAACTTTTTACTTTTCGTCAGCCACAAAAAATCGTATGCTAGTTTTCGTATGGTACGACGGTTTGTTCTCACTTCGTCGTGTAAGTGAAATGACGGGACCTCGCTGTTGTATTCGACTCTAAATTTACCTCTACTATGTAGACATTACAATTTGATTATTTCTAAAGCATTATGTTAGCTTTCATTCGGCGCAATCGGATCCCTACACTTTGAAACTATTATTTTCGGCTATTGTAAGCTTGAGACTGGATTTGGTCACCATATTTTGGCTGTCATATTTTAAGGTTTGAAAGAATCCAGAAGGTCTTCTTACACTTTGCTCTACATAATAGTCGCTTTTCGGATCCTACTCCACCATATGATTCCAGATGTGTTTGATTAATCTAAAGTTTCTCGAGGATAGGAGGACGACTCTTACGCTTTCTTTTGTATTTGATGTGGTCAATGGACTAAATGATTGTCTTGATCTTCTTGAGAGGATTCTCGTCAATCACTTCGCTTTCCCGTTCCTTTTTGTACTAGCGTCTCTAAATCTGGCGCGAACGCGGCCAGCATTATGCTGTCTAACAAACTGAGTGAACCTCAATGTTTGAGAGAAGCCTTTTAATGGCAGCAATTCACTCCGCGACCCCTTGTATAGTAGGCGATTACTTTCCCTACTAGGCCATACTGGTTACTTAGCAATGAAACCTAATTTAAACGGCACTTTACACTCTTTATTCGTATAATTTGGCTGCGATGTTGCAAACGATCGATTGACTCTTCCAGTAAACTTTTCACAGCCGTCGGGTCTTGAAAATCGGGTATTATATTTTCGTTGCAGCAACAAACCCCGAAGGGCTGATGCTGGGCTATTTTTAAAAGACCCTTAAATAACATTTTTTTTAATAGAAAGCAAGGTGAGTACGAAGTATTCGAAATCGTATTTGAAAATTTTTAACTAGCAAATGGTAAAAAGGAAGTCATTATATTTTAGGACAGCTAACGAAACGGCTTTGTGTCAAATAAGTTTCGCAAAAGCATTCAACAGATAGTGAGAAAAAAGCTATAAAACTAGTATTGCACTTAATTTCTTATTATTATTTATAGAGCGGAAAGAGGTAAGCAGTTTAATATTTATAAATATCTGAAAATTTCAAACTAATAAAACAAAAAATTTTAAATAATTAAGTTAATTAAGTCTTAGGAAGCTCCAATATTGCTAATACCGAATTTAGCAATAACGGAATTTCAAAAAAAAAAAAAAAAAAAAAAAACAAGAAAAAAATAGAATAAAAATCGAAGTAGAAGAAAATAATAGATAGCATTGCACTACTTAAACTTACACACATATTTTGCACGCGAGTGTACATTTTTAACTGTTCGTTGTTTTTGCTTTTAAGCGTAGTTGCACATTAAAATAAACGAAGTAAATTCCATGCAGTTTGAAAATGTATAAATATGAATACACAAATGAAAAGCAAACCATTTAAATGTGTAGATAAGCATCAACGGCAATTGATTGAGTACTGCATGTCGCTTTGTGAGTTTTGTAGAGCAAATAAAAAGTTATGTTTTTGTATAAACATGGCAAAATATTATGCACGCACACAGTTCATTTTTGTGGAATGATTTGCAGAGAAAGCATTTGGTATTTAAGAGATTTCTCTTTTTATGCATAAAATGTAGGTATACGGGCTGGAACACAATACCGAAGAAAGTTCTCGTATTTGAAGGAATCAGAATTATATTTAATTATTTCACTTTGCTGTTAAAAATTTTTCGCTTTTGATTTTAGCAAATTTCATTAACCTTCCTATACCCGCGCGTTGGTCTGTGAGACCGAGAAAATGATTTTACGTAAATTCTTTTTTTTTTCAGAAACTTTACAAAGTGAATTTACTGCTAGCTTCCGCTTTTCTTGCAAGCTCTATATTAGTGTTGATTTGGCGTTTGCACTAGACAGGCGTGTTGGTGAATTTCATAAAAATTGGTCTGTGAGACCGACGCGGGTATATGTGAATATTTTTGTGGGTATATGTGTATTTGCCCCCTTATAATTTATGTATTGTCAAAGAAGTGTTTTTAAGTTAGTATAACTTATTTTTATTTATTTGATTAAAAAAATATGTTTTTGTTTTGCTTTTGTAGTACTTAAGAAAAAATGATCGATTTTGATGGCTTTTTTGTTAATCACCTAAAATCAATAAAATAAGTGAATACAAACTTAATGCGTAGTTTTATTTTTTTATTACATCGACGAGATTGAAAAATAATAATTTGTTTTCAGTTTTGTTTCAAAAAACGAATATTTTATGTAGTTTGAACTTTCGGTCTGTGAGACCGTGCGCGGGTATATGTGTTACAAAAATTACCGCGGGTATAGGAAGGTTAAAGCATTTCTTACAGTAAACTTCACAACGATAAGTAATCTATACGTCGGTATTGTATTTCAGCGTTAACTGTAATGTTTTCCATTTATAAAAAAAAAAAAAAAAATACACCAAGCCACATGGCTGTCTCCTGATCGAAAAACGCGAAATCAAATTGATCACGTCATGATCGACGGCAGACACAGCTCCAGCATCCTAGATGTGCGCACAATCCGTGGTCCCAATGTCGACTCCGACCACTATCTTGTAGCAGCCAAGGTACGCACCCGCCTCTGTGCAGCAAAGAATGTGCCAACAGGACAGCAAGGAAAGTTTGAAGTCGAAAGGCTGCACGTGACGCAGACAGCCAATGAATACACCACTCGGCTCTCACTCCTGCTCTCTGAGAGCAACCCTTCACCAAACGATGTATCTGAGGAATGGGAACACATCGCTCGTTCACTTCGTATCGCCGCTGAGGAATCTATAGGATACAAGCGAGCCCACAAAAACACCTGGTACGACAAGGAATGTCGCGATGCCTCGGAAAGAAAGAACGCCGCCTACAGGGCTACATTGTGTGCGGGCGCAACGCGAAGCGTATGGGAGCGTTATCGAACGGCGAAGAGGGAAGAGAGGCGCCTTTTTCGAAAGAAGAAAAGGGAGGCTGAAAGGCGCGAGTGTGAAGAGCTTGAGATGCTGGCGGGTAGGAACGATGCTCGAAAATTCTATCAAAAAATCAGGCGGATGACTGAAGGTTTCAAGACCGGGGCAAATTTCTGCCGGAATGATAACGGTGATCTGGTAACTGATGTCCAGAGCATACCTAAGTTGTGGAGGGATCATTTCTCCTCCTTGCTAGATAATGGCAACAGTGAAAGTGCGGAAGGAGAAGATGTACGACCCGAATCCCCAATAGCAGATGATGGTAGGCATGTTCCACCACCTGATCATGACGAAGTGCGAATAGCAATATCTAGGCTTAAGAATAACAAGGCCCCGGGCGCTGACGGCTTGCCAGCCGAGCTATTCAAACATGGTGGCGAAGAGTTGATAAGGAGCATGCATCAACTCCTATGCAGAATATGGTCGGACGAGCGCATGCCCGACGATTGGAACTTAAGTGTGCTCTGCCCAATCCACAAAAAAGGAGACTCCACAGTACGCGCCAATTATCGTGGGATAAGCCTCCTGAATATCGCATATAAGGTCTTAGCAAGTATATTGTGCGAAAGACTGAAGCCTATCGTCAACAATCTGATTGGACCTTATCAGTGTGGCTTCAGACCTGGTAAATCTACCATCGACCAGATCTTCACAATACGACAAATACTGGAAAAAACCCATGAAAAAGGATCCGACACACACCATCTCTTTGTCGATTTTAAAGCCGCTTTTGATAGCACGAATAGGAATTGCCTGTATGCCGCAATGTCTGAATTTGGTTTCCCTGCTAAACTTATACGGCTATGCCAAATGACGTTGACTAACACCACCAGCTCCGTCAGAATTGGGAAGGACCTCTCCGAGCCGTTCGAGACCAAACGAGGTTTCAGACAAGGTGACTCTCTTTCGTGCGACTTCTTCAATTTGATGCTGGAAAAGATAATACGAGCTGCAGAACTTAACCATACAGGAAGCATCTTATATCACAAGAGTGTGCAACTGCTGGCGTACGCCGATGACATCGACATCATTGGCACTAACACGCGCGCCGTATGTTCTGCCTTCTCCAAGCTGGATAAAGAGGCTAAGAAAATGGGTTTGGCGGTCAACGAGGACAAGACGAAGTACCTCCTGTCATCACACAAAGAAACAGCACGCCTTGGCAGCCACGTCAATGTTGATAGCTACAAATTCGAAACTATTAAGGACTTCGTCTATCTGGGAACCAGCATTAACACCAAGAATGATGTCAGCACGGAGATCCAACGAAGAATCACGCTTGCCAATAAATGTTACTTCGGACTAAGTAGGCAACTGAAAAGTAAAGTCCTCTCTCGACAAACAAAAATCACACTCTACAGGACGCTCATCGTTCCAGTCCTCATGTACGGCGCAGAAGCATGGACAATTTCAAAATCAGATGAGATGGCACTTGGAGTATTCGAGAGAAAAGTTCTTCGTAAGATTTGTGGACCTTTGCGCGTTGGCGTGGGCGAGTATCGCCGGAGATTTAACGATGAGCTGTACGAGCTTTACACAGACATCGACATTGTTCAGCGAATAAAGATCCAGCGGCTGCGTTGGGCAGGTCATGTCGTGAGAATGGACGAAGGCGCTCCGGCCAAGAAAGCATTTCTATCGAAACCCGCTGAACGCAAAAGAAAAGGGAGACCTCCACTGCGTTGGGAAAATCAGGTGGACAGCGATGCTGCCTCCCTAGGTGTTCCCAAGTGGCGCCATGCTGCACGAAACAGAAGCAATTGGCGCGCTTTGTTGGACTCGGCCAGAATCGTCTAGACGGTTAAGCGCCAATCAAGAAGAGAAACATTGCGCAATGTTGTTTTTCTGTTTGAATATTCACGCTTACCTTCAAGTGGATTCATCAAACCACCGCCTTGCCAATCAAAATCAACATCAGGTACATCGGTTTTTGCACCAGCATAGCTACTACTTATACTCAAATCAGCGGCAGAACTGGAACCGCATTGCGTTGCATCTGTATGCACGGGTGTTGTGCCACAACTGCTGATGGAAGTGTTGTTGGCTATTTGTGTCTTCATTGGCTTTAAGGGGTTAAAACTTAGGTTGGCGGCAAAACGTGGCATGGAAGGATTCCAATTGTCACCAAAGAGCTAAAAAAAAAGTGTTGGCAAAAAGAACGAAATATTATCAACTAAATGTTTACTATTCATAGTTTAATATTTTTATGTAGCTGGGGCGAGATAATGATTTCAACTTGGAATAGTGGTAGAGGTATGTGCAAGCGCTAAAAGGACTCAAGTCTATTTGCAAACTAAAGTTCATGTACTTTTCTTTAGCCTATGTAAGCAAGAAAATAAATACGTATGTGTGTAAGTACAGAGTTTGTCTCTAGTACATCCATCCCAAGTTGGAATCATCTGCTTTCTGTAGGTAAGTTGGCGCTTACAATATTTCTCGAATCAATGCCAATTGAGCGTATGAGCGCATGACGTATTTCTGATTGTGGCCACTGGAATTCTAAAGCCTTTGCAGCTTCTATAGACTCAAAAGGCAGTGTTGTTGCAATGTCTTTAGAATGCATTTTAGTTTCCATTTCAGAGTCGTCGCTGCCGTCAGCAACTTGATCACTTGTGGTTGGAAACATTTGCTGTAACACCGTACCGAGACGTGCACACAAGTTAACACTGTTAATTGCTGATGGCTGCGAACATGTGGATGGTGTGGTAGTTGCAACGAAACCGCTTGAAGGTGTGTCAAAGGAAGCCGCTTCAAAATCACCAAAGTCGTCATCATCATCATCATCATCAGCTTTATCATTTACCACTGGTGTTATTTCAGAGTCTGTCTTCGTTATTTTCACAGATGCAATACTATCTTCCACTTGACACTCGTCGCTTACGTTTTCCTTAGAAGCTAAATTTGTATTATATGCGTTTGTTTGTAACACATTTTGTGTTGATATGATTGGTGCTGATATGATAGGCGCCGTTGTTGGAGCAGCACAAAAGTCTTGAAAATCATCGAAATCGTCCTCATCATTTTGATTTAAAGTGCTTTGTTTCGAAAGATGCTGTCATTTGGAATAAGAATAAACGAATTTCATTAGCAATAAAAGTGGAAAATAAGATTAGAAATCATATCCTTTTTTTACCTCATCCACCATTTTCACACTCTCGTTACTTAGAACTGTGGCTGCTGCTGTTTCTACATTCGATGTCACAGAACCGCCTACATCAGCAGGCTTTACATATTCGCAAGCCGTTTCAAAATTAGCAAAATCGCCAAAGTCAGCATCATTATCACACTCCACTGTATGCATCTGCGTCTCTTGCTGGTCACTGATGTTGTTGTTATTGTGATTTGATGATTTATTCATATTTACAACTTCGATGGTTGTCTCTGTGCCGTTATAATCATCATTTTGCATTGTCAACAACGACGACGTGGGCTTCGCAAATTCATCAACTACATGAATTGCAAAAAAATCATCGGAATTAATATCACCAGCTGTTGCTGCACTCGTTGAGAGTTTTGTTTGCAATTTCTTTGGCGAACTATGGTACTCCTCATCGCTGCTGTCATCTGCTAGATCTTCTAGTAATACGCTTGTAGTTGCCAAAGGGTTTACTGGATTGTTTATTGAAATGTTTAGTTTGCCATTGACTGCTTGCACACCACTAGTCGCATCACAAGCATTTTCCTCTGGCTTACTTTGATTTGTGGGAGTATTTGGAATGGCTTTCTCGCCGCCGATTGGCAATTGGTCGTACATAATTTTAACTGCATTCGTGATTTTGGCATTTTGAGAATTATGTGTTGATTCCTTATTGTCATCTACAGCAATTTCCTTGGTGCATGCTTCAACAGCATCAGCTCTTAAATTAGTCTTTGTGGCTTCAGTGTCATTAGTGGTGTCAAAGAAAAGTTCCGATTTATTTTCGTCAATACCTTGCTGGTGACTATTTTCTGCATAATTACTTTTTGTAACATCATAGTTATATGCTTCATTAAGTTGCAATTTACATTCGTCTTCTTTTAATTCTGTGCAACCATTGACAGATGGTGTTGAAATTGGTGTTGCAGCAATATCACATTCTTCGTATGTTGGTATTACATCGGTGAAGCCACTTGTAGTCGATGATGAGCTCAGTTCGAACTGTAAAGGTGTGCGGGGTAATGAAGAGACTGTGTATTGAAAGTGGGGAATTATTAATATAAATTGACTGTCACTAAGCATTAATTATTACCATCTTCATTTGCTCTAACATCATTAAGATCTGTCGCCAGCGAAGTGAAATCACCAAATTCATCATCATCTTCAAGTGCTAATGTGGGCGGTAAACCGGAATCATCATCCTCATCGCCAAAGTCAATGGGCGGTGGAGTGTTGCACAGAAGCGGTGGTATTGGGGGGACACCTGCCATATTATACCTTTCCAAAGATTTCACACACGAATGCTAAATATATTTTGCAATTTGCCTGCGCCAGAAAATATTGGGAAAATTATTATTGTAGTGTTTATTATTAAGGAAAACAGACACAGCTTTTCGTAATTGTAATTAATCATAAGCTGACACTTGAGCTGACGGACTCGGCTTGATTGCGTTTGAAACAACAAAAATTACAGTTCTGATATACCTACAAAAGTAAATTCAAGTTAACCTTATCGGGGAATTTGTAAGCGTTGAGCAGTCTGGGGTCGGCTTTCCAATAATGCCGCACGCCCCCAAAAAAATGACTTTTACTGGATGGTAGGGGAGGGGAAGTAAGTTCTGAATTTGTTTAATTTAGGCGCCGGACGTACCTGGTTTTCCTGGAATTTGTTAAAGTTGTTAAATTTTTACCAAGTTTTACACACACACACGCAACTGACTTAGGTACAAGGTAAGTGTTTGTACAATTTTGCGAGTTGAAATGGCCACAAAAGTAGTGTAGACCGGGCCATAAATATTACGCTGAAGGGCAGAAGGACATCACCGTGGCGGTAGCCACGGTTGGTGCACACGTCCGGACGGATGGCGTAGCCCTGGGTTATTGATTATAAGCGCGGCCGAAGGCCGCCTACGCAGAAAAGTGTTCTGCGCAAAAGCACTGTGTTTTTTCTTTATCTATCGAATTTATATGCAGAGTTGCTAAAGTTTAACCATAAATTTCTCGAAAACGAGGTACGTCCGGCGTCTAAATTTTACGGATTCAGAACACCCTTCCCCTCCCCTACCCACCGGTAAAAGTCGTTTTTTTGGGGGAGTGCGGCATTATTGGAAAATTTCCCCGGAGTCTGTTAATTGTAGATATCTACGCATAACCATGCCAAATAAAACCATACACTGAACTTGAGCTTGATGGAGATTAAACTAAATTCAATGCATTTCATTAAGCATAAATTAATATGCTTATTAATATAACTACATGTACGTACATATACATATCTACAAATAAAGCATTTAAATATATATATAGTACTACAGTTATCAAAAAACCTATGTACTTGTTTGAAGGCCAATTAAAAGTTGTCATTTGAGTAAATAAAAGCATTAGCACAATAGATAAATAAATACAAGATATTTACAAATATAAGTACCACATACATTTATGAACACAATGCCCATAACTTTTCACAATAACACTTGTTTTTATGTTTATTTTTAGTTAATAAATTATCTTTTCCTTGTACATTTGCATTTATTTTATGTATTCTCACTTGATTCTCACTCATTCGTGCAAATGACACCAGCTGGAGTTTTTTTTTGTGTACCTACCTGTCAAGCAATTGTTGAACCACGAATGACCAATCCCTCTACCTTCTTATCGCGTTGTATTTCCGTATGTTCCACGCAACAATTAACAAATTTTCCAATTTCTATGCTTTGGTTTTTTAGTTTAAACTGTTTTAACACCATTTATTGAACATTGTTGGCAATTTATTAAAATACTTCCTGGCGTTTTTTACACACAGCTCTAGTAATTTTTCTCAAGTACGCAAGTATGATATTTTGACATATCAAAGTACTTTTGGTCATGGTACTTTTCTTCATTCACCATAACCTAACTATAGAAGGTCCATGCAAGGGAGAGTAGCTCTTCTTACGCGAGTTTGTAGCTTATGTCAAACTATTGTCTTTTGTTTTGATTTTGCATTCTTGCACGTGTTTTTCGTGGAAATTGCTTGTGTGTTCGGTTGTGCGTTTGTGTGTTCGGTTTTGTGTTCGCTCGCGTTTTCTCTGCTTTTGACATTCTTGAAAGACGCCATCTAACTGTAATCACCCATTTTGCTTCACATAAGAGGACCTGTATAGATTGGTCTTGTTCATTCACAAAACAACTCAGTGCTGCCAGATCGCTGCTGATTGGAATATCGATAGCATGTGATAATAGCTGAGTTCCCGTGGCAGTGATCCAGATCCGGATACAAATTTTGCAAGCAAATGCGACAACAATTTTGTGATCCTGGTATTTATCTGGATCAAAACAACCTATTACAATCTATACGGATCCGAAATTGATACAGATAAACTCCAGGATCACAGAATTCTTGTTGCATTTGCATGCAAACTTCTTATCCGGATCTGGATCACTGCCACGGGAACTCGACTAATAATTCTGATTGACAATCGATAAAGGGGGCTAATAAAAGGGCGGAAGTTTTTTTATTTTATGTCGTTTTCTTTTCTAAGAAATAATGTTTCTATGGCTGAAATTGTATATGTATAATAATGGTGACCCCTTACATAGTTAATGGTCAATATTCGGTTAAATGAGTAGACAAACTTATGATATGGCTAAGAAAATCAAAAAGGGGTACATTATTTCGAGAAAAGAACACGGAATTAATAAGCCTAGTAGTAGGTTTAAATGGGAATCGTTCATTTCCCTTCAGTCACCAAATTTCAGTCTAATATATGTACATACCTATATATTAAAATATATAAACCACTTTTATTTTTATTTTGAATTTTTTCGTTTATTTTCTTTTTATTTTATTTTATGGTTGGAATTTTGATTTTGTTAAGAATTTAGCTTAAATATAATTTACAGATTTTTAGTTATATTTATCATTTTTACACATACATACTCTTTTAGCTTCTGCACATTAAACTAATTTATTTTGTGTGTTTGTTTGTATGTGTTAGTGTGTTAATTTAGTTTAACTACATATTCAGTATGCTCAATATTAATTATAATTACATATGTATGTACATTTTTAAAATGTTTCACAGACACAAAATGATTAGGACATGTCCCTGCAAAAAATGCGATTAATTCGGGACGTGTCCGTGATAAATCGAAAGGGAGCATGCGACTAATACAATTTTACATCCCTTTGTATGGAACGAATTGATCGCATTTGTTCGAGCATGTCCTATGAAGAGACTAATTGTTCAACTTGTATACCCGAACGGGTACCAATGTAGATTAATCACTAACATACCGAACGGGTACAAATGTAGATTAATCGCTTTCATCACCAACGGGTACAAATGTAGATCAATCGCTTATATCCCGAACGGGTACAAATGTAGATTAATCGCTTTCATCCCCAACGGGTACAAATGTAGATTTTTCCAAGTTGTTCGCCAAGGTAATTTTTAATAACAATCTTTAAAAAATTATAAATGTTAATGCATATATAAATAAAGATTATATAATGTTTTACTTTTGAAAAAAAATCTCAATAAATAAATAAAAAAATGTAAGTTTTGAGTATGCATTATATGAGCGTAATGTAAAGGATTTTTTCATAGAATATTCTAGGCAACATTTTGTTAAAATTATTATTCATCATTGTTATTAAAAGAAAGGGTGTTCAATTCGTTTTACCGGTTGCTCTATAATTTTTTAAATACATTGCATATTTTTGTAAAATTTCTACATTTAAGGAATCTAGATTTGTACCCGTTCGGAATGAAAGCGATTAATATACATTTATACCCGTTCGGGATGAAAGCGATTAATCTACATTTATACCCGTTAGAGAACAATTGGTCTACAATTATTCTACATTTATACCCGTTCGGGAACAATTGGTCTACAATTAGTCTACATTTATACCCATACGGGAACAATCGGGGACTAATTGTGGCCCGATTGTTCTCGAAAGAGATCAATACGGGACAAATATCGTTCGATATTAATCGCACATTTTTTTGCAGGGGTTTGCAAGTATGTCGTTGAGATATTTTCATGTACATACAAAGGTGGCGAAAATATGTTGGACGTACGACAATTCGAAAAATTTCAAATGAAATCTATAACATTTTAGTACAAAAAAGTAAAACTAATTATTACAAATTCTAACTAAAATTTTTGGGGTTGTTTTGTTTTCAATATTGAAAGTTTTCCTGCTCAAAAGTTGCTGAATTTGGGTTTATTGTATTTTGTATGTATAAATGAATAAGAAAGAGAATTAGACTAATAATTTCGACTTGTCCATTGTTTTACCCACCAGTGTACGTACATATGTATGTACGTAATGTACATACGAGTGCAATGCACATGCACATTATACATGCTTACATGTAGGTTTCTCTTATATGCATATAATTATGTCCACATGTGTGTAAATATTTATATAAATATTTAAAAATTATTATGTTTTTTCCTAATAATTTTTATACGATAATACATAACACTGAAAGCATTAAGTACGTTGTTGTTTTTTCCTCTACATTTTTTTGTGTAGCTTTAAAATAAAATGTTTGCTAAAACATTGATTTTAAATATACATATTCATTTTATTCTATTATCATTCTTTCTTTAATAACACAGAGAATATCAATATACACAACACAATTAAAAATAATTTTTTGTTCTTGGTTTTTTATTTCTTTGAAAACTAACAAGTTTCTTTGTTCGTTTGCTTTACTTAAATAGGAAATACATATTTGTTTGTTAAAAATGTGTTCACATAGTTAATTTCTTAATTGACACAAATATTTACATACATATAAGTCAGCAATAAGAGCAGTGCTTATGCATAGTACATATATTTAAAAAGGAAACGGTAATTAATAAAAAGGGAAAACTTTAAAGTTAAAAAAATTGCAGTTCTTTGCTTTATTGAAAATTGCAAAAGTTTAAAATTGTTTAAAAAAATACTATTGAATTGTTTTTATGTTTATAGCTTAAACTTAATATGTTTGCATACATGTGATTTTTTTTTGTTTATTTTAATGTTTGTACATACATATTTTTTGTTTACTTATAAAAAATATCTAAACCTAATCACTTCAAGTAGTTGCTTCTTATTCTTCTTGTTCTTCAGCTTTTTCCTAATTATTTATTAACAATATTTACTGGAGTGCAAATATAAATTACAATCACAAAAATATCTTCTTTTTTATATTTAATTAATATTATTTCTTTTTATCATTATATTTAGTAATGAAGACATTATCGACGGACGAGTGAGTGCATTGCGAGTTTCGCTAAAAAGCAAAAAAGAGTGCTGCTTGGTGGCTGTGTCGATCAGTCTGTTTAAGTCTGGGAGCGTTTGTTGTTGTGACTTAAGAGTGTGATATGGCGGCTGAACACATTACAAGGATTCAAAATGACTCCAAATATATCTACCTTAAAGCTTTGTTATTCACTTGTGTATTAAAAATTGTTGTGATCCATCATTATATCTTTGTTAAGGAATTAACGAGCAAACTTCCGCCAACCACTACTTATGTACATATTATGTTGGATTTTCGGTTAAGAACTGCATGGGAAGAGGTAGGAGGTACATATCAGGAGGATCATTACCATCTATATTCAGGCCTGAATTTTTGGGATTCATTGATTATGCGCACTAGGTGTTGCATTGTGGGGACAAAAAGTAACAAAAAGTAACAAGCTAGGAGCCTGAAGGTCTTGAACTTTTCCTGCATTACAAAGGACAAACTTCTCTTGCATAGACAAATTTCTGGCATAGAACTTTCCAGTAGGTATTTTTTTGTATTTGAAATTCACGGGTTTTAAAAAAGCTGCAAGCTGTGTTAAAAATTTAAAGTAGATACGAAACTTACAGCCAGTTTCACGAAAGAAGTTAAGTTTAATTTAATTTTTTTTTACTTGAATTGTATATGAAATCAGACAGGCAAAAAATTAAATTTTCTCTTAAACTGGTTGTTAAAAGCTCTTTATACAAATTAACCCAGCGGCAAAAATGTTGCTTACAGAATCGATTGAGTCATGCACACATGTAAGGCTGTAATGCACACCACCTCATATAGGGATCTGCTATACATTTTCATATACATGGCCGCAAATGTAGAGTGAACGCCTACACGTTACCTACAAAGTAATCAGGGTAGTGAAGTGTTCATCCAATGATCATATCACTAACTAGCATACATTGTAAGCTACAGGTAGGCAGTTCGAATACTACTTCGCCAACGTTGTAAGGTGGATGTAGGCGGACTGAATACAACTCCGTTTACAGGGTATGTTGTTGGTAGGCACCTCGAATCTACCTTCGCTTACCTTTTAAGGTGGATGTAGGCGGACTGAATACAATTCCGCTTACATTGTAAGTTGTAGGTAGGCACCTCGAATCTTCCTTAGCTTACCTTGTAAGGTGAATGTAGGCGGATTGTACAAAATTCCGTTTACATTGTAAGCTGTAAGTAGACATTTCGAATTCAAAAACCACCACTACCTCCACTAACCATATGTATGTACATATGCAATGACTTTCAGATAATACAGCAAAGAGATATAGGCTATGTTCAGAAACGCAGTATGAAACGCAACAGCGGCAGTAATTATTTTTTTGATGATTGTGATTAGCGACGCTTCATGCAAAATTTACGTTTATGAACGCTCTGCTTCTACTACAAAAGCAGGTTGCGCTTCAAACTGAGTTTCTGAACAAAGCCATACACAAAGGGCGAATGACTGCTTCACACATATGTAGGCTTGCCCAGCCAATTTATGCTGGGACTGCTACTGGTATGTATTTAAGGAAACGTGCATAATTAGTGAAACTGAGGGAAAACCACATAAAACACCAAAAGAAAACACCGAAATCCGCCAATAATCCAATATATCTGCATAGGGAGAACGTCGATGAAGAAGTAGAGCATTTTTTTTTTTAGCACTCAGATCTGTTTTATACAATTTTATTCTATCAGCGCTTGATTCAGAACCGAATTTGTAACAAAAAAAAATTCTTCAATGTGATTGTTATTTTGTTTCTATGGAATATCCGAATTTATTATACATAGCAACACAACAAGAATGAAATTTGAAGAAAAACATAAAAATGAACAAAATTCATTTTTGTGAACCCAACTTACTTTTTCATATACATTGTATGTTAGTTGGCATTGTTCATAATGTGTAGTATACATCATTGGGGAGAAGTAGTGAGGTAGGCAATGTTCGCCGCTGGGAAATTAAATTATAAAAAAAGCTAAGAGAGGTTTTAGTTTCCCCATAAGTAACTAATGATTTAAGTTCCCACAAAGGGAGCTTTAGAATAAAGTTACAGCTCAATAATTCAAAAGTCTATTCTACAAAACCTTCAAATACCTACGAATTATAGAAAGATCAATTCAACATAGAGTTACATATCTGTGCCCGCAAATTAAAGTAGCCTAACTCAAAATATGGTGAACGGAGAAAACTCAATTTTTTGTCAAAATTCAAACCATTGGACCAATTCGGGTTTTTAAAAGGGGAAATAATGGATTTGTAGTGTTAGAGAAGGAATAGTTGTGAACCAGAAATCTTAAAGCAAGGTTAATTGCAAAAAATTGTCTTTTATAACTTAAGTGCTTTTATTGGATGCAATTTTTACGAAAAGCAGAATTAACTCGAGTTAAGTTCTTTTATTGTGTCGAATTCTTCCCAATAAGGTTTTTATTTCCATTTAACTCGAGTTAAGTGTTTTTAAGCGTAGACCTACGTTCGAGTCGAAAACAACCCGAAACGATAATTTAAGTGGATATAACTAACTAAGTAGTGGAATTAGAAGTCTTAGAGTTTTTGACTTTTAATTTTTGTTTGAAATGAATGAAATAAAATAAAAATCGTTTCGCTAATCATTGTTGTTTGTGCCTGAAAAAAATAATCCATAATCATACGCCGCGGATCGTTTTCAACCCGAACTGAATTTGCGTTTTATTTTACCGAATACTGAAAAAGGCATGGTACTAGGGAAATCACCACAAGAAGCTTGGTTTATCCAGAATTGATTAATGAAGATTCCCAGGCGAGAGGTTCAAAGCTATAACAGCTGGAACCGCCGAAAAAAGGGGCGCGGTAGCACTACTGTTTGATAGAAAATAGCTGGTAATTGTGATGGAATCGACATATAGAGTCATGTGCAAAATACATATGTTTATAAACCCAGTGATGAATCTTTATATTCGTTTGTTTTTTTTTCATTCAATTAAGGCATGTCTACAGCACACTCCATATGCGTATGACCATTAACCAAAAACTTGTGGTAAATTTTGTCAATGTTAGTATCACCTTGCATGAAGATTTAAAACATAGTACTAATAAAAGAGTTTTGGTTTTGGCCAGGACAGCAATCGCTATAAAAAACGACATGTTTAATATTGAATGGTAAACTATTTAAGTGTTTGAATAAGCACGATGCTATTCCATTCCCACCACAATTTGCAAAGGTCTCATGCCACATATAACACGTAGGCTGTCGGGAAACACAGTCATGTACAGTTAAATAAAAAGTGTATAAAGCGTTTATAAAAATATTCAGAAGATCGCAAAAAGGTATAAGAAGGCATAGGCTAATCAGCACTATCTGACCCCGTGTACGACTGACTATCGTTAAAAAATGAGTCCTTAATTGAGTCGTCGCTACTATAATCCATATTTAGAAAGTCTTCTTCCTCCATGTTACCAGGATCCATACCTTGTAAAAGGCTACACGATTAAAGTTTAATAACAATAATAACTAGCCGAAGGCCTGAGTTGTCAGTGCTATATAAAAAATATCTGTTAGTTTCTAGCTTTTAAGCTTAACTATCAATATTAATAAATAAAAAAAATAACAATAATAATACACTGGCGATATTAAAACTCTAACGAGCTTTATTGCCGAGCTTCTCTCCCAATTCGAGGTGTGCTTCTTAACTATTGTTTTTCCTACAATTTGTGTGGACCTGCAGTTTTATGCGAGCTCCCAACGGCGAATGCTTTTTTGTGAGAAGCCTTTTCATGGCAGAAATACACTCCTAGGGTATGCCGCCCACTACAGAGAGGTGACCGCTATTTATAAAAACCCAATAATTGGGGTTTAATCAATTAGAAAAATTTTTTTGTGGTGTTTGTCTGGACTGGGTTAGAACCCGAGACCTCTGGTATAGCAGGCGAGCACTCTACGCACTACACCTTAGCGGCCACATTAAAGTTTAATTGATGAAAAAAGGTTTTTTATGTATACAGTATATAATAATTAATTGAATTTCTATAATATATATCCTTGAAAAATCTCTTATCTCAGTTTATCGTATCCACTTGCTTCCAACAAAAAAACCTAACTGAAGATAATAACGCATGAAATGAGAAAAATATTCTAACAAAAAAACCTAACTCGAGATAAATTGTGTAAAAATAAAAAAAAAATCACTTAAAATAACCTATTTCGAGTTAGGCTATGAAAACAAAATTGACAAAAAAAAATTATAATTCCTAACTCAAGTTAGGTTTTTTTAATAAACTGAAAACGCAAATAAATACGTCCATGAAGTACCCACATAACTCTAGTTAGGATGTTTTAATAAAACGATTTTTCATACAATACTAGACTTAAGAGATTTGCTAGAAGATAAGTTGTTTTAACTGGTGCAAAATGTTTCTATCTGAGTTAGGATAATTTTTATATCTTAATAACTTTTTAAATATTACTCCAATTTAAATGGGGATAAGACAGATCGATGGGTTTTCCTCCAAAGATTAACACTATAACAATAACACAATTTCGCATTATCTCGAGTTAGGCTACTTTAATTTGCGGGCACAGATATGTACATACATATGTATGACTTGTAGTGAGTTAGAAACGATCAGAAGGCTAATACAATAATTTGACGTGAATTTCCTGCTATCTTACCTCTCGCAAAAACCGATTCCTTTCTCTATGCGGCATTAGTCTACCGTCAGCTTTCTGACAAAACTCAAGCGCACATTTATGTTTGCTTACAACTAAAGACATTAACCCTTAACTAACTACATTCTCCACATCGGACAATAACACCTCCAAATCGGATGGAAGCTCATGTTCTCCTTCAATACGACCACTTTGACCACCATCACCGCCGTCGCTAATGAACGCCGCTGCAGCGATCGGCAACGGTGGTGGATGATAATTGTGTTGTAGTTGTCGTGTAGAATTCGAACGTTTTTGTTGCTGTTGTTGTTGTTGTTGTTCAGGAGGGCTGGTGGCTTTGACGGTGGAGGTGGCGGTGTTGGTGGCATTTAAATTGGCAGTGGAGGAGGCTGGTGGCGGTGAGGTTATGGAATGTGTATTGCTACGACTACGTCTGTGCTCATGGCGTGCTGTTGACGGAGGTGGTGCGGCATGCTGGCTGCTATTGTGGCTATTGCGGCTATTGTGACTTCCGTGGCTGCTGTGACTGGATTGGCTGCCAGCGACTAGTTTATCCACATCTGCTACTCGATTATTATAACTACTTAAATTGCCTAGAATGCTGCCGCCATTCGTGCTGCTGGCGTTCGTAGCGGCGGTGGCGGCGGCGGCTGTGATGCCCATGCTAAGTGGCGCAAGACTCAAACTTGCACGTGGAATATTGCCGAAACTGGCGCGTGTAGCAGGAAGAGCTGCTGCCAACGCATAACCAGCACTTGGCACATTCACCAAACCAATACTGGGCGTAGCGGATTTCGGCTGAAATTTGTACGCGTTGCTGCTGGAACTACGTCTTAGCTGTCGCGCAGCGGGCACAGGTGTTGCCGCGATAGCTGCAGCTTTAGAGTTTGTTTCCTTGCTGCTGACATTTGTGGCGACTGCTGTTGGTGATGCTACATGCGCACCGGCGTCATTTTGTGCTTCATTCGGTAAGGTATTTGGCGGCTGCTGATATGTAATGGACGCACTCTGACTACGCAAATTGGTATTCGAATTGCTGTGGCGCGTCTTTATAGGCGGATCTTTGCTATTCTTCGATGCGCTATTTAATTTCAAATTTAAACTACTACGTTTCTTTGATTTGGCTAAGATACTTTGATTTTGATTTTGTGCTATCGGTATGAGATTTTGGGTGCTGCCGAAGCCCCGTGCCAAATTCGTAGTACTCGCCGAGTGCGGCGGCGTCGTGCTACTCTCACTTAACTTGCGCGCTCTATGTGCAGCCGTATGCGTGGCGGCGAAGGGATTGTTGACCGAGAAAGAATTGGAACGGCTGTAGTGCTGCGCACGTGTGTGTTTATGTAGTGCACCTCCATTCGTACTCTTTGCTGTTGTTGAGGCTGCTTTATTGCTGGTGCTGCTTGTTGTTGTTGTTGCCGTATTGCCGGCGTCTGGCGACGCTAGATCGTTGCTGGTGGCTTGAGCGCTGCATTGCATTGCATTCTCATAGAAGGGATTCTCCATTTTGGATGGCGCCATAGTTTTTGGATTGAGAGTCTCGTAGGTCGGTTCGTTTAAGGTTAGTATTTGATTGTCTTCGTTATTGTTGCGTAGCAGTAAAGCGATACGCTTGCACTTAACTTCCTCACCCGCACCGCCACCACCGCCACCGCTACCAGAGTTCTTGCTACCCTCGCTATTTTGATTGCTGCCTCTTCGTTTGCTGTCGCCAAAATTCGCGTGCGCGGCGCGTGTCATGCGCTTTGGTTTGTTTACGGCGCCACCGACACCGCCGCCGACTACATGCGTCTTAAACTTGGGATTCTTCGAGAGACGCAGCGCAAATCTAAATGGTGGCTTATAGACGACCTGCAATTTCACTTTATCATTGACCAGATTCGTCACCGACTTGGTCTTTTGCGGCGATTTTTGTACTAGTCGTTCAGGTGTTGATTGCGATTTACTCATCACTTTGCGCATTTTCGAGGAATGCTCCATGTGCGAGAGCGGCTGCACGACAATCGGCGATTCCAGCAGCCACTTTTGCACTTTGCCAAAAGTATTCGTATGCCCATTACCGCCAACGCTCGACGCATCTTCACCTCTATGCGCCGAATAGTCTATGATCTCTTTGTTGTGCTTCTTGAAACGTTTGCCCTTCTGCTTGAGATCGTTTTCTAGCTTCGTTGCGCTCGCCGTCGCCACCGCGCCACCGGTCATAAGTGCGGCATTTTTCAGCATGGCTGCGCCACTGCCACTACCCACGCGATTTTTCTTGTTACGTATGGGTTTGATGTTTTCACCACTACCACCACCACCTCCGATTCCGGGCACCGCCACAGTTGCTGTTGCCGCCGTTGCGCCGGCTGCTATAGCTGCAGTCGCTGTACCGCCGCCCAATTTTCGATTGTGGCCATGCGTCGTCTTCGCCGCTGCTGCTGCTGCTTCACTCATCTTCAACATAGCTTTGTTCGCACTGCCTTTCGTTTTGCCAGCAGCTCCGCCTATTTTGCCATTACTGCTACTCCTGTGGCCGTTCTTGTTTTTGTTGTTGCGTTCGCCACGTACCTTTTTCTTGAATGGAACTTTTGTACGGACGGCCGTGTGCACGATTACGCCGTTGTTGTCGTCGGGTAGACGTACGGTTTCGGTGGTGGCACTGTGTATGATGGTCACCGATTTTAGTTTCAGATTGGAGCGTTTCGTCAATAACTTCGTGCTGAGTATCTGTGAAAAAGTATGAGAGAGAGAAGTGTGAAATGGGAGGAAAAGTTGTATTAAGTATTATTGTTTATTTTAAATCTTATTTTATATTTAACTAGCTTTTAAAATACGATTAAGTTGTAAGATTATACATATACATATGTATGTACATTAGGGTGCTCATTAAAATCAAATTAGCGAGTTTCTTCGGTCTCACCCCCGAGATAGGTAACATCACAGTGAAATATATCACATAGAAGCTTTGGTCCCGATCTGAGACGGACTATTCTTGAGTTCAGGACTATCGATTTTGTGTATTAGATATACCAAAAATTAAATATAATTTTTTCAGTCTCCATAGAGTTTTCCGAACTTTGATCCCTTAGCCGTCTCCGATCGAAACAATAACTCATATGTGATATCTCCGACTACAGCAGCATCGACCTGGGGGGGGGGGGGGGGGTGAGGTTCAAGAAATATCATATAAAATTTATTGCCATACATTTGGAGATCACCCTTATGTACATATATTCCTATAGTGTGTTTTATGAATATGATAGTTAGCCAAATTATCGTTAGCCCGGTTTTTAAGCAGTAGAGTAGAATACGAGGTGTGATCTTTAATACTCTTGCGGAATTAGCGAAATTTTCCATATTTAACGTAATCTTAAATAAAATGTTGGATGGAATTGTAATTAAATGCTTTGTTGGGTTATAAAAGCTTAGCTTCAAAGTAGTTCTAGCGCATCTACATACTTGAGGCTCTGTATGAGAATTAATTCATAAAAAATAAGTCACTTACTGGTTACGCTTATTTGCATAGCCATCTTCTCATCATATTCATCATTGACAATTTTTGTCGCGACCCTTATGATCTTCGAAGATTTAGAAAATTTACATACATATTTTGAGTTTTTTGCAAGAATTTTACGTAAAATGAAATAATGATTTATAAGAAAATTTATGAATATCTATGGTATAGCATTTTCAGGTCAAATGATACCTTTTTCAAGTCAAGTGAAACCTTTTTCAATTGAAATGAAACTTTTTTCAATTGAAATTAAACTTTTTCAATTGAAAAAAGGTTTCGCTTTACTTGAAACAAATTTCACTTGACTTGAAAAAGGTTTCATTTGACCTGAAAATGCTATATATGGTTATATTCTCAAAGTGATATGTTTTCGGCAGAGTATAGCTACCTTAAAGTGATCTCAATAACTTGAGAACAGTCTTTGTTAACCAGATGCAAATCAAAATAAAAACGCCTACGTGCGGAAGGGTAATAAAGAGATAGTCTTCTTTATATCAGTTACTTGTTTTTAAACAACAAAGTGTCCCAGAAGGTTCCGACTTATCAGATAGAATCAGGGACCCATAATAATCATTATTCGTTATATTTTCAGTGAAAAAATCAAATACTTGCAAACATCGTAGAAGAGTATTGAGTTTGTGTGTGTGCATGTCTGAAAGAGCACTATCCGAATCCATTATGATCGAAAAATTTAAGCGATATCCATAAAAATCATAAATAATCATTATTTTTTGAGTTTTATTTTTTTGATCGAAAAATAATACTTATTCCTTAAGTGATATATTTATCGCTCAGAAATAATCATTATTCTTTCAGTTTTATTTTTTTGATTAGGTCGAAAAACTCAAATCATCTCTAAAGTGCTCTGGAACATAGTTACTAAAAAATTCCCATCGATATAACTTCGTGAATGAGTGATATTTTTGATCAAAAAAATAAAACTCACACAATAATGATTATTTCTGAGCGATAAATATATCACTCAAGGAATAAGTGTTATTTCTGATCGAAAAAATAAAACATAGAAAATAATAATTATTTCTGATGAAATATAAAAAAAACTCAACATATAATGATTAAATGGCGATTTTTATTATAAAACTCATAATGATTACGGTCCCTGGATAGAATTGCTTTCCACAAGACAAGTTAAAAAAGCAATCGCTAATTCTTAGCGTGGTCTTTAAATATCTTTGAAACTCAAGAATTGTCACACTTTGTTGAAAACTTTAAGATTTCTAAAACTGCATACGCCTCTATATTCTCTATCTTTGTTTGTGGAATTGGTGTGTAATTTATTTTTTAGAAATATTTTAGTAGGTTTACTAAATTGTAAATATGTATATAAGATAGTAAGTACACCTCTTGCACCTTAATCTTCCTGCAATCCACTATGTACTTACCAGTAATATGAAAACACCCAAAGCCGCCAATACAACCGTGTACCAATTATGCTGTACCCACTTCTTAAATGTTGCCAAACTCTCCTCAGACAACAGCAATTTGCGTAATGTTGCCAATGGACCGGAAGGATCAACTTCACGACATTTTTGGAATACATCACAATAACTATAAATAAGAAGAAAAAGAGCATATTTTCATTACAAACCAGAATTTCAACTCCTTTACATAACCACCAATCACACACTCACCCATTGTAATCATTGCATGGTGTGCCGGGTTTCGCGAACATATCCGGCACATCGAACGGCGGTTCATTCCATTCAAACGAACTGCGGCAGGCATTACCTTCGCCCGGCAATTTACAGCACAATTCACACGATTTGATTTTGTCATCACCCGGACCCGGTATGCATTGGCAAGATTCGAGGCCATAGGCCAAGCAAATACTACCCGTACAATCGCCCATATAACAAACGAATTCCTTATTGCATATGGTCTTATTTGGTTTGTTTACCGATGGTGGACATTGCGGCATGCGACCGTCGCAGAAGCTCGGATCGCGGCAACCGTTATCATCGCGACACTTATCGCCGAATTTCAATTTGCAATCGTTCGTACAGCATGGGCCCTGCGATGGACTGCACATGGCACGTGGTGTTAGCGTGCATGGTTTTTCGTCGATGCGCGGATGGCGGGACATCGGGAAGCAGCAGTCGTCCTTGCAATCCTCCTCCCAGCCACAATCGCACTCCTCGTCCGGCTCGACAACACCGTTGCCACAAATGGCTGCCTGCGGCTCGGTGAAACAACCCTTGGCGCTACGTGCCTTTGCATTCAATACTGGTTCGATGGATTTTAGTGAGCATGGCGAGAATTTGTTGTTGTTCTTTTTATCACCCGATGTGGCACGCGCAAACATAATGAAATTGCCATCCTCACCGCCGGGCGTGCATTGTTCGGGATCGTGCTGTGTTGGTGGGCGGATGGGAGGGTTAAAAGTTGAAGGTTAAAAAGTGAATAAAAGTTATGAAAAAATGTTGGTAAACGGAAGAGATGTAGATAATAGATGTAATAGCAAAGAACATAAATTTAATAAATAAAGCGAAAGGTGACATGTTTTTAGGATATTTGCTTTTTCTATTTCATTTATTAAACATTTCAACTTACTGGTGAACCGAAATTGTGCCCAATTTCATGCGCTAAAGTAACGTGCGACACAGCTGGAGGAACATGTTTGCCATAGTTGAGTAATGTCACAATACCAGTGTTTAGTGATTTCAACGAGCCGCGATAATGCTACGTAAACGTAAATGGAAAAAGGAAAAGATGTGTTTAATTTGGTGATAAATATTAAGGAATAAATACGTAGATTTAAATGTAAGCTCACCCCATTTTTCTCACAAACTCCGCCGGCATTTTTCAGATCACCAGTCCAGGCCAAACCCAGTGTACCCATTTCGAAGTCGCGATAAGTGAACATATATGCCAAACAAAATGCGTCGTAATCCTCCTCTGCGTGCGTGTTAAAACATTAATTTATTTTTTGTTGTTTGCTTTTCCGACAGGGTAGGATTGCGATGTATTGTGGAACGAACTTCCGCCATCCCTTCTCAAGTTTGAGAACGAAACAAGATACTGAAGATGGCACATAACCGAAACCGGTTTATAACCAAATCAAACTTGACAAGGCATGACAGAAGTTCGTTCCACAATACATTTAAAACATTAAATTTAATACAATAAAATAAAAAAAAAACAAATACCCAGCAAACACTTTCTAGCATTAGAGAATTTGTGAAGAGTACATTACATAACTATAGTGTTATTGCGAAAAAGAAATATAGTGTAATTCTCCAACTATTCTCTAAGCGAATGTACAAAACTATACTAGAATTCGATTGGCAACTGATCAGAGAAAGAGCCATCTGCCAACAACGATGAAATAAATGCAAATTCCCATTAGAATCCCATTAGAGAAATCATTAAATTTCGACTGGAGAATTAAGTATATGTACTCTGAAAAAAATACCCGTAGTTAAATCAACAACTTTCCGCTGTTAAATCTCCGCCTTTGATTCAACGGCAAAAGTATTTGTTTTAACGGCAAAGTTTTTGATTCAACAACTTTCCGTAGTTAATCCAAAGACAGGCGTTGTTGATTCAAAAACTCCCTAGCTGTTGAACATTTTTTTTTGTATAAAGAAAGTAAGCTTTGAAAAAAAATAAACAAAGAAAAAATTTTTTTTTTCAAACTCGACACATTTTCAATGTTCCGCCTGGGCTTTTGATGATTTGCGACAACGTTATGCCAATTTAAGTGGCACTGGAGATTTTATTACAACCAAGCTGCTGGTCTTCATGCTGGGTGTTATTCGCCCAAGCGCAGGAATGCATTTTGCAGAAATCATATAGCCGAACCGACACGTGAGTTTCAGAGATATGTATACCGAATGGCATGCGCGCGCTGGCGAATCAAATGACACATTGCGCAAAGCAATGGAATTGCATGTAAATAATTTAAAAATTTTATCATAAAATTTTTCAATTTTAACGGTTTTATAAACCTATGTATGTACATATTTTATAAAATAAAATAATATTTATTATTAAAAAAAAATACTATTGTTTAAATGTTTTTTTGAGGTTAACTTATGTAAATGCGTAAGTATTTGCTTCAATGGTGCCCGTTTTTGGACCAAAAACTTTTGCGGTTAATTCAAAAGCAAAAATTTTTAGGTTAAATGCGAAAATTATTTAAATCAGCGGTGTCCGCAGTTAATTCAAAAGCAAAAACTGTCAACTTAAATGTAAAAGTATTTGATTCAACAGACTCCGTTGTTAACTTAAATACGAAAAGTATTTGAATCAACAACACTCGCACCTTTGAAACAACAACGGAGCGTTGTTGGGCATATTACAACTGCGGAAAGTAGTTGATTTAACAGCGAAAGTCTTTAGATTTACAACGTTTTTGTTTCAGAGTATATAAATTTCTTGTTTTGAGAATTTTGTGTGGCCTTTTCTTTGAAAATGCTATGATTCTGCATTGTTTGTTGAATCGTTCTCTAACTTTAGAGATTTCAGAAAGGCCTAAAGCCTGAATCTTTCTCCAATCGATATCTAAACTCAGTGTTTATTGCAATAGGTGATCTTTTTTAGTGCTTGCCAAGATAAATTTATTTAAATTAATTTAATTTAAATTCCACTTTATTTTTATTTATGCATACCTGAAAATAACTCTAGAAATTTTTCCACACCATAATTGCCGGGAAATCGATAACTTGGATCTCTGACCGCATTCATGTTGTGTACCTTGATGCGTTTGATCATGAATGTTATATTGTCGGGCTTGCCATCGTTGTTGAAATCTATTTGTTTGGAAATAATTATAAAACAATAATTTTCAAGTGTGCGTAATTAGCAATAATTTAAGCGTTCGCAGTGCATCAATAGAATTCTATTTAAGTTAAAACACTGAAACAAAAAACTGGTCATATTTTTGCTAAAGATGGTGTAGTGGATTATTTTTATATATACATAAAAATATTATACCTTTTTAAATTGTTAATGTTATTTTGATTATTATTGTCTATGAAAATATCAAAAATTTTCATTCTATTTTACCTTTCAAAGAATTAAGATTAATTAAAAACATGAAAATGTTCATCTAAATAAAATACATTTTACAAAATACATTGAAAATAATTATACATAAGAGGACTACAATGGGCATGAATAACTAAAATAACATTTAAAATACTATAATTTAGCTGACAATCAATATATTTTCTGATAATTAATGATATTTCGTGTTTAACGAAATTGTTTTTGTTGTGTTTAATTAGTTTAGTTAATATTTCTTTTGTTAGGAATTTAAAACTATCTCGTATAATTGTAGTTGCTGAAAAAATCCTCACATTATAGATACCCAATAAGCACAAATACAATGTGAGTGCAGAAGAACATATAAAAAAGGAATGTATAATTCAATTAATTTTTGTGTATAAAATGTTGTTATTATTGTTAAATGCCTAGTGAAAGTGAAAAAAGAAGTTAAAACAGAAAATCATAATTTTTACATTTTTGTTTCTTTATTTCAATCGGACGAGCTTTTGTTGCTTAAAAGCTTTATTCTGACGTTTGATTTTAGTTGAAGAATATCGATGGAGTTCAAGTCGAATTCCAATATTTTTTCAAGTGGAGAAACAAGAATATGTTCATATCAAAAAAGTGCCCGTTTGCTGGAGAATGGGCTGTTTCTTCAATTGAATTCAAGTTAAAACTTAATGTTGAAAATTGTAAAATGATTTTGATCTGAAATCCAATTCAAATGCATTTTCAACAAAAATGTTTATTATATATACATATATATGTATTATATTATAAGATACCCATAATTACCCATGATTAAATTTGAATAACTATTATGGCGATTATTGCTTTTTTATTTTTCATTATAATTGCCCTCTAAGTTATTGATTTGTGTAAATTATTGAATGTATGTATGTACATATGTTCGTCAAACTCACCCGTATTCTTATAAATCGAATTCGCTCGCTGCACATGCCGCGTTATCGCCTCAATGCTCGCCTCATCCGAACCCATTTTCTGAAAAAATGTATGATCGGCTTGCAAGTACAACATACACGTAATTTTGCGCTCATACAACGAACGACCATTTTCTACTGAATTTGTTTCGTAAGCAGCATCACGACCACGCCCACTCAATAGATTTGTCATTAGCATACTATTGAAATGGGGATTTTGTGGATTTGGCACTAACATTATATCGGGATTATAATTATTAACAATTATATTTGGTTTTTTAGTGGCACCATTTTTTGTTATTATTTCCACGTGTGTCTTATGACTGGGACGATCCGCCGCCATATTGTTGCTGTTGTTGTTTTGATTGGTGTTTGGATATAATGTTGACCAATTGCCGGGAAAAAACGTATTCGTATCGAATGGATTATTGTTGTCGTTGTCGTTGTAGTTGAAATTGTTGTAATTATTGTTGTAGTTGCTGCCGCCACCATTGATAACAAAATCATATGGCTGGTTGTTGCTCGGATTATTGTTGTTGTTGTTGTTGTAGTTTTTATTATTGTATGTGCTAACAATAATATTTTTGTGTTTAGCATATGTTTTGCGTATGCCCATATTGTTGTTGTTGGTGTTGCTGTTGCTACTGCCCGGATTATAGCTGTTCACAATGATGTTGCGTTGTTTTATGTCGCCTTTTGTGGACGAATTCGCTACAATCAAGGACGGAATGTGTGTGCTGTTGTTGTTGTTGTTGCTATTGCTGTTATTGAAATTTTTGTTGCTATTGCTGTTGCTATTCGCATTGTTTGCATTTCTGAGCAAATGATCGTATTGGTCGGTTGCATCCGCATCATTAGCAGCTGCATTATGCCACGTGTTGGTCGTTGTTGTTTGTGTAGTCGATTGTTGATATTTTTGACGTTGTCGCTCTCTACTATAGATGAAATCGTCTCTGTTGTTATTGTTGCTAGATAACGTTTTCGTTGTCATAACTCCCTCCTCGCCACGCATATAAATACCCTCTCGTTCACGTTGCCTACCGCGATCGCGACCTCGTTCTTGACTTCTGTCTCGATCGCGTTCGCGTTCGCGTTCTCGTTGTCGTTGTTGTTGTCGTTCGCGTTCGCGTTCACCTTCCTCTTCTCGTTCTAGGTTTCGTGTACCACCACCACCTCCACCAGCAAATATACTAAAGTCATCGTTATAGGGCACATCCAAGTCCAGTGGCAATGGCGGATTTTGATGATCATCGCTGGATGTGGAGAACTGTGTGCAAAGAACGTGAAAAAAAAAAACAAACAAATATAAAAGTAATGCGAGTCAATGGCACATCGGTGAATAAAAGGTAGGTATATTCCAATTATATTCGTTTATACAGTTGCGAGCATGAATTTGGCACTTTACGTTAAGCAACGATTTTAAAATAAGTCGGTAGTACTAAAAATATTTTCACTCAATAAGAGAGCTCAGAGAAATACCAAAATTAAAATTAATTAGTTTTCAAATGTTCGGAGCCGGCATAAAACAGAACATAGGTCCACCCAATTGGTAGGAAAAGAATTCAAGAGAAGCTCTGTCCAAAAACCTCTTAGAATTATATTCGCGCTAGTGTTTTATTAAATTAAAACTCTAGTTCCTTCAATATGACAAAACGAAATAGACTAAGTGACATGAGGTGCTAAATTTCTGACCACCACTGTAGGTATTGGTATAGAGCAGCCCATAATTATCTCTACATACTTATATTAATATACCTAGCAATTAGTATTTTTTATTTAAGTAATTTATTTATTTTATTTTTGTTTAAATTACCTCATCCGGCAGCCAACGTTTGTGACGCTCCAACAATTTCGACGACGCTTCCGCTTTGACCGTATCGTCGTCGTCCGCCACTTTCCGTCTCTTCAGATCGTTCAGCAGCATATCGCGACGCAGTCTTTCGCTGGCGCAATGTTCCGCCGATGCAGATTTGCGCATTTTCACATCGCTAACTTTATAAATGACACTGTGCACACCCGATTCGGGCAATTCACTGGAATAACGATGCGCCGGCTCCACATAATAATGCTCACCGGCCGTTTCAATTGTGCCATCGAGCAGATTATCGTTGGTGAGAATGGCGTGTATGTGGGAGTTATCATCGCCTAAAATGGATGGATGGAAACGAACAAAGAAAGTAAGTTGAATGTTAATTGCAAACCTTTTAAGGCAGTTGCATGATATGCACATGAAATAAAAAGCATAATTTATCACATTAGAATTAACTCGTTCAATTGAAAGCATTTGTTGCAGAGTTGACACATACACATTTTTCGCAGAAAAATTAGCGTTGGATTTTAATTGAAAGGTTTCAAAGATTCGTTTTTAATTAAGAGATATTACAAATACAGTTCCATTACTCCACCGCCAGTGTTTCCTGATACGAGCAATTTACAATTTTGAGTTCGTGTAAAAAAAGGTCTTGGTTTTTAAATACTTAAAAATTACATAAGTATACAGATACATACATATGTGCATTCTAGGTCAATCTTTTGCGAGCTTGAGTGCTGGCGCTCAAAGAGCTGCGAGATTACCCACCAGTAAAAACATAAGCTAGTTAGCACTCGTTTAGTAAGTTAATTAACTGATTGTCTAATCAACCACATGATAAAATGCTTATGCAGATACTGACAAGACCGCAAGGAGAATTTGAAGTCGAGAGGCTGCACACGACGCAGACAGCCGATGAATACTCCACTCGATTCTCACCCCTGCTCTCTGAGAGCAATCCTCCACCAAACGATGTATTCGAGAAATTGGAACATATCGTTCGTTCACTTAGTATCACCGCGCAGCAATCTATTGGATACCAGCAAGCACAAAAACCACCAGGTACGATAAGGAATGCCATGATGCCTCGGAAAGAAAGAACGTCACCTACAGGGCTGCATTGTTTTCGGAGCGTTAACGAACTGCGAGAAGGGCAGAGAGGCGCCTTTTTCAAAAGAAGAAAAGAGAGCCTAAAAGGCGCGAGTGTGAGGAGCTTGAGATGCTCGCAGGTAGGAATGATGCTCGCAAATCGTATAAAAAAGTCAGACGGATGACTGGAGGTTTCAAGACCGGAGCAAATTCTTACCGGGATGATAATGGCGAGCTGGGAACTGACGGCCAGAACGTACTTAAGTTTGTGGAGGGACCAGTTATGCTCCTAACAGCAACAGTGAAATTGCTGAAGGAGCATAAATTGCTGAAGGAGATGAAATTGCTAAAGTTGAAGATGTAAAACCCGAACCCCCAATAGCAGACGATGGTAGACCATGTTCCACCACCCGATCATGACGAAGTGCTAATAGCAAAAGCTCGGCTTAAGAACAATCAGGCGCCGGGAACTGACGACTTGCCAGCCGAACTATTCGAAATGGCGGCGAAGAGTTGATAAGGCATGCTCCATCAACTCCTATGCAGAATATGGTTGGAGAAGCGCGTGCCCATGAGTGGCTCTGCCTAATCTAAAGGAGATTCCACAGTACGTGCCAATTATCGTGGGATAAGCCTCTTGAATATCGCATAAAGGTCTTAGCAAGTGTATTGTGCGAAAAGTTGAAGACCACCGTCAACAATTCGATTGGACATTTTCAGTGTGGGTGTAAATTAGCTTACAACTAATTGATTTACCTTCAGCGTAACTTTTCACAAGACCGTCTTCCTTTAGTGCAATCAATCGAAGACCATTTTATTAGTTTAATTTCTGGTGGGTTAGTGCTGAAAGGGGGGTGCAATCAGCAACTGATTTTTCTTCAGTATGAAAAATTTCTTTGTCAAGCTTTACTCATACGCATCAAGAAATTTACATAATTTGCATAATTTCATTCCCTTTTCCCTCATTTAAATTGCACCTACTTTCAAAAAAAGTTAAAAATTCATAAAGTAACAAACTCGTGGCAAATCAATGCCAAATTACACGTGTAAAGCAAATTCTTTTAAAGTACTTTAAAATTTATAGCACAAAAATGTGTGTAGGTATCTGCGTTTAAGTACATACTTATGTATTTGACATTGCATACATAAGTGTGTACAGACATACTAAGTATATATCAAAGAACTTATGCCAGGAACTTTCCTCCTCCGTCGTATCTAAAAAAAAGGAAATGTGAACACAAGCGAGAATGAAATTGTGCCAAAAGTTCTTGAATAAAATAATGAATTTATTAAGGGTAACACGGGAACATAACTTTCAATAACATATTGTGCAAACATACATACATATATATATACCCTCTCATAAATAAAAGTTTGCAGCTCTTCTTCCTACAGTGTTTGTACAATATTTATTGTTTAGCGCTACTAAGTGGCAACACAATAAAATTACAAACATACATATGTATGTACATACATCTGAAGAGAAGTGAATGCCGCGAATTGTGAAGCAACAATGCAAATACTTAAGAGGGTGTACTCATGCCAAAAAGAAAACTTTACGCTTCTTAATGCCCAGGGCACATATTTCTAATAGGGAAGAGGTGTGTTGTGTTGAAATGATATCGCCTAAGTAACTATAAGCAGATTTTTGATTTCAAATTCGAAAATTTATTGTTATTCGTGTTGTAATAATCAGTGAAAACCTTGGGTTTGACATTTAGGTAAATCCATTTACATAAATAATGTTAACTAGTATCGCCGGTGCTCGAAATTCGACCATGCAATTTATTTTTTCAACTTTGTATTGGTACAAAAATTATTCCTTTTCGCGGAGATAAGCAACGCTTTCCAAATTCGAGTTATACCGCAACACTGATTTGCCCTTTTGATCACGGTCCGTCGCGAAATCATGGCCAAAATCAAGGCAGATCTAGGAAGGTAGGCCCGGTGGCGAATTCAGAAATTTCCCATGTATTTTGTTATTGTAATTGGTAGAGTGTAATATCAAAATGATATTTCGCCGTGGTTAATATCTGAATTCGCTTGGGGCTCGTCCATTCCTATTGGCCATGATGTGAATTCGCTTTGATTTTGACATTACACTCTAACTTTGTAAATAAAAAAAGAAGTTTTTCAATTCGCCGCCGAACCTACCTGTTAGATATGCCTTGGTCAAAATTAAAATTACTCAGTGCTCTCCTGCCCTCTCTCTCATTTTTCGTTTTAATGGAAAAGCAATAGGAGATATTTGGCCGCCTTGATTTTGATCTCAGCGTAAACTGGGCCAATGCATATAAAATAGAGAGAGTGCTTTGAAATTAAAGCAACTCTTCAACTGTGTTTACGATATTTGTAAACATTTTTATGATATCTATTTCTCTTAACTAAAAACTTTATTTATTAATTATAAAGAAATTAAGTAATTTATAGAAAAAATTATATGCCTATGCACTGATCCTCACTCATACGAACACATCCATATTAATTTTATGTGGATATGAGTATGTTAAATGTGCTAAAGAGCCTGGCAATTGTTTGTATGGGAAAAATGTTAGCCTATTAATATATAGATATTTAACATATAATTTTATTGAGTACCGTTTTTTTCTGGTACAGCCGTAAGGTAATGAATAGGTACCTTGTTTGACAAATTAGTATATTATAAAAGCTCATTTTCGCTAATTTACTACACGGGATATAAAACGCCATAAAATCGGAAACGACATGAGTTTAAAAAATTTTTTAATAAAATGCACAGTAAAAAGTGAACAATTCTTGAACTTAAAATCGGATTCAGCATAAAATTTTGCATGAATTTGATGTGTATAATGGCCTATTTATTTTTTGTCGATTTTTGTCCATTCTTTATTTTCAAAAATCCCTCTTACAGCATAAAAACCAAATTCCGAAACATGAAAATTAATTTTAGACAAATGTCGTGCAAGAGTTTTCTACTCAGATGAGAGAAATCCCAATTTCGATGACGCGATGACGATTAATTTCTCTCCATACAAATCGTCCCACCCTAATATGCACCCTTTTCGTACTTTAATAATTATATGAACTACCCTGCAGTAAATTTGTTTCACTGCTGAATGATCATTGATGATTCCTTGTTGAATATTCATCACTGTCGTTATAACTGAGTACAATTTTTATTTTTTTGTTTTTTTTTCTGAGGAAAGCAAACCATTTATATGAAAAATTCATCAGTCTTTATATGAAAGTATTCACTGATGCTTCCTCGTCATAGGTGAATTGTATCAGTGATTCATTAAGGATTCATTGCGGATTTTTACTGCAGGGTATCTGTTCTTGACAGTTTTTTGCATCATGAAAAAAAAAAACTGCGACAAACTTGATTTACTAATGTTCAAGCTTATTAAAAGCAATTCTTTCATTGAAATAAGATGGTATGCTCTTATTTTGGCGCTAATAAAAAAATATCCAGTTTTCGTTTACGGACAGTCTGGTTGTTGCATTATGCCATCTAAAGTCTCTTTTCTCGTTATTTACTTGACAGAACGTTTCAGGTTCTCAAGCCTACGCTTTTATTTAATGCTCTGCCTTTTTTGCTTAAAAATGATTTTTAAATAAACAAGTTTGTACCAATTCTAATACCGCGAGCTTTTGCTTTCCATTTTATTTAGGTAGGTATAACTGATTAGGAGTGTTTTTCTGGCCAACTAACTAATGTTAATTAACACTAATTATATAGATTTGACAGCTAATTGGCGATTCTTTACTTTTTCTCCAGCAAAGGAGAGCGAACTGATCGAAAATTGAGGAGCAGTGAACGAAAATTGAAAGAGCAAAAATTATAGTTCTGTTCTGTTCTGGATAAAATTTCCACTAGACAATATGTGTGAAATAAAAAAGTAAACAGTGAATGAAAAGGTATAAATGGAAGCGGTAAGCAAATCTATCCTAAAACATGGTAGACAAACAAAGTTAGCTAATTTCGTGTTTCTCTCACTGAGAGCGAATGTCACTATACTCTCACAAACTTCGTTGCAAGAGACTAGTAAGATATGTTAGTTACTGTTTTGCTTGTAAGGCAAAGAAAATACGCTATTATTGCTTGCAATAAATTAGCAGAAATTGGCAAATCTACAACAATACTGCATTTATTGTGGCATTCATTTTTGCATTTATTTTGCCGGTCATGCCAACATGACCATCTTACCATGCCCACTACAAAATAAATGTTATTTTTTCAGTATCGATAAGTTGGAAGGCGGGGTTGCCAGACTATTGTGTTCCTTTTAGTCTTGCTAAACGTATTATGAAATCACACACTGGGTTATGCTTTCAGTTTCGCTCTTCACTTGTAGATATTTTTTCCACATTTAAGTTTCCTACATATATTTTAAATTTATTTTCTTTTTTTGCAGCCAACCACATTACTAAAGTCTTTTGTTACCACATAACCGAATATAAGTACATAGTACAAATGCACATAGTATGTATGTACTTAACTGTATGCGTCAGCTGCATAACCAAATAAGATAAAATGAACTGCTGCTGCCAGTGGTTTCTTTGGCATGCGTGCATGCATGCATGAAAGGACCAGGGTATGCACACATAAATACATAAAGAAAAATAAGGAATCAAAAAAAAAAAATTACTTAAAAACTAACAAAAAAAAATATCAAACAAAAAAGCAATAATAATAATAACAAAAAGAATAATACAATTGAATGCCTATAGCAAAAGAAACTTAAAAGCCATGACTAAAGTATACAAAAGAACGTCTTATTGGCGGAGCCAGTCTGGCTGACTCGTTGCGAGCTAACTTGTTGGCTAGTCAGTGGCTGCTGCTGCTGTTGCGGTGGCTTCTGCTGCAAAAAAAAAAGCGAGGGCGGATGGACGCAGACGAATGAGCTGCCATTAGGCAAAAGAGGTGAAAAAATACAAGTTTGCCAAAAAAAAAAATAAATTGTGAATAATAGCAGCAGAAAGAAAATAAATTTGACCAGAAAGAATTGCTTATGTTGGTTAGAATGGGCATAAATGAAGCGAGGTGATGCTCAAGCGCATACTTATGTGCATATAACTATGTATATACATATGTACGTACATATGTACTGTGCGTGTATTAGGGAGGCAATTAACTTTTATTTGAGAATTTTATTCTTTCACCTTTGGTATTAAAAGATGTTAGAAGTATTGCCTTAGAAGTTGCTTACACTGAAAAAACAACTTACTCAGATTATGGAAAAGTGGGAATGATTCGGCGCTAAAGTCATATTTCCATATTTTGATGTACGATTTTCTTCAAATCAAGGAATAAAAACCACGTTTTAAAGAAAATTGTACATCAAAATATGGAAATTTGTCTTTAGCGCCGAATCATTCCCATTTTTCCATAATCTGAGTAATTTTTTTTTTTGAGTGTAGCATTCGATATATTCTCAAAATAGTTCTTAAAGATTTAAATTGCATTTTTTATACATATGTGAATGAGATTATACCCTGCAGTATTTATCAGCTGGAAAACAGCACATATTTCCTACTGAATATTCAGTAGAGATGTAGTTCTAAAATCTGAGATTTCCCTTTCGTTTTTATATAAAGGTGGCGTCGAAAATCAACTACCTCAAAACTGCTGAACGAGAAGGGAGAGTTTCTGTAGGAAAAAAGGCCTGAATACGCAGGGAGAACTTCCATAGCATGTATTTCAGTACACCTGATGTCTTCACTGCGTGTTCAGTTATTTTTTCAGCAATGAATTTTGAACTTAGTTTCAGGGTATTTTTCATAATGAATATTCTACTGAATATGCATCTCCTTACCTCAAATTCTGCTGGGTAGGTTGTATATATGTATGTATCTGTGTATGTAGGTGTTTAAGAATTGGAACCATATGCGGAAAGCAGCTGATGCACACAGAGAAAAAAGTACAATGGTTTTTTCAACCAACTTCTTGGTTAATATTTTATTGGTTTATTTATTCATGTCAAAAGGAAAAAATGTAATATGTACATTTTCATTGTACCATTAACCAATATTTTGGTAATAATCAATATCAAACAGAAAGTTGGTTTTCCCAACGTGTATATTTGTTATATTAACGAAAATATTAGTTAATTCATATCTAAATAAGTGAATATTTTAAAAATATAAATACACGCGCGCCATCTGTTGGAACATAGCGGTGGTTATAACCTAATCTCATTAGTAAATATGTTGCATATTTTTAGACAGCAGCTAGAAATTACATACATACATACATACATACATACATACATACATACATACATACATACATACATACAGGTGAAACTAATAAAAGCGTGTTAAAAAAAGTAAAAATATTTACGAAGCTTTATGGCTTCGGCTCTGTTGTTACCATCGCCTTCAACACCGTTTGTGCTTGACGAAGTTGAATGGCTGGACCCGAATTGCAGAGAGCGAGAGAGTTTTTGGATGTTGTGATGAGCGACGCTTGAAAAATTTACGTTTATGAACAAAAGCAAATTGCGCTTCAAACCTTTCAAACTGTACATACATATTTTTATTTTATTTAAACAAAATGAACAAGGTGTTGGTTAATATTACCAACAAATTGTTTAATAGTAACAAAAAATTGGTTGAAGATTTCAGTTTACGCAAGTTATGCTGTATAGCTTTCGTTGGTGCATTCGCATGCGGCTATGAAAAGCTTCTGTAATTCTTAGCCGTCTTATGCATGGTTCGAGCTATATAGCATGAATTAGCAACTTATACTCGGGGTTTTTCACAATGAAAATGAGGTTGGCACTCCAACCTCGGAGCCGCAATCACGCTCCCCCCCAACTGAATAAATACAAGGGTTATAAATATGGTATGTATGTATGTGCATATATACATCCAATATATGCACATACATATGTACATACATATTTTTATTTTATGTAACAAAAAATTGGTTGAAGATTTCAACTAACAGTTTGTTATATCAACAAATATCCTGGTTAATATGACCTAAAACATGGTCAAAAAAATCAAACAATACCATGTTTAATATAACCAACAAATTGTTTAATAGTAACAAAAAATCAGTTGAAGATTTCAACTAACATTTTGTTATATCAACAAATATCATGGCTAATATAACCAAAACACTGTCTAATATATCAACCATGGTAATGGTAATATTAAACAAAATTCACATTGATTCCATTTCAAGTGTGAAATTAGTACTATTAACCAAATTTTGGTTGATTTTTCTCTCAGTGAAAATACTTGAAAAAGGTTCTCAAATAGAAGTCTTGCATGATTGGAATTTTTTCGCATCAGCTAATGCTAACAACACAACCCTAATGTGCTTAGTACCAAAAGCCGTATGTGCATGTTTGACTATGAGTGATGAACTCCTTTATGTCTGCGAAAATTGCAAAATAAGAGAATGGTATGTGTGAGTTTGGCATGGCCATAACACGAACATTTCACTGGAATAAAGTTGGAATTTCGTGTATGATGAGCTGTGAGCTGGAAAATAGGATTTGCTAACTGATGAACTGGGGAAATGACTTTATACTCATAATGGTGTGCTGCAAATTTTTGATGAAATAAACCCAGTAAGCCATTTTAGATTGTGTTCACTAAATGTTTTTACGACAAACGTCTTTTTTTGCGTGTACTAAGTATATTTTCTATATAAGAAAGTGAGCTAGTAATTGACTCAATAGGCGTTTCGTGACACCAACTTGAGTCTCATGTACAACCTGACTTGTTTAATATTGTGCTCCATGCTCTATAAAAATGTGGTAGGTATGTATATATAGTTTTAGCAGCACAAATGACTACGATACATCCTATAAAAATTAAGTTAGTGTATAGCAGAGAACATCAAGATTTAAGTAAATAAGTAGAATGTAAGAAATCAAATAAGAGTCAGAGTAGAACATATAATTACATCACTTTATTCATTTAAGTGATGCATAATTAAGGTCGCCATCACGATAAGAGATACATACATATAGATAAATGCGAGATACTGGTTGCAGGTTAGGACTCTTTTGTAGTAGATACTCATTTGTGGTACTTTTATGAATCATAAGTATTCATTAGGGACTCGTTAATGACTCATAAGCGTACTTCAATAACTCATTACTTGTGATGACTTATTAATATTTAAAATTGCTTACTGGGCTAGGACTGCCACACGCTTCCTTTATGACCTCAAATATTGGTTGAGTATATCTGTGGTGCAGTGGGTAGAGTGCTCGCCTGCTATGCCAAAGGTCTCGGGTTCAAACCACGGTCCGAGCAAAACACCAAAACAATTTTTCTAATTAGTAAAAATCCAATTATTGGGTTTTTTAAGAGCAGGGTGACCGCTGCAGTGGGCGGCATACCCTCCGAGAGTATTTCTGCCATGAAAAAGCTTCCTGACTGTATAAAAAGGGGTCAAAGTAACTTTGTAAAATGAACCTAAAAGACGACAGGAAGCGAAAAACTTATATTTCTCGGAATGTTAAATGTATTTTATTTCCGGTTCTACTGAAGCGATCGAAATACTTCTTTTGCAAAAGATTAATGACTTTTGACGACGTTTTACATGCATGCATAAAAAGTTACATTAAGGCAGTATAAACTAAGTACTGGGTGGAAGTGACCCCGATGGAGCATATAGGATTAATACAATTATAAAGTAGGAACCCTCATATCAAGTAAAAGAGATTGCTGTATCAAACTTAGGGATCGGACCATAAATACCGGAGATATGAAAGAAATGAATTTTAGCGACAACTAGGTGTCCAAAAAAAAAACAAAATTATTTTCAGAAATGCTTTCGAAAAAGAAATTATATGGGGGGAGGGGGATGTACGACGAGCTTTTTTCGCGATACGCTCTAATGTACATCTGTACTAAAATATGTAAGTATATGTAGGTATATATTCGCCTAAATAGGTTGCATCGATGTAATACTGAGCTTCAAATTGAACTTGAGGCAAACAGCATGCGTCAATGAAATGGTAGTAATATGCACATGTGTACAGAAGTAGATACTACATACATAAATACATATATGCATAAAAGTTTTTACATATGAAATATATATAAATACATGGTTATATGCACCTACATATATATAAAAAAAGCACTAAAAGAAACGCAGCAAGCGTTTACTATATAGAACATGTCACAGCTGCTGCTGCTCAGCGCCATCTATGCAATAATGCCGTTTTGTTAGTAAACGCTTATATTCGTACGTGTCATAAACGTGAAAAACTTACTACATATTTCCCCATAGTATCCTAAAACTCTTTTATGCAAGCATTTTACAAAACACGCACACAAATGCAAATAAATATGCACGTGCATACATACATACATACATACGTATGTACATATGCAGTAACAAATTGTCGGTGTTGCTTGGTTAACTGCTTTTATCCAGCAGATGGGCGCTTTATTAAATCTAAGCAAAGAATTTAGAATTTGTTTGTGCGTTATTGGGATTTCCAGCATACATATGTATGTATGTATGTGGTGTACACGCGAGCATACGCTGTTAACAACGAAAGCGCGCTGTAGCGTAACGGCAAATCGCTTTCGGCCGTGTAATACACAGTTGGGTCTGGAGTAGGTACGCGTTGTGGTGGCAGCGTTCCAGAGTTATGTGATTGCCATGTAACTAATTTGTCTGTTGACTACCACAACGCACACAAACACACTCACACGCATATGTATGCGTTTTGTATTTACTGAGGCACATGGTGGTACTAAATGGTTTAATTTAGCTTTATGTGTAAAGTTTCAATAAAAATATTCTAAAAAATATAGAAAAACAAAGTAGGTACATAAATCGAAAATGTTGCAAAGAACTGCACAGCGAAACTGTAGCTTAGCAGACAATGGCAACTATGTACATTGTCATAGTTCCTGCTTACGTCTACAACTGGGTTCGATGTCCAGTTCTGCAAAGAAGCCTGCGTTTGAGCGCGTGTCGTGGTAGATATGTAAAGTTGTTGGAAGGGTATAATCATACAATATTTTCTTCTCGCAAATTTGTCAGTACATATTGGCTTTTCTTTTAGCCAAAAATAACGAAAAGTTTCACTCGATCACTATACATATTTCCTAAATCGATCAGCTTTTAAGTTCAGATCTTAATCTTAAAGAATGGAATGGATAAGCGCCCTACGAGCACTCCTTATGAAGCAAAGTCGACACGAGACCGAATCCTTATAGATAAAACCATAATTCAAATACTTAAAAATGAATTGACTACTTTCCATGTCACCCTGTATTTAGTGCATAGTCAAAGCCAGCTTTGCTCAACCTTCTTTTTGTACATTAGTGCATTTTGGTTGGAATTTTTGTTAGCCATTGCTGTGGTTGTTCTGTTGCGCTGGCAAAGGCAAAAGGTATTCATGGTTGAAAATGGAAGAAGAAAAAGCATAACAAAAACAACAAAACGAACGAAAATGAAAACCACAAAAAACAGCACACAAAAATGACACTAACATACTCCATTTTAGCTCGTTGTACTTATTCAGTAAATAGTACAAAAGGATTACGCAAAGAACATTCCTTAAATTGCTTACAAGCGTTCTTATATAAACATATGTATGTATATATGCATATATGTACAGAGAAACCTCTCCTAACGGACACCTCTAATAGGCGGACATCTCCCTTGAGCGGACATTTTTTCATGCACCAAGGTTTAGGTTCAATTTTTAGAACAAATTGCCCTCTCTTAGGCGGACACTCTCTTGGCCGGACGCGGACAGTTATTTAGTATTGACTTGAACTAAAAACTTCTATTAAGCGGATACGAACCTCTCGTCAACGGACACTTTGATTTTTTTTTCATAACGAATCACATAAAAACCTCTGTTAGGCGGACACGAACTCCTCTTATGCGGACAAAATATAAGTATGTATAGCAATATAAAAAAAGTTCGCGGAATGTTCGTTAGGTAAAAAGCGCTGCGAAGAAATGGGAATCACCGACTAAAATAAATGTCCACATGACTTTATTGGAATAGATATAACTACATTCACGGGTTTCCAGTTAGATGTTCTAACTGACCAGAATGTCGAAACCATTGAAGGTGATAGTACCGATCTCCTCGAACGAAATGGCTTTGACTGTAGTTTCAAATTTGAAAAGATTTTGCACGAAAGTCCTTATTGCATTTGAATTGTTGCAGAAATTTGAAAGCCATCTGCAAAATAATTTTATTTTAAATAAGCAAAAAACTCCTCGTCAATCGACAATTTCGCAATTTTTTAAATAATTTCAAAGATATCCCAACATTTCTAGTTCTCAGCAACTTACTAATTGATATGTAATATGTATGTTAATACTTTATGTATATGTATACATATGTACATACATAAATATGTATATGTTTTTATGTATTTAAGTGAAAATTTGAAGACATAAGAATCCTTGTTTTTTTCAGTGATATATGAATAAATAAATCCTTTAAAACTCAAAAAATTTCTAAAATAGCAACCCACTCCCTTAGGCGGACACCTCTCTTGGGCGGAAAAAATTTGCCCGACGGTGAGTGCCGCCCAAGAGAGGTTTCACTGTATATGTATATTGTATATATTTGCGTTAACTTAGTTACATATGTATGTATGTTTGTATGTGTTCTAAAAAGGTGAGTAACTAAATTTTGTTGAAGCATCAGCATGCCTGAATACCTCAATGCCTGAGTGCCGGATTGCATAAGTTTTGGGATTTCCAGCATACATATGTAGTTCGAGGAGATCAGTACTATCACCTTCAATGGTTTCGACATTTTCGTCAGTTAGAACATCTAACTGGAAATCCGTGAATGTTGTTATATCTTCCAATAAAGTCATGCGGACATTTTTTTTAGTTGGTGATTCCCATTTCATCGTAGCGCTTTTTACCTAACGAACATTCAGCGAACTTTTTTTATATTGCTATACATACTTATATTTTGTCCGCATAAGAGGAGTTCGTGTCCGCCTAACAGAGGTTTTTATGTGATTTGTTATGAGAAAAAAATCAAAGTGTCCGTTGACGAGAGGTTCGTGTCCGCTTAATAGAAGTTTTTAGTTCAATTCAATAGTAAATAACTGTCCGCGTCCGGCCAAGAGAGTGTCCGCCTAAGAGAGGGCAATTTGTTCTAAAAATTGAACCTAAACTTTGGTGCATGAAAAAATGTCCGCTCAAGGGAGGTGTCCGCCTATGAGAGGTGTCCGTTAGGGGAGGTTTCTCTGTATACGTAAATTTAAGTCACTGGGGCATATGAACTTACGTAGATAGACTTACATAGGTATGCATATACATATATATAACTTCAAATATACATATGTATGTACACTAGGGTGGGGCGATTTCCTAACCTATATCGCGCCATCGAAATTTGGATTCCTCTCATTTTTCTGAGTAGAAAACTCTTCCACAACATTTGTCTAAAATTAATTTTGATGTTCCAGAATTTGGTTTTTATGGACCAAGACGAATTTTTGAAAATAAAAATTGGGCAAAAATCGACAAAAAATATCCAGTAGTACGCTATGGCGTATGCGTAACCTTGAGTTTTTTTTAGAATTGAGTAAAGTAAAAAAACAAGTGCTAAACGGCATATGTCTACGTTTTAGGGTATAACTCTTCAATTTTTGCAGTTAAAATTCTGAAATTTTGTATTTGGAGCATTTATTGGACACAAATCGCGATCAGCGAAAATCATCAGTATCGGATGAAAATAACATATAGAACCCATACCGCGATTTTGGGCCAAGGAAAAAAGAGTGCATTCTAGTTTTCCTATACCGGAAGATAAATTAATATTTTAAAATACTGTTCATATATTGTATTGACTTATCTTTAGAAAATTTGCAAAGAAATTAAGATATATTGTACACAACAAGAGATAATCGCGAAAATATGCGATTTTGGGGATTCAGCCTCCATAACCGGAAATTAGGCTATATCTCGAAAACGAATAATCCGATTTTAATTTGGAATTCACATCTGGATTCAGCATAAAATTATGCTTCAATTCGATGTGCATATTGGCCTGGATATTTTTTTTGTCGATTTTTGACCAATTTTTATTTTCAAAAATTCATCGCGGTTCATAAAAACCAAATTCCGGAACATCAAAATTAATTTTAGACAAATATCGTGCAGGAGTTTTCTACTCAGAAAAATGAGAGGAATCCGAATTTCGATGGCGCGGTATCGATTAATTTCCCTCCATACAAATCGACCCACCCTAATGTACACACTGTTGTTACATAAATAAAAATCCAAATAAGTGCCCCAAGCTACTATGCCTATGTATGTTTGCATGTATGTATATGTATGTTTGTATGTTTGTGTACATACCTTTGAACATAAGTGGCTTAGGTACTATATAAACATTCGTAGAGAATTTACCTTTGTTTTGGGGTTGCATGTAGTAAGTATGTATGTATGTAAATATACATATACTTTACCCAATCATAAATGTAAGCTGTTTAAGGAAAACAATAAGAGGATAGAAAAACAAAACAAGGAATGGGAATATATTTTTAGCGGAAATTGTTATATCCTCCTCGTGTGTTTGTTCGCCGTTTATCAAACCTAGGAACTTAAGAACACCTTCGAAAAATTTATATAAAAATCTATTTATTTACCTTAATTACTACGTATGTAAAAATCGCAGCAGAGTAAAATTTAAATTAAACACACAAAAAACATTAAAAAAACAAGCAAGAAAAAAAGCAAAATTTACCCAAAAGCGCTAAAATTGAAAAGAACAAACGATGCGAAAAGGCATTAAAAATGTATGATCCTCCAGACGCGCTTGACCTATACAAACAGTAAAACAATTGACGAAGGAAAATGAAAACAAAAATGAAAATGAAATGCAACCCCGAATATACATACAAACTTGACTACTATTTTAAACATATCTAGTCACACATACATATATGTGTACAAAGTTACTTACACAAATATATACCTATAATATGTATGCATGTATTTGTGTATTCACTTTTTTCGATGACCGAGAAAAACTCAAGGCATGAAACAATGAATGTGCGACAAAATGGCTTGAAAGGGAAAATGTCCTTCAGCGATGCTTATGCACTGCACACCCATTCATAGCCATATGCATATGCATATACAAATGTATATGTGTATGCACATATATATGTATGTATACGTATGAGCTTTGTAAAGGATTATTGTGCTAGCTAGCTGTGTATGTATTTCGTTTTAGGCATTTTCTTTCTTTCTTTCTTTCTTTCTTTCTTTCATTACTTTATTTTTTTCTGCCGCTGCTGTTACTTTGACACTTTAATTTTACTTCCTAGTCATTATAAATGTTTAAGAGCAGACTGCATGGCACATTATGGGCGATGCATATGTACTTATGAATTCTAGGCTTTGTTTAACATGGCTTTCAGTATATATGTATGTACATATGTACGTAAATATATTTAAACGTGTGTATAAATTTTGTATTATCAAACCAAGGTGTATAAGTGAACTTTTTTAATATCCTTTAATATGACTAACTTACATTTTATTTGAGTACACTTAACTGATGATTTCGCAAAAATTACTTAACAATAAGAAAAAAATAAACCGAAAAATTCCACATCACTTTAAAACTAACTTTACTGCTTTAATTGTATGAAAATGAATTAATGATTACCAAAAGACATACAAATGACATTTCAAAAAATTTAATTTGCATAAAACATCACATGTGCAAGTGTAAGCCTACACATATGTACCTGAAATTTAATGCAAACAGCATACAATATATACATACTAGTAAACCCGGCCACGCGATGCTGTGGCTTTCAATTATACTGTGCGACAATTTGAGGGTGGAAGACCACTTATTGCCACATTTGAAAATTTTTTGATATACCTTCATAGCTACTGGTTATTTTTATTTTCTGTAGACCTAGATTTTTTATACAAAGATTTTGACCAAGGAGCCCCATAGTGAAGTTTTGTGCCGAGTATTTTTCTAGACTATGGTAACCTTAAAGCGACCTCCAAAAGGCCATTTGGCGCGCTCCTCCTTTTCTTTCTAGTTCTCTTTCTCTTCCCCTTTCCCTTTATTTGCGCTTTCTTTTCCCTTTATCCATTTAATTTTTCATATTTCCTCTTTCGTTTCCTGTCCTTCGCCATATCCATCCCTTTCATTTTCCTCTTCCCTCTCCTTTTATTACCCATCTTCAGTGCTAGGCCTTGAATGACACTTCAAATTTAAAAATGAGATAAACTGTAGCTTAAAAATGGATTATTGAACAGAGGGCACCCTTTTTGTAAAAATTTTAATAAATTACTCATTTCCATGCCAAGCCCTTTCATATGCCACCTCAAATTGAAAAATCAAACAAACTATAGCGTAAAACTGAATTTTTGAACAGGTGGCAACCCTTTTTGTAAAATTTTTATTAAATTACTCAATATCAGGTAAAGCCCTTTCATATGGTACCAAAAATTTTAAAATTAAACAAACTATACAGTAAAATTAAATTTTCAAACATCTGGCAACCCTTTTTAAAAAAAATAAACCTTCCTGCACATCTACAGGTCAAGTCCTTTCATCTGACACCACATTTTCGAAAATCGGTATACCGGTGTACAAAAAATCGCTTAGCGTAATATATATAAAGATATGTAAGCATGTGTGTACAGTGCGTATACGTAATATTACACCTTTGCATGCGGTAATATCGTAGCAGCAGCTACACCAAACAATGTGGTACGCCAGAGCGTATACGTAATGTCACTGTTATGTGCGCATAAATATTTATTCGCACTTAGTGGCATGAATGTGTACACCTAACATAAATGGATATATGTATGTACATACATATGTATATATTTACATACATATATTCACGCTTAGGATACATAATACCCTGCAAAAAATGAAATTAATCCGGGACGTGTCCGAGATCTATCGCAAGGGAGCATGCGACTAATACAATTTTACATCCCTTTATATGGAGTGAATTGATCGCATTTGTTCGAGCATGTCCTATGAAGAGACTAATTGTGCAACTTGTGTACCCGAACGGGTACCAATGTAGATTAATCACTAACATACCGAACGGGTACAAATGTAGATCAATCGCTTTCATCCCGAACGGGTACATATGTAGATTAATCGCTTTCATCCCGAACGGGTACAAATGTAGATTAATCGCTTTCATCCCCAACGGGTACAAATGTAGATCAATCGCTTCCAGCACGAACGGGTACAAATGTAGATTTTTCCAAGTTGTTCGCCAAGGCAATTTTTAATAACAATCTTTAAAAAATTGTAAATGTTCATGCATATACATATAAATAAAGATTATATAATGTTTTACTTTTGAAAAAAAATCCAATAAATAAATTTAAAAAATTGTAAGTTTTGAGTATGCATTATATGAGCGTAATGTAAAGGATTTTTTCAAAGAATATTTTAGGCAACATTTTGTTAAAATTATTATTCATCATTGTTATTAAAAGAAAGGGTGTTCAATTCGTTTTACCGGTTGCTCAAAAATTTTTTAAATACATTGCATATTTTTGTAAAATTTCTACATTTAAGGAATCTAGATTTGTACCCGTTCGGAATGAAAGCGATTAATCTACATTTATACCCGTTCGGGATGAAAGCGATTAAACTACATTTATACCCGTTCGGGATGAAAGCGATTAATCTACATTTATACCCGATAGCGAACAACTGGTCTACAATTAGTCTACATTTATACCCTTTCGGGAGCAATTGGTCCACAATTAGTCTACATTTATACCCGTATGGGAACAATCGGGGACTAATTGTGGACCGATTGTTCTCGAAAGAGATCAATCCGGGACAAATATCTTTCGGTATTAATCGCACATTTCTTTGCAAGGATAGGTTTGTACGCCACACACAAACGAGCGCATATACATACATATACTATGCATGTAGGAGGTGTAATTTCTTTGTACGGGCTTGCAAAGCATGCGGACATTAATGTGGCAGGTAAACTTAATTTAAGCAACAAAAAAACAAACAAAAACCATTAAAAAACAACCACAACAAAAAGGGCAAAAGAAAAAATATATTTTAGCACACAATGAATGTCGCCTTGACAGGCACGAAATGGACAGAACAGTAAAGGAGTTGGTACGAGTGCCCAACTAAGCAACGAAAAGTGCACAATCCTATGTACATATATATGTACATAATATGTGTTGTATATGTGGCAGTAGGGCAAACAAATAAAGAACAAAAATAAAATTACTAAAAAGAAAAACCCAACTCAACCCAATGCAAAAGTACATAAGTAGTTAACTGGATGTGTACAGGGAAAAAACACGCTAAATGTAATCGGAAAACCCCAATGGCAAACGAATACTAACAATAGATGAATGAAACAAAAATACTAGTACAAAGGAATGGAAAATGAAGTAAAATAAAATAAAATAAAATAAAATAAAATAAAATAAAATAAAATAAAATAAAAGAAAATAAAAGAAAATAAAATAAAATAGAAAAATAAAATGTTTCTATTTTATACATATTTACACATGTTGAAATTTAGCTTTTAAAGTAAATAGAAATGCAATATTTTCGTCCTTGGAAATTTAATATTCTTTGTCAAGGATAATTCGAAGAGTTTTTATGTAGATACATATACAGTAACAAAGCAAAAAGGAAATTAAACAAATAATATGTACATATGTATGTGAAAGAATTGGACTCACAATTTGTATTGTTTACATACACAGATTATATTATGTTCAGTTATGCCAAACTAATTAAGTCAATTCAGCTTTAATCAATATTTAACTAGTATTACCAACAATTTGTTGAAGGCATTATTTTGTAATATATTTATTACCTGCTTGGAATGCAAATTTCCGGGCTACTAAAGACAAAAACTATACACAATAGGCCGTCTCGCCTTATGTGGACCAAAAAAAGTACACTGAAGAGACCTCTACTGAAATTTTATGTTGAATAATTTTCTAGCACATTTTAACTCTCTAGCGACCTTAAAAATAAGTACTAGTTTTATAAAAAAGGGGTCAAAATAACCCTTTAGAGGGGGGAGGGGGTTTGTGTGTTAAAATGTTCTAGAAAATTATTCTCCATACGATTTCAATAGGGGTTTCTTCAGAAACAATTTTTGTAAAATGAACCTTAAAACACCACAGGAAGCGAAAAACCATATTCCTCGGAATGTTAAATGCGTTTTATTTCGGTCTCTACTGCAGCCATCGAAATACTTCTTTTACAAAGTATTAATGACTTTTGATGAAGTTTAACACGCAGGCAAAAAAGAGGTACATTAGCGTGTTATAAACTAAGGGTTAATACGATTATATGGTCAAAAGCTACCTCTTAAGTCAAAGACATTGGTGCACTAAACTTAGAGACCGTTCTACAAATACCGAAGATATGAAAAAATTTATATTAGCGACATCTAGCGGAGTCCAAAAAAATTTTTTTTTTCCGAAAATATTTTGCAACAAGATATGATACGTTACGGCGTATTTTTTATGCGATACGATCTAATATAGCGTATTCAGGTCAAATGAAACATTTTTCAAGTCAAGTGAAACCTTTTTCAACTCAGGTGATACCTTTTTCAATTGAAATGAAACCTTTTTAAATTAAAATTAAACCTTTTTAAATTAAAATTAGACCTTTTTAAATTAAAATTAAACCTTTTTCAATATCATTTCAATTGAAAAAGGTTTCATTTCAATTAGAAAAGTTTTCACCTGACTTGAAAAAGGTTTATTTTTACCGGAAAATGCTATACACAACCGAGGCATTTGAGACGTTGTGCCAGAGTGGCAACTGTATCCTTTTGGTTGTTCTATTTTATGCCTATATCACGTATGTCAGGTACATATAACTTCATTGGGTATGGTTTGGAGTCGATTTGCTATATCCTTTGTAAGTGACATGCCGAGAAAATAAAACCGAGAAAACAAAACAGTAGCAAATTTTTCTGGGAAAACCCAAGAATTCAGTTATTAAAAATTTTACAAATTTTCAAAAAAACCAAGTACACGCAGTAGAAATTTCTTAAGAATTGAAATGTTCACACATGTATCTTGTGTGATAACATGTCGCAATTTGTGTCACGAATTCCATTTAGATATCAAAATTTGATTTTTTTTTCGCATAATAAAACACCCTTCGCTTAACAAAACCCTGCTTTGAGGTATTTCAATTTTTGGTCAAAGTTTACAAAGTTTATTACATAGATCTATGTATGTATGTATGTATGTATGTATGTATGTATGTATGTATGTATGTATGTACCCTGCAGGCAAAATTAAACTAGTATGAAAATAAACTAGTTGATCAACTGGTAGGAAACGGACAAAGCTATACTAGTTGGTTTTCTACTACTTGATCAACTGGTATGAAACGGAAAAAATTATACTAGTTAGCTATCTACTAGTTGATCAACCGCTTTTAAAAAGACAAACTCATACTAGTTGGTATTCTACTAGTAATATACCAATTTATTTATTAACTGAATATAGCAGTTTGTGCAATTCTATCACAAACTAAGCTTTATTGGCGATTTTGAAGTAAATTTACGCTATTATTTAACAAAAGGGTCAGAATAGTTATTACCAATTTGCCAAAAAGAAACAACCATTTCTCACAAAAGTAATATTTTTAAGGCTTTTCATTTATTTTTGTGCAAGGGTATACAAGAACAATTACATACATACATATATATTTGCAGCAGGTGGCAAGAAGAGTTTAAGAGAGTTTAGTTAATTGATTTGGTTTCATCCAAATCGGAGATTCTATCAGCCAACTGCCGCAGTAACACGAAAACATTATTCTACTTTACTATACATCTTTGCGTGTACTGTATATAATATGTACTAAATGTTACTTTAAAAAGTACTAAGCTAATTAAAGTAAGCTTTATTAAATGATTTTTTCACCTAGATGAACTGGCATTTTTCTAGTATTATTCTGACTGGTATTCTTCTAGTATACCCTTAACTGGTATTTTTCTAGTATGAAGCTGATGTGTTGTCTACTGGTATGAATCTGAGTGGTATTTTTCTAGTATGAAGCTTATGCAAGGGAAGACAATTGCCATCTCGTAGGCCATTGCCACTTTAAAACTACCAGTTGCTTTCAAGTAAAATGGATAGTTGGGCAACTAGATGCCGACATTTTCAAACTGGTGGAATTGTAGTATGCAACTAGTTGTTTTGCCTGCAGGGTATCTATACGCAAGTACATATGTACATTAATCTTACAAAGAACTAAACTGAGATTTCTAGTGTAGTACCGCCATTAAACATTTACTGGAATTGTGTGAAAAAATGTGATCTGTCGTAGCCAAGGGGACAAAAATTCTTGTTTTTGTGTGTGTGTTCACCAACATTCAGCTTTGACCATCACATCTCTTTTCGTTCGACCAGCATCCAACCAAGCTGGCTTATGTGTGTACTTAAGTACATACGTACAAACGTCAAAAGTAAACCTTTCATTCTTACTCTGAAGAAGCTTTTAAGCTTAGTGGCGTTGTAGGTACTATTTTGAGTTCAAATGCATAAAGAAGAAAGAAATCGCTGCGAATTCACATGTGTGCGTGAAATTGGACGGAGCGAGCGAGTGCCTTAATGTGTTTTATTATGTACATCATGGAATTATTTTTTTTATTTTATTTGATTTTTTCTAACTACATACATACATATGTATGTTTAGCGGATAAATGAAACTTAACTTAATACATGCAACATTTTTTAGAACTAGAAAGCGCATGTAGTTAGTACAGCTCAATATAAATAGGTACATATCGAGCCGTATGCGCCGGAAAGATGTAAAGGCCATGATTTCCGAATTTCACTTTTTTGTAGAAATGGCTTACTTGTCATCATCCACACCTTCTCCAGAAATTTTATGTCTGAAAAATGTACCGTTATGAAAAGCAATTTTGATGTAAGTACATAAGTTCAGTTTGTTTACTTTTTTTGTGAGTACGAAGTGGCTTTTACATCTTTTTTGCTTTTCAAATTATTGAAGACTAGTGACAAATAAACAAATTTAACTGGGTTTTGTTGGAATTTAACTAAGGGCTTTATCACTTTGAAGACTTCTACTTTGTATTTTATTACATATCGATGACCAATATGGTTTTCTTGTGCGGTATATTGCACTTTATTGCTCCATAATTTTGGAACAAAGTTCTAACGATTTCACGATAGTTAGGGTCCCTTTTGTTACTGCTTAGAGCAGTTTTAAACAAACTGGTTGTGTATTTGTAAAATTTCTCCAAAATTAATTTCTTGAATCTCGATAATTTCCCTCCAAACGTAGATGCCGAAAGTGATGAACATGACGAGAGATTTCATCAGAACTTAATAGTTTTTGAAAGGCGATATCAAGGATCTTGGAAAAAGGATATGATGGGAGACAAATCCAGAAAATTACAAAAGAATAGCCAAAAGTACTTACATCCATCATTATTTATCCTCTCCTTAAAATCGCGAAATGCATTATTTTTTTTATTCAATTAATTCTTTATCCTATTCATCGCTGTTTTGAGAGACATTGTGCACTTCAAAACTCATAATAAATGGAAAGAAATAATGTTAAATGTTACTCCTTAATAGAGTTTTATAAAGAAGCGGAAAATGCTAGGTTATGAACTCTCAAAAAAATAGGTAAATATAAATACTGATACATCCCATTAAAAGTAGTCTCAAAATGTTCACATTTAAATTCTTTATGGGATAGATAGGAGTCGAATCCGAAATTCCTTATACAAACTTAGATTTTTTCATTCTTTTTGCCATTGTAACCAAACTACTTGACCAATTTTTAAGTGCAAAGGCAAAAAATGTTTGATGGGATTCTCTTTGCCAGTTCTTATTAGATGCCAAATCGCTACGGTGGCTAATACAATTTTTTTATGCACTTATGTATGTCATGCAATGTCTTGTATATCCGGTTTTTTCTACATTTTTACCGATATCTCAGAAACAGGATCTGCCACAAAAAAAATGGATATGCTATTCGGGATCAGCGTTAAATTTCGTTTTAGAAAAGTATAGTTTTATATTTTTGGTGGTTAAAGTTGATTAAAAATTGTCGAAAAGCAAAAGAAAGAAATCGAAATAAAAATCGAAGTAAAAAAATTTTTAAAAAACCTTCTCCTGAACATTTTTGAATTTGGCCTTTACATCTTTCCGGCGCATACGGCTCGATATGTATGTGTATATATGTAGGTGCATATCTAAATTTATTTTAAAAAGTTCATACATGAAGAGATTAGAAAGTTAGTGCAGGAATTCAAAAGAAAAGTCTTTAATGGGAATTTCATAGAATTTTGTTTTTTTTTTATTTGAGTTTTATTCAAAGCTTAAATTACATGGAATTTTACGAAAAATCTATAAGTTGCAATTTCGATAGAATCTATTTTAAATTTGTGCATAAATATTATATATATTTTATTGTTTAAACAAGTAAGAACGCGAATGTCTTTAGCCGTGCTGAGAACTTCAAAGCTTTCATGTATAGTTAGTATTTATTTATAAATGTAGACAAAATAATTTCATATCATAACCATTTAAATCAAGAAGTTATACCCTAAAATGTCTCCTGCTGAATATTCGGCTCTATGGGATATCCCAAAGTGACTTTATCTGCTTGTTGCCAATATATTTTCAATGCTTCATAAAAAAGGCATACACATGCCGAATTCCAAGCCGATATCTCAAAAACTGCAGAGCTTCTTTGGGTCCACACAGACGAATATACGAAAAATACGGAAAGAGATAGTTTTATCGGCTCAGCTCAAGATTATTACCCCTCTTTGTGATACATAAATCTTGTGTTTTGGATAACATTTCATGAAAGGTATAAATATTGTATGGTATAATGTAGCAGGTGGTCGCTGTGGTGGTGGGATGAGTAAAGTGTTCACCTGCCACAAATTTTTTCTCATCGCCGTTTCTGCTGCATAAGAGAATTTTATATTTTCAAAACATAGCTGGGCTACAAGGATTACATGTGTAATCGATTACACATGGGATTACGATTACAGTAATTGTAATTTCAATTTTTTTAAAATGATGATTACAGTAATCCTTATTTTTGTAAAAATAATCGTAATTAAAGTTATCGTAATTTCATATTTTTTAAAATGACAATTACTGTAATCGTAATCATCTTGTAATCGTAATCCTTATCGCCCAGCTCTGTTTCAAAATGTGTGTTTGAAAACTTTTTTTTATCACAAGAAACGAATATGTAAATTTAAATTTCGATTAAGAATTTTTGCTTCATTATAAGATTTACAAGCTGAAAAAAGTCTTTTTGAATATTAAGAGGTATCTATTGATATCTTTCTGATTTCCTTTCTTTTCAACTAAAAGCAATCGCTATTTAACAAGATATGCACTCTTTCAAATGTAATGTAATAAGCGAGTATTTTATTCAAATAAATACGAACAAAAAAATTAAGCGTGAGTAACAAGTATTCATGAACATTGATGGATAAAAAGTTTCGAAATAGGAGTTTTATTCTCATTTCCTTATTCCCTTTTCCCTGGTTTTCTTTAGATTAAAATTCGACAAATTTTTTTAAAAATTGTTTGTTGTTATTATCACAACTACTATTTTGTTGTTTTTGTTTGTTTTTGTTTTGGTTTTGGTTTTTATTTTTTATTTTTTATTTTTGACCCGACCTAGGAATGATAAAGCATATACCTCCATGTAGAAGTCCTTTTCAAAACCTTTCATTTGGTACCAATATTGCTCAGAAATATTCCGCGCTAATCCGGGCAACATTTTGACCCATATTTGGGGACCCGACATAGTACTCATAATGAATAGTTAAAGCTCTATGTGAATGCCCTGCTCAACACCTTTTTATTTTGATACCATGGGGTCATGCGGGTCCATACTTTGACCCATATCTGGAGACCCGGCCAAGTAATTGTAATTGAAAAAAAAAATGTAAATCAGGATGCCCAGGTCTGATGTATACCTACCACTGACAAGGCCAATCGATTAACACGGACACAGCAGCGCACTAACACAAATGTCATTTACGGTTTACGCGTTTTTCGAAATTACTCGTAGCTACAGCAAAGATGTTTACACATCAAAAACCAAAAAAAAACACGCACGCCTACAAACACAGAAATATTTACGCCCATTATAATCAAATGAGTTTAATTACGTATTATAATAATCCAATTAATCACGCAAAGTGATTTTTGGCCTTTAATTCGTACACTGGTTGTGTTGGCTGACAAACATTTTGCCTACTCACCCTGCAGCGAAAGTCCAAACTAGTCATCCAACCTACCAGTTAACTGACTAGATAAATTATGGGAGTTGTCCAACTAGATTCATAGGGGACAAATTGAGATTAGTTATGAAACAAGAAGTTTTGCCAAAAAAAAAAAGGATTTTTAATTAAAAACGAATGTATCCGGGGTTTCTGGAGGTTGCAATGAACACGTATGCAGTAAAAGTAAAGCAACTTCTTTATTGTTGTTGTAGTATTCGAAACCTGCGTAGTAGGCCCCTTGTAGATTTAGTTAGTGGCAAATTGTTAGATCATTAAATCAGGTGAATGCCACAAATATAACATAGTTTGAGATGTTAATATAGCCCTGTATATTAGATACTACTTCCGCCATAGAAAAAAGTACATGATATGTTTGTATAAAGTCAGAAAATCATCAATATAAATGTCAAGCTTAGAATGGTCAACGTGTTACTTATTCACTATATTAATATTAATTTTCCTAAATATTTAATATGTAAGATCACAATCTAATGTGCCTGAATTCTTTAATTTAAATATCATACTCTAATAACTAAATAAATGTATTAGAAACTTTATTTTGCAATTTTTATTTTCATTGGAGTAGCATGTAAAACTAGTCAGTCAACTGGTATAGTTCTGATATCTACACTGACTAGTCGGCAAATTGGTATGATGCTGGTGTGTATACTGACTAGTCAGTCAAGTGGTATGATCTGGTGTGGATACTGACTAGTCAGTCAAGTGGTATGACTCTGGTGTGGATACTGACAATTGCCATTTCCTAGGTCATCACCGTGTTAAAAATAATATAATAATAATAATACAAATGGCGCTATTATAACTCTGACGAGTTTTATGGCCGAGCTTCTCTCCCAATTCGGGGTGTGCTCCTTTTTGTTTTTCCTACTAATTGGGTGGACCTACAGTTTTAAGCCGGCTCCGAACGGCGAATGCATTTTTTGTGAAAAGCTTTTTCATGGCAGAAATACTCTCGGAGGGTATGCCGTCCACTGCCGAGAGGTGACCGCTGCTCTTAAAAAACCCAATAATTGGATTTTTACTAATTAGAAAAATTGTTTTGGTGTTTGGCTCGGACCGTGGTTTGAACCCGAGACCTCTGGCATAGCAGGCGAGCACTCTACCCACTGCACCACAGCGGCCGTGTTAAAAATACCAGTTGCTAATATGGAAAAAAGATAGATGGCTGACTAGTTGAGCTGTATGGCCAACTAGTTGTCAATTAGTTTACAACTAGTTGATTTCGCTGCAGGGCAGTTACACGCTTGTTTGTTTACTGAAAGGAGGGAAAGTCGGTATGTAAAACAAGTTAAAAGGGCTGCATGTACAAAACTCTCGCTGACTCACAAAAAATTCACGTAGATACGGGTATTCCCCAGTTACGCCCCCAAAGAAAACGCTTTTACTTGATAATATTTGTTTTAATAATTGGGGCATTTTGTTGAAGGGTTGTATGTATATGTACTATGTGTGCATGCGTGTAGGGCAAACAAACACGACACTCGTAAATAAGTAAATTTTTGTACACACATATGTATGTATAAAAGGGATTTTCCCCTTGCTAATAGCTTTCAATGTACATAACTAATTATGTACATATGTGCAGGTTAAACGAGTAGTTTCCGATGTTTAGTTAATATTTCTATGCAGAAATTTCACTTAGTTGCCTTTTAGATTCCCAGTAAGAAACTTTTTATTCACAGACAATGTCTTTGATAGAGTTTTTGAGCGAGAGAACAGAATAAAGCGATCTTTTTTAAGACTTGACCCGACATTGACATTCTGATAGAGAAATATTGCTAGTTTCAGGAAACTAATAAGGGCGAAGCAGCGATTTGCACCTTCAGTTCTAGTTGAAACGGGAATAGTGCAAGAAGGTCAGAACAGAGGAATATAAGTTTGAAAAACTTGAAGAAAGCTTTATCTACCAATTTTAATATGCATATAATTTCGATGGTATGATACATATGTATTGCTATCATTCCTTCAATAAATTGTCTGTCAATATTTTTATTCGCAAAGACCGTCTTGCAAATGAAAAGATCAGTGTCCCATAACACTGAGATCAATCTTATATCACACATCTATCCGTTCGTTACTGGGTTCTAGTACCTATTAATGTAATAACTTCATTCTTTTCAAAGCAATTGCATATATATATCGAATTTTGAGTACATACATATGCAAGGCCGTAGCCAGGATTTCATTTTGGGGGGGGATTAACTAAAAAAAAAAAACATTTCAAATTCAAATTACATACATATCTGCTCCATTTGCTATGCTATGTGCATGAATAATTAGGTTTCGCTTATCACCCATATTTAATTGTTATTGCAAAATCCAATTAATTTCACCAAATTTATCTGTCAAATAAAATTTTCGTCAGCTGATTTTCAGTGCAACCAGCTACCCTGTCAAAGCTTCAGAGGGTAAAAAGTGTGAGTTTTTTACACCACTGAAGTGTACATTTTTAGGAAACGAAAACAGGGTAGCAAGTGAAAAACTTATGTAGTTTTTTTTACACTAAATTACCACTAGATCCACTAGCCTAATAAAACCACTAAAAAAAGAAGGCATATTCTGTTTGACGTTTTACCTTCATTTTGCAAACGAAAACGGAAAATTGAAGAGTGTAACAAAAATGCGCATTTTTTTGATGAAACGAAATCACCATTAATTTCAATGGTAAAATTTTAAATTAAGCTCTTACCCAATTAAGTTAATTATAAGTTTATGATTTTGTTAAACAATTTCTTAGACATGCCAAAAGCAAAACCGCAGTTATCTATATCTTCTGGAAACAGGGGCCAAATTAGGTTGAGAAGAAACGGGACAGTCGCTGAACATGCAAATCGTTTAGAGAACTCACGGTTGCGTGGAATGCAGAGGAGACAAGTGGCGATTCATACGCAATCAGCATTTAACTACAGACCGGATTTAAACTATATGGAACATTCTTCCCTTTTCATGGGTCGTATGAGTGAAATTTGCGTTTTTTTGTAAGTCCCAAGGGCAAACAGTTAGCTATATTGGGGTAGACCTTCGCAACGAGGTGTTTTCTCACGGTCAAATGTATGTCGCTCTGTCGCGAACTGGTTCACCACAAAACCAGAGTTTTCTTATACCTGGAAATGGCAACAAAACAAAGAATGTTGTTCACGGAAGTTTTTAATTAATGAACAAGATGTACCTTATTTTATGAACTAATTTGCCTACTAATGTACACAGAGCCAAATAATCCTTATAAAAATAAGAAGATTGTCTCTTTGAACAGCTTCGTGGCCCAAAAAGAGGACATAAGTCAGAGACGAAGATATTTCCATAGAGATTTCTTCTTATTTTTGGGAGGTAAATCTTTTTAATTTTATTTAAAAGTATACCTTCTTACAATAAATAAAAAACTTTCTACTCAACTTTTCTTTACGCATTATTGTTGTCGACTGTGAACCGCTAACTCAGTTTACATATGTATGTATATAAGACTAACTTTATAATAAATTTAATTAGATAACCTAATAAAAATAAGAAGAACGCCCTCTTTATTAATTCAAGGAGATATCCACATATATATTCGAAGATTTCTTCTTGATTTTATTAAAAAGACTATCCCATTAAAAGTAAGTAGGGATTCTTCTTAAACTATAGAGATATCTTCTTACTTTTGTTCTATTTTATTAGGTGGTTTTCGCTCTGTGTAGGTACCAAACGTTGTTTGAATTATTATAACTTTGAGTTTTTTGTTGTTAATAAATGTATTGTTTATAACGTTGTTTAATTTTAAAGTGTTTGCATTTCATCTAAAGGAGGGTGGTATATTACATTCCTTGCAGAAAACAAGCACAAAATATGAATGTGTAACCAATTTTTACACTCTACTCAAAGCTAAACATCAGTATATTTAATTTTTGCGGCGCAACGAAGTAAGCCGGGTACTTGCTAGTACATACATAGATACAAATAATAATTGAGATTAACTTTTTACATGATTTCTATGCTTCTAAAAAATACAATTAAGCATATTTATATTATAAAAAAAATGTTATCGCATTAATTTCGGGGGGGATTGATCCCTGCCACTCTCTCTCGACCAGTGTTGCCAGGTCATGAAGAAAAACGAGGCTACATTGGCAAAAAAAAAAAAGTTAGAAAAGGCTGAAACTAAAAAAAAAGAAGCTAAAAAGAAGTCAGCATTTTTTTTAAGAAATTCATTCAAATTTTATTTATTTAAGTTTCGTTCATTTGCATATAAGAACTATAAACATTACTTAAAGGAACTATTCATGTTTGAACACATATCAGGCACATTTTCTTGACTAGTACATGACTTTGTTTTTTAAATAAATACTTATACATAGAATTGCACTAACTTTTGGACACTAACCCGTTTTTGTATGGACACTTATTTTGGTTTTTTTTCGGTTGTTCCCCCTAATTTTGGTAAATTTTGTTATGATATTCAGAAACTAGATGATTTTTCCCAACTTTTGGATTTTAACCCATTATCGTATATCGTGCATATATAAAAAGATACATTCATTTGAAATTTGTAATTGATCTTATCAACTAAGTTTATATTGGCACACATATGTATATTTTATTTATCCATCAGATAGCCCAATATGTGTACTTCATGAACATCTCAAAAATCCCTAAATACCCTATATCTCAGAGCTACATAGGTCTAAATCAATAATTAACAACAAAAACGACATTAATTAACTAATTAATTTTCCATATATTTGCCCACCCACACCTATCACTTCAATTCTATTATTGATTTATATGCCATTCTCGTACAAATATCAATTCATCATCGGAGCGACTCTTTCACTGACACAGTCTCTGATAGCACACAGTAACACTTTTTGGTTGACAATAGCACGAAAGTAATATGTGCTGTAGCACAATCGTGCTGTAACACAAACGTGTTGTAGCACAATCGTGCCAACTCAGTGAGTCGACTCTTTTTAGTGAGTCAGTGCTTATGTGTCAACTCCCAAAAAATCGTGTCATTACTCACTCCTACAACTCGAAATAAAAGAACATATGTATGCATGTATATATTTCGGGGAAAACCAGGCCTACTATATTTTGACAACAATGTAACAAGGTTGCTATAAAAACCTTACGGTCAGAACACATTCATGGCGTCGCATACGTACAACGGCGTTCACATGAATTACTGCAAGTTCTTGTTATACAAATTAGTACAAGTAACATTTTGAGTAAAAAAGGCTAGAAAAAAGCCACGAAGCTAAACCGAAAATTATGAGGCTAAAGGACAAAAAAAAAGGCTAAATCTAGCCTCGAAAAGGTTAACCTGGCAATACTGCTCTCGACTTTGCTCATTTTGGTTAAATTTTGAATGGTATTTGAAAGAAAAAACATTATGAAATTTATTCATAATAAGAAGAATCAAAGTAGGTACATACATCTTTCGATTCATTAATGAGAGAAATAGTTACCCAAAAGAATGAGGTTAGATATCGATTAGGGAATGACTCAAAACTCTAACGTTAGAGGATAACTCGGAAAGCAGTGGATAATCATGGCGTTCTGCCAATCCACTGAACGCAATTTAATGTATGTATATCGTATGAGTAGTTCTCTAATGAAAATTTGCACTCATTTTACGGACATTGAGATTTGGCTATTTCTGGAATCAGTTTCCAATCAAATTCTAGTTTAGTTTTCTCCCTCGTTTTCGATTGAAGAATTACATTAGTTAATTTATTTAATTCTCCAACCTTATAAATTTCTTTTATGTGAATTTAAATGAGCTATTGGCCATTCTTTTAATGAAGAAAAATTGAAAAAATTTTTTTTTTTTTTTTTTTTTGTTTTTTGGTAGATGTTATGGATCCATTTCGGAGACCACCACATCCCCTCATCAGGCTTCTTTCGTTTGCTGTGAAGCTAATATTTTACCCATTAACAATGTTACACGTAAGAGTATGTATGTATGTATGTATGTATGTACATATAAACTTTTGATTTAGTAGCACTGCATAGCAAAATGTTGGAAGTATGTACAACGAAGGGTTGCACTAACCAAATGGTCCAGTTTTAGTGTGACAGCAGCGAGTCCGAAATAGTAAAACATAGCCACTTAACATGCAGAGCCCTAATGACAGTGGTCAACAAAGTGGGAGCTGGCGAGCATAAACACACTCCATGCATATGTATGTACATACATACGATGTGTGGGTGTGTAGTCGCCCTGCAAAAAAGCCGAGTACTCCATGCACGCGTGTATAGAGTACTCGCTATGGACCAACCGAGTACTCCTCAACCTGCCACATTTCATATAAAAAATATGGTCCATTTAACATTGCGATGTCCCAGGCAGGGATCACATACTCCCATTTCCGCATGGGATTAATTTACGGAGTAGGTACTAAAATTAATGAAATTTAATAATCTCTGAACAGTTTTGAAAGACTGCCAATTCAATTTACATACATTCATAAGTAAGCTTTTCTTTAGTTAAAATAAAATATTAAAATTTTTCTAGCGCAATCACCAGCATTTTTTGTGTCGCGTAATTTTTTCGATACATCGAACATCGATGTATCGATGTTGGTCCTCAAAATTTGCATTCCTACCCTTTATTACTGAATCGTGCACGTTCAAACGAGCATGCATATGTACATACATACATACATACAAATGTATGCACTTGCTTCGTCGTTATCGCTATATATCGTCGTTTAAAGTGCATTTTTGCGTAAGAGGTATTTTCATTTTCGCGTAGCGGACATTGGTTGAACTTTACAGGAGAGCAAAAAAACTGTTTCATTTCAAAACCGTTACTTCTTTCTGCGTACAAACTTAAATTTAAATAGTTACGTAGATCAGTTTGTTAGCTAAAACATCAACTTAGTGTAAAAAAAGAAACAAATTGAATTATTAGGACTCTTTTTTTTCATGTGCGGTTGTGCAATTTTTATTTGGCACAAAAATCACGCACAAGCGGTTATGAAATGGCAAAATGTTCAATATAAATATTTTTTTTTAGTATTTTATAAAGAAAAAAAGTAACAAAACTTATACTTATATTAAATTTAAAGCTAAAATTAATATTTCTAATTAAGAAAACGTAATTTTGTTTACACATTGCTGGAGAAGTCGTAAGGTAAATGTGGTAAATTGTCATAAAAGCTGTGACAATTGTAGGGCATCATTCGTTTTAAGTGTTTTAAATCTTGATATTTACTTTTTGTAACTTTGAGGTGACTTTTGTGGATAGGACTAGGAACATCCGTGTTCTATCTGGTTTATAACCTGACTTGAATGTCTTATAAATTTTCGCATAAGAATCATGGCCTACAAAAAACATGTTTTTATCGCAATGTAATACATTAATTTTTATACACAGCTGTAATAGTACACAGATTTAAATATTTTTATGAAATTTAGTATACAGGTTCCTATCCAGACTGGGACGGTTGAAAATGGGCGAAATCGGACCATGACCACGCCCACTTTTATATATGGGTATTACAAAGGAGCCCAATAAAAACATTTTGAGCGATATCTTCGTCAATTATAAAGATAATTCAATGAAATTTTGTGGCACAAGTACCACGATAGATAGAAAACCATAAACAGAAAAATTTTGGAAAATGGGCGTGGCATCGCCTCTTATTTGACAAAGGAATCTACGAGATTTCGGAGCCCATAACTCGACAAATAATTGAGATATTATGACGAAAATTGGCGGACTTATTTCTACCACTTGCGGTAGTATATGTGCAAAATTTTAGCGAAATCAGTTTATAACCACGCCTACTTTTTAGTAAAAATATTTCTGGAATGCTCTTCAGAAATTAGTAACGTGACATCTCTGTAACTAAAAGTCATAAAGGGATGAAATTTTATAATAACAAGAATATTTATACGTTTAGTCAAATTATTGACACGAATTTTCAAAATGGGCGTGGCTGCGGCCACTTTGTGCGGCACGGGCTTTATATAAATTACACCGTGTTTCCAGAAAACGTAAAAAAACTATGAAAGCTTATAATATTTGGCTCCACTCGAACTGAGGCTTCCTTTCTTGTTTTGTTTTTTAATTTTTGATACCTTTAGTCATAATTTGGTTGGGAAAATTGTAAAGATTGTAGCAAAAAAACGTATTATCAGATCTTACCAATTAGCAACTTCATTTAATTTGTTTAAAATAATACCTGCTTGATATTTACCTGACATTATTTGTTTAAAATATTTAACTTTTGCTCCCTTTCATATAAATTCGTCCTTTAATTTATTTATCTTATAACATATAACTTCGCTTGTATGAATGAACTGAAATCATACGCGGTAATGCTGCCAAATTTTAACAATACTCTTCATAAGCGATTATGAAATTTACTGTTATTATGCGTTTTTGTTGTTAGAATTGCAAAGTTTTGGTATGGATCGATAGAGCTGAGCGTCAGGAACTCAGGGTTGGAAAATCTCATTTTTGGCAAAAATCGAAAATGAAAATACCTCTTACGCAAAAATGCACTTTAAGCGACGATATGTACATACATTTCGTTTTCGTAACTACGAGCCGATGCAGATAAACAAGTCGCTCGCTTGGGTCTATGTTTATGATCACTTTGAAAGTACTCCTACCTACCGCAAAATGGATCATATAATCCTATGATTTTTACAGGGCGGGACAATATGCCGTAAATAACTATACAAACATACATACACATATGTAGAAAAACACCCACATAAGAGACTGAGCAACTCCTCCACGCTCAATGCAATGCACAATAAGCTTTCAACTTGACTCCAGGGCGTTAAACAAATGGGACAATAATGCCATATGGATGAACGTTTGTATGTATGTAAGTGTGTAGTGAGCATATGCAGTAGCAATGAAAATGAAAATAAAAAAATATTATACTCGTACTAAACATAAAAAAATTAAATGTCTTTTTAAAAAAATTACACAACTTAAAAAGGACGGTAGTTAAACGTAAAGTTGGGTTAGGCAGCAGCAAAAGTGAAATAACGCGTGAAATGCGTGTGCTGAAAGGAAAATAACAATGAAAGTGTATGTGTGAAGAATTCCATACATACATTGCTGCTACATATTTTCCATTTGCCATTTGCAATTGTGAAAATATAATTTCCACTCAGCTTAGTTTTTGAAATTTCCATCAACTTAAATATCGTCCTATGGAAGAAAAGCTTCAGATTTGTACGTTTAGGGTCGTTTTTGTCACAAACCAATTTTGTATTGAAATTGTAAATGAATGAACTAATTTAAATATAGTTTTTCATATGAACTAATTTAAATATGTTTTGTTTTTGACACATGACACATGACACATGTCAACTCCGTCTTTTTCTTTCATACAATAGTGACAATGTGCCTTTTATTTAGTTGAATTCGGCTATTACATTTGTGAACTACTCGCTTCGAAGTCTTCATTAATTTTTTCTAGGTTTTCAAAGCCGTTTGTGGTGATTTCTATAGCTCCATATCTTTTTTACAGTCTTCAGTAAAATATAATACAAATTCCGTTAAGATCAAAAGGGTCGAATTTCGAAATTAATATGAATATGCTTACTATTTTTGTATATAAAGGATGTTTAAAGGATTTTTTTCTAATTGTTAGGGTGTTCTGAAAGTGTCTCTTTTCCAATATTTCGTTATCTATAGACTTCACTATAAAATCTAATTACGCCAGACGCTTTCGAGTACAAACTTTTTTTCTCCGAATTGTAAATGAGTAATAACCGCCCACCAATTTCAGTTCCAAATGTATGCAATCACAAACGAAACAAAGTTTCAGCACAAAAAGAGCAAGCAATTGAAAAAAAATTGCTGTTGCGTTGGCGCACCCAAAGCGGTAATAGTTTACAAAAAAACATGCAAGGCCATTATGTAGCATGTGCATACAATGGAATAACAGAAAGTAAGCGAAAATGTTAGAAAAACCGACAAACAAAAGAAAAAATGAAAAAAAAAAAAACAAACAATAAGAAAGTGTACTGAAAATTTTAAAATAATTAACGAGTCCACATATGCACGCAAGTTTCATATATGTATCATATATGACCACACAAAACCATTTATATATTTCCACATACATATCTTCAACTGCATCGAAATGCCAGCACAAAAACATATTTACACCGTTTACGCTGTTTTGTAAGTAAGAAAAAGCTTTTGTTTCGATTGAAAAAAAAAATTACTAATGCTTTTCGATTATCTGGCTTAAATGTCAGAGCTTATCTAATCTGCTAACAAGTATTTTTTTTTTTGTGGAATGGGCGTTGTTAAAGCGAAATTTTTACTTACATAGATGACATGTTAAAGAGTGAAAAATTGTTTGGATAGAGAAAAATTAAATAAAATTACCAATTTGGTTTATTTTTGACTCGATTCGAATTCTTGTTTAATGCGCTCTTTTATTGATTTTTGCAGAAACTGAAGGCATCTAAGGTGCTTAGTAGGTTGTGAACAGCATCTTTACTTGGACGTGCACCAGAATTTGCTCGAAGTATTTACATACATATATAACTTTGTTCAACCACTGCAACAAATATGAAGGACTAGTAAACCCGGCCACGCGATGCTGTGGCTTTCAATTACACTGTGCGACAATTTGAGGGTGGAAGACCACTTATTGCCACATTTGAAAATTTGTTGATATACCTTCATAGTTACTGGTTATTTTTATTTTCTGTGGACCTAGGTTTTTTATACACAGATTTTTGTCCGAGGAGCCCCATAGTGAAGTTTTGTGCCGAATATTTTTCTAGACTATAGTAACCTTAAAGCGACCTCCAAAAGGCCATTTGGTGCTCTCCTCTTTTTCTTTCTAGTTCTCTTTCTTTTCCAAGTCCCCCTTATTTGCGCTTTCGTTTCCCTTTATCCATTTTATTTTCCGTGTTCATTCCTCTTTCGCTTCCTTTCCTTCGACATATCCGTCCCTTTCATTTTCCTCTTCCCTTTCCTTTTATTACCCATCTTCACTCTACCCTTTTTGTATAAATGACACTCCAAATTTAAAAATGAGATAAACTGTAGCGTAAAAATGGAGTTTTGAACAGGTGGCACCCTTTTTGTAAAAATTTTGATGAATTACTCATTTCCATGCCAAGCCCTTTCATATGATACCTCAAATTTAAAAATCAAGCAAACTATAGCGTAAAACTGAATTTTTGAACAGGTGGCAACCCTTTTTGTAAACTTTTTATTAAATTACTCAATATCAGGTCAAGCCCTTTCATATGACACCTCAAATTTAAAAATCAAACAAACTATAGCATAAAACTGAATTTTTGAACAGGTGGCAATCCGTTTTGTAAAAATTTTATTAAATTACTCATTATCAGATTAATCCCTTTCATATGATACCTCAAATTTAAAAATCAAGCAAACTATAGCGTAAAACTGAATTTTTGAACAGGTGGCAACCCTTTTTGTAAACTTTTTATTAAATTACTCAATATCAGGTCAAGCCCTTTCATATGACACCTCAAATTTAAAAATCAAACAAACTATAGCATAAAACTGAATTTTTGAACAGGTGGCAATCCGATTTGTTAAAATTTTTTTAAATTACTCATTATCAGATTAATCCCTTTCATATGACACCTCAAATTTAAAAATCAATTAAACTATAGCGTAAAACTGAATTTTTGAACAGGTGGCAACCCTTTTTGTAAACTTTTTATTAAATTACTCAATATCAGGTCAAGCCCTTTCATATGGTGCCAAAAATTTTAAAATTAAACAAACTATACAGGTAAATTAAATTTTCAAACAGCTGGCAACCCTTTTTAAAAAAATTAAACCTTCCTGCACATCTACAGGTCGAGCCCTTTCATTTGACACCACATTTTCGAAAATCGGTATAACGGTGTAAAAGTTATGGTGCATACAAAAAATCGCTTAGCGTAATACATAGTATATATAAAAATATGCGAATGCATTTTTTGTGGGAAGCTTTTTCATGGCAGAGATACCCTCGGAGGGTATGCCACCCACTGCCAAGAGGTGACCGCTATTTTTTTAAGGCCCAATAATTGGGTTATTATTAATTAGACAGATTTTTGGTGTTTGTCTGGACTGGGGTTGAATCCGAGACCTCTGGTATTGCAGGCGAGTACTCTACCCGTTATCACAGTGGCCACTGATTACACTGCTCTACAGCCAAAAAATACTCTGAACGCGACCATCCTTTCTATATGTAAAATCGGTCGCTGATTCCGAAAATCGGGTTCATTTTTAATTCTATGGGAAGGTTTTTGAAATATCGGCAATTTACCGTTATTTGGCCAATGAGTCCACTTAATCCTGTATATCTCTTTAACACAGTGAGTTATCTTCCTTGGGGTCACACCAAACGAAAGAAAATTAAATTTCCTTTTCACGGCTCCTATAACATTTTTCTCTAGTTCTTATAGTTTCTGAAATATTGACGATTAAATTTGAATTTTTTCGATTTTTTACGATTTTTTGAAGAAAAAATTTACTTTGTCAGGCAATATCTTTAAAACCAATGATTTCACCTTCGGTTTTACTCCTTTGCGTGAAGCTCCATTCCATTTCCAAAAAAATAAGCTATCAACGAAGAAAATCCATGGTAAACTGGAAAAGTTATAGGCGATCAAGTAAATACAACCAAGTCGCGCAATGCCTCTGCACGGGTACATTCTATGCATATTGTACCAATACCTACACATCTGCAGTAGCAGCACATTGGCAGCGCAGTAGATACAAGCGCGTTTACGGGTATAACATGCATAGAATATACCCGTGCAGAGGCACTGCGCGACTTGGCTGTATTTACTTGATCGCCTATAACTTTTCCATTTTACCATGGATTTTCTTCGTTGATAGCTTATCTTTTTCCCAATAGAATGGAGCTTCACGTAAAAGAGTAAAACCGAAGGTGAAGACATTGGTTTTAAAGATATTGTCTGACAAAGTCAATTTTTTCTTCAAAAAATCGTAAAAAATCGAAAAAATTCAAATTTAATCGTCAATATTTCAGAAACTATAAGAGTTAGAGAAAAATGTTATAGGAGCCATGAAAAGGAAATTTAATTTTCTTTTGTATGGTGTTACCTCAAGGAAGATACCTCACTGCGTTAAAGACACATTCAGGATTAAGTGGAGCCATTGGCCAAATAACGGTAAATTGCCGATATCTCAAAAACCTTCCCATAGAATTAAAAATGAACCCGATTTTCGGAATCAGCGGCCGATTTTACATATATATAGGGTAGTCACGTCCAAAGTACAGACAAAAAATTTCATTTTGTGATCCAGTGTTATTAAGGAATGGAAATTAGAAGGAATTAGAATGCAAAAACGATTAAGAATGCAGATATCAACTGCTGAGTGCAAGAATACCCCGGTTAAAATTTGGTTTAAGAACGTCACAGTTCAGACTCTGAAAAATGTATGAAATTTTCTAGTCTGTTTTTTGAATAAAATTTTGAACTGGAGTGTTTTTCGACACAGGTATCGGTATATGCAGAAAAATATGTACATACATATTTATATTTTGTGTGTTTCTGTTTTGGGACAGCACATGCACATACATTGGCAGTTCTGAAAGCAAAAAATTTAATTTACAAATTTGCGGTTTGGATTATTCAGCACCGAAAATTCATAAGATTTTAGAAGTAAAGTAAAGTAAAAGTCCACACATTATATCTATCTACATATGAGCGAAAGTATGAACATTAGGGTGCTCCAAAATTGTATGAAGAAAATAAAGCTCTCCCGAAATCCGCGGAACAACCCTAATTTTAAAGGTCGCGCAAATGCCTCAGAAATTTCTCCTGTTTTTACATCACTGATGACGCATCATTTTTTGGGAAGTCCTTAATGAACAACGAAAAAAGACATTGAAGATGGCGCGTATTAGCCGAAACCGGTTTGTCTGCAAACCAAACTTGACAAGGGATGACGGAAAATCGTTTCACAATACGAGCAAGAAAGATATTTTGTATGATTAAGAAAGGGAATACATATTGTTTTAGGAGTACATACATAATGGCATAATAAGTCGATATTTAAAAAATATAAATACACGCGCGCCATCTGTTGGAACATAGCGGTGGTTATAACCTAATCTCATTAGTAAATATGTTGCATATATTTAGACAGCACTTAGAAATTACATACATACATACATACATACAGGTGGAACTAATAAAAGCGTGTTAAAAATAGCCTTGTTTCGCAATGATTTGTTGGGTATTAATTTTTTTGGACCACCTTAGTGTAGACACATACATATGTAAAAATGCAGAGCATGAGCTTCACTTCCCACCAAAAAATCTAAGCCTTATTTAAGAATTAAAACCGCAGATTTAAAGGCTTCTGAAATAAGGCCTGTAAATTATAAGGGTTTTGAAAATTTGTATGGCGTAAGGCCTAAAATAAGGCTTATTTTCCTATGTTGATGTCATCAGGCCATAAGGAGCTCTCTCTCTCTCTGAGAGCACACCTTATTCCAAAGACTTATCCGCCATGCGAAATAAGGCATAGATAAGTATGAGAGAATTAGAAGCAGACAGAGTGAGTGCATAACAGAAGCAGAGCTGCCAGCGTATTCCTTTTTTAGACCTGATTTGTCAACAATAATCAAACATTTTATGCCGGGTTGCTAGTTCTGCCATTTATTCACACTTTTAAAAGCACTTTTCCCATAGCCACTGACTCTCTGTCTGTATGAATGAAAACCACTTCCAAAATGCAAGTGAATGCCTTCAGTCCAGTGAAAATGCTCTATTTCGAAGCTGGACTTTGTGAAAATCGACTTTCATGAATTCATACGTACTTAGTACACAAAGTGTATGAACATTAACTGGTTTGCGTGTGCATGTCTGCATGTTTAAATTTTTCGCTTATGTTGTTGTTTGCTGCGTACCTAAAAGCCCGTCTCCACATAACTTGATTCGCCAGCAAAACATCTAGCGAAACATCTCGCTAAATAATCCGTCTCCACGTCGCTGATTGTTATTTAGTTTAACATTTCTTTTTCTTGTTCTTCTTAAATGTTTGTATGTTTGCTTATTTTTGCGTTTTTTCTTTGGTCTGTGTGAGATTTCGATAGAGTTTCGATACAAAATTAGAGAAGGCATCGATATCATCGCGTTTGGCAAGAGGATTGAGAATGAAACAAGTGTTTCATTCTTCACTCGCTCTAAGAAATTTGTATGGAAATTAGCGAGTTTCGGCACTGGTTTCCGTGTCGAACCAAGATTTAGAGAGCGAATGCAGAAGAAAAGAGAGAAATACGTTATGTGGAGACATGGTATAACCAAGCTCACCTCGCACAGCCAGCTCTCTGCAGCAAGTGCTTTGCCATCATTCCGTTGCATAATAAATCAAAGTGCAAAATTTTGCTTTTCGGTGCAGGCAGTCTGCGTTGCGATGATAAATGCCACATTTCCTGCTTCATCACGTACGCCTAATTTAGATGTTCAGGTCCTATTTGAGCGATGAGTAATCTAAGTTAACACTTGCCAATGTCATTTCATTATATACATATGTATACATACACTCAAAAAAAAAATTTCTCTCAATCAAAGACATAATTTTCCTTATTTTGAACACGCGTCCCAATACAAAATTTTCTTTCTTTTGTGTAAATTTTCTCAAAAATGTGGAAAAACATAAAAAAACATTCAAACAAATTCGTTGCCATGGGGATTTGTATGGGAATTTAATTTCTCAAAATTAAAGAAATCAAGTCTTCAAAACAAGGAAAGTTGGGAATGGAATGGCGCTTAAAGAATTTTTCATTATTTTAATGTATGAATTTTTTCAAAACAAGTATATGAAACCATGGTAACGCATGTAACAACAATATTTTATATACCTTTTAACATGTTTTAAGGAAAATTTACTCAAAACAAAGAAAGTAGTGTTCAAAATAGGTAAACAATTTCTCTGACCCCTCCATATATTTTTTTTCTCTCAGTGTATGTATTTATGCAAGTCGAAGTCATAAACAGCAAAATTGTAACAAATATTTCGGCAGATGTGTGCTGCTTCATGTATTGTGTGTGGCATAGCTACCCTGTAAAAAAGTGTGCGACGAGTCTCTAAAAAGATTTGTCCGGGAGCGCTCTCTTTCGGGTACAATTAGTCTACAATTGTTCCCAATTGTACCCGAACGGGTACATATGTATACTAATTGTAGACGAATTGTACCCGAAAGGGTATCAAACGGGTACAATTAGTCGCACAAATGGATGTGTCGCATTTGCTACCTGTTCGGGTACAAAACGGGTACAATTGTGCGCTTTTGCTACCCGTTCGGGTACAAACTGGGTACAATTAGTCTCTTCATAGGACATGCTCAAACAAAAGAGAACACTTCAACCCATATAAAGAGATACAAATGGGTAGTAATCGCATGCTCCCTTGCGAGTTGTCCCGGATGTATCCCGGAGTGATCGCATTTTTTGCAGGGTATGTGCGTAGTAGGTACATACATATGTGTATAGATAACACTGGATCACAAAATGAAATTTTTTGTCTGTACTTTGGACGTGACTATCCTATATATATGTAAAATCGGTCGCTGATTCCGAAAATCGGCTTCATTTTTAATTCTATGGGAAGGTTTTTGAGATATAGGCAATTTACCGTTATTTGGCCAATGGGTCCACTTAATCCAGTATATCTCTTTAACACAGAGAGTTTTATTCCTTAGAGTGACACCAAACGAAAGAAAATTAAATTTCCTTTTCACGGTTCCTATAACATTTTTCTCTAACTTGTATAGTTTCTGAAATATTGACGATTAAATTTGAATTTTTTCGATTTTTTACGATTTTTTGAAGAAAAAATTGACTTTGTCAGACAATATCTTTAAAACCAATGTCTTCACCTTCGGTTTTACTCTTTTACGTGAAGCTCCATTCTATTGGGAAAAAGGTAAGCTATCAACGAAGAAAATCCATTGTAAAATGGAAAAGTTATAGGCGATCAAGTAAATACAGCCAAGTCGCGCAATGCCTCTGCACGGGTATATTCTATGCATGTTATACCCGTAAATGGGCTTGTATCTACTGCGCTGCCAATGTGCTGCTACTGCAGATGTGTAGGTATTGGTACAATATGCATAGAATGTACGCGTGCAGAGGCATTGCGCGACCTGGCTGTATTTACTTGATCGCCTATAACTTTTCTATTTTACAATGGATTTTCATCGTTGATAGCTTATTTTTTTGGTAATAGAATGGAGCTTCACGCAAAGGAGTAAAACCGAAGGTGAAAACATTGGTTTTAAAGATACTGACAAAGTCAATTTTTTCTTCAAAATTCGTAAAAAATCGAGAAATGTGAGATATACAGGATTAAGTGGAACCATCGGCCAAATAACGGCAAATTGCCGATATCTCAAAAACCTTCCCATAGAATTAAAAATGAACCCGATTTTCGGAATCAGCGACCGATTTTACATATAGAAAGGATGGTCGCGTTCAGAGTATTTTTTGGTTGTAGAGCAGTGTAATTCTTTGATATTTCACATTGAAAACTTTAGCAAAGCTTCAACAAAATTTGTTTTTAATAGGCCACAATCATGAATTGCAAAATTTCAATTCATTGGAATTTAAGACTTATTGCATTTTTGTATGTTTTTTTTTTATGAAACTCATGCAATTTAATTGCACAATGTAATGCTACTAAATTCGTAATTTTTTTGTTGTAATTTGTGGACTGTTACTGTGATATGATGATTGGTAATTGGTTAAGACTTCCAAAATCACTCCAGAGACATACATATGTATGTATGTCAAGTAAAGAGTTTTCATTAGAAAATCTGTTCGATTAGTAGCCAAAACAGTTTTGGCATAAACTAGAATTTCTACTAATGAATATTTAAATTTGGCGCTTCCGGTAATCTGTTTCCAATCGAATTCAAGTAAAGTTTTCCGCAATCGTTTGCGTTTAGAGAATAGTTAGGGCATCATACTAGTTATCTAATGTACTCTGCACAAATTCTCCAACGTAAGAGTCTGCGTTTGCTGGTATAATCGATCGACATGGTAGACGTCTGGGGTTTGCTGAGGATCGAGAAAGAAAGGTCTGCGCTCGGGATCTATCACTACCTCTGAGACTACTTGCTCTACATATTGCAAAATATGAAATAGTCTGCAGTTATATTTCTTGGCATCCAAGTAAAAAAGAAAATAAAGAACAACTCGCTGCTGCAATACTCGTATAACACTTTTCTTCATCGTTGATTTTTTCCTTTATCAATTATCAGTTTTTATTTTATAGCTGCCAGCAAAATACTTTATTGGCATTTCACCAAACACATATGTAATAGCAGAACAACAAGTTAAGTTTTACATCATCTGTACATACATAAATATGTACATACATATCCAATTCCCTCACTAACAATGTAAGAATACCAAACTTCACATTTTTCTTTTCTTTATATAAATACTTCCTTCCGTTATCGGCATTTATGTAAGTATTTTATTTATATGTGGAAACAAATTTGCAATTTTCTTGCTTGTAAACTCTTTTTGCATGCAAATTCAAATGCATTCATGTAAGAATATACATATGTATATGGTGTATATGTACATATGTATATACACTTGTATGTACGCATGCAAACAGCTGTAAACCAATCACTTCCTGTTTCGTTCTCTGACTGTGGTTTTTCTTTCTGGTTAAACACAAATTTGTACTTATGCATATACATATGTATGTATGTACATACCCTGCAGCGAAAGTCTAAACTAGTCAGCCAACCTACCAGTTAACTGACTAGATAAATTATGGCAGTTGCCCAACTAGATTCATAGGGGCCAAATTGAGATTAGTTATGAAACAAGAAGTTTTGCCAAAAAAAGGGTTTAAATTAAAAACGAATGTATCCGGGGTTTATGGAGGTTGCAATGAACACGTATGCAGTAAAAGTAAATCAACTTCTTTATTGTTGTTGTAGTATTCGAACCCTGCGTAGTAGGCCCCTTGTAGATTTAGTTGGTTGCAAATTGTTAGATCATTAAATCAGGTGAATACCACAAATATAACATAGTTTGAGATGTTAATATAGCCCAGTATATTAGATACTACTTCAGCCACAGAAAAAAGTACATGATATGTTTGTATAAAGTCAGAAAATCATCAATATAAATGTCAAGCTTAGAATAGTCAACGTGTTACTTATTCACAATGTTAATGTTAATTTTCCTAAATATTTAATATGCAAGATCACAATCTAACGTGCCTGAATTCTTTAATTTAAATATCATACTCTAATAACTAAATAAATGTATTAGAAACTTTATTTTGCAATTTTTATTTTCATTGGAGTAGCATGTAAAACTAGTCAGTTCTGATATCTACACTGACTAGTCAGCAAATTGGTATGATGCTGGTGTGTATACCGACTAGTCAGTCAAGTGGTATGATGCTGGTGTGGATACTGACTAGTCAGTCAAGTGGTATGACTCTGGTGTGGATACTGACAATTGCCATTTCCTAGGTCATCACCGTGTTAAAAATACCAGTTGCTAATATGGAAAAAAGATAGATGGCTGACTAGTTGAGCTGTATGGCCAACTAGTTGTCAATTAGTTTACAACTAGTTGATTTCGCTGCAGGGTACATATGTAATTCAGTTAAGCACGACTATAGTTGCATTCTTTTGGGAAAGACTTAGAGAGTTGCGGAAAAAACACAAACATTGGCATAAAAACAAGTGAACCCAATACTTTCGTTGGATAAAGTAACGGAATTGGAAGAAAGTGTTTGTATTTTCTTCCTATTTTCCATATCGACACTATCCAATATTTAATCCAAGCACTTTGGAACCGTTTTACCTATTCACAATAGAAATAATTGGCATAATCAGTTACGACCAGTTTAATGAGTAGCTGGCATAGTACTCTCTATAGGTCTCTTAGGGTCTTCAACTGTCAGCTAAACAATTTTGATGAAAATTATCAAGATCGGACCAATATAACATATAGCTCCTACTCTGAAAAAAAAACGTTGTAAATCTAAAGACTTTTGCTGTTAAATCAACTACTTTCCGCAGTTGAAATGTGCCCAACAACGCTCCGTTGTTGTTTCAAAGGTGCGAGCGTTGTTGATTTAAGTCAGCCACGGAAACTGTTGGATCAAATACTTTTGCCTTTAAGTCAACAACGGAGACTGTTGGAAAAAATTTTCACCTAAAAATAAATTTTTGTTTGCATTTTACTCTTCATCTTCTCTCCACCCGGGTCCCAACTGCAAATATGTAGCCTTCGCTTGTTCTCCCCTTCTTCTCTCTTATCATTCACTGGTTGCTATCTTTATTTCTTATTCTGCTTTTTCTTCTTATTATTTTTCTCCTCCGGATACGAACCATGAAATCAACCTGAATCTATCCAATCATCATATAGTGGAACATACAACATTATATTGAATTTAAAACTCCCTTTTATACTTCCTCTTTCCCGAAAAAGCATCTATAAATTATATGAATCATTGTAAAAACAAAATGAAAAAAAAAAAATTTTCTCATTGGTTTTGTTAACAACGGAAGCTGTTGGATCAAATACTTTTGCCATTAAATCAACAACGGGGACTTTTGGAGATTTTCCTCTTCATATTGTTTGGATTTTCCTCTTCATATTCTCTCCATCATTATTTCTTTTTTGTTAGTTTTCTCACAAAAAGATGTTTTCTCACAAAAAAAAATTTTTAAAAGCAAGCAAGTTTTTGAAACAACAGCGCCCGTTTTCGAATCAGTTGTGGGATCAAAAACTTTGCTGTAAAAACAAATACTTTTGCTGTTGAATCAAAGACGGAGATTCAACAGCCGAAAGTTGTTGATTTAACTACGGGTATTTTTTTTTCATAGTATACAAACCATTGTTCAGATATAGACACTTTTGTGGTATAACTACTCGTACTAGAACGTGCCTAATAATTTTTTGCAAATATTACCCACAGAATTGGCAGAATAAATGAATGAATATCAGACCATGTAAAGTTTCATCTAAGCATACATACATGAAAGTTATGAAATCTTCGGTGCGTTGCTAGTTTCTACTGAATTTGTTTTTCTCTAAAATCTTTATTTATTATTATTTATAATATTTTTACACAATTTCTGAAAAATAATTTCCTGAGCGTAATAATATAATAATATTTTTTGCAATATTGAACTCAAAACAATTGATCATCTTTCTAATTATTTAGAAACATTTTGCCTTTGTGGTACTTATGTATGTACCTACTTATGAAATCCTTTTTCTGTGCCAAAGTTATATTTAATAACATATTTCCAAGAAACAATTCAAAGTTGAAAGTGAGTTAAAAGCATTCCGTGCAAACTGTGTGCTCTACTTGTATCTGTTCTCAGAAAAAAGTGTTTACCTATACTTACAAACAAATCTTCTCATCTTTTCATGGTAATACCCTCAACTGCTTATATGAAGATTTCTTTTGGCAGATATGTACAGGGCCGTGCGCACGGGGGGGTTTTGGGGGTTAAAACCCCCCCCCCCCATGACCAAATCTAAGTTGCAATGATTTTGCAAAAATTTTCAAAATACAGTTTATAAATTTTGCATTGAATTTTGACTCATAATTTTTGACAATATTAGTTACAATAATTTTACGGAAGAAGAATTGGTAAAAGTTGCAAAAAATAAGGTTGGCCAATACATAAGTTCGGCACTTTGAATTGCACTTGGAGCTTTCCGAAATTACAAAGTTGTGTAGCATATGTTCGTTTGGCATTTTTAAAAAAATTGTACTGATAACAAAAAATGTTCATTTTGTGAAAACAGTGAGCAGTTTCAATTAACAAGTACTGTAAACAGTAGACGGAAAGAAATTTGTATACTTGAATCAAGAAAAATGCTTTCTTGAAATCAATTTAGAAAATTTTTTGGGAAATAAGAAAAATTGACTTAATTATTACTGGAAATAAGAAATTGAGTTTTCCAAAAATGAGACAATTATTTTCTTATTCAAGAACACTAACAAAATCTATAGAAAAAAAATGTTGAAAAAAAAATGTTTAAATAAATAAGAACATCTTTTCTTAAATTTACTTAAATGAAGAAAATCTTTTTGTTAATATCAAGAAGAATTTAAGAAAATTGGGTTTCGACGAATTGGAACAACAACATACAGCGAAAAAAAATGTAAAATGAATAAGAAAACGTTTTCTTGAGCGAAGTAAAATTTTTCTTGCTGAATTTGCATTTCCAAAGTTACATGTATTTTTTTTCATTTGCCATCCGCTTTGCATATTTCTGAATATTTTTGCAATTCTCAGATTGCTAGTGAAGCATTTGGTATAAGGAGTGCACTATTTGCATCTTCATTTATATTAAAGAAAATGTTGTCATTTCAATAAACAAGTCCTAGGAAAATACTAGTTGACTAATTATGGTTTTCTAATCCCTCATGATTAGTTTTCATTTTCCTTATTTTTTACGTTTTTAATATTTTTAGAAAATATTTTCTTAATTTAATATTTAATATTTTCTTATGCCTCGGACACACATGTGGTATGAATATTAGAATATCAATATTATGATTTGGCTATGCTATGAAAATTTTCAATTAAACTACAATATGAGGGTGACACATATGTGGTATAGATCGAAATATTATTACTATACTACGATGTGTGTCTCTCGCATTACTTACTTAAGCTCGTATAAGAAAAGTTTTACTTGCAACAAAAAAATAATTTCTTAATTTATTTCAAAAAACAAGAAAAAACACTTATCCTAAGTAAATTACTTCTTATTTATTTAAAATCCAATTTTACTTGAAGCAAGAAAATGTTTTCTTATTTATATAAAATCCAATTTCACTTGAAGCAAGAAAATTTTTACTTATTTATTTAAAATCCAATTTTCTTGGATTTTCTTGATATTAAGAAATTATTTTCTATGTTCAAAATCAAGTCTAATTTTTCTTGTCTCGGCATTGATTCTAGTAAAAAATTCTTTCCGTGTACTATTCAGGACCTGGTTAACTAGGTTTTGATGAATCATAATGAGTTTCAGAAAAGTTAGAGAACATTTAAATTTATGGTGTATGGGTCTGGATATCTGTTTCAGCAAATATGTTTATCTTAGCGAAAAATGTATGCGAATGCAAACCAAAATTAAAAACCCCCCCCAAGGCTAATTCCTGCGCACGGCCCTGGATATGTATGTATGTATGTAGCTGTTAGGTTTTTTTATATTTTCGATTCCTAACATAATAATCATTGTAAGAGTGGATTTACATATCTAAAAGTAGGTACTTGGTCTGCACTAAACTACAAAAACTAATAGTAGATACATATGTAAATGGAAATACATATGCATATATATGTATGTTTATAAATTTAAATCCTCTCAGCATCCGGATGAAAAAACCTTATTGATTTCAATCTCCTGTCAATAAGTGCTTCAGTTAATTCATGTGTATGTGTGTGCATACATATAAATGTATACATATGTATATACATACATCAATGCACTGAACATCAATGTACAAACTTATTTAGCTTTACATACGAACGGATGTTTATTTCCGTACAGTCATACATACATACTAGGTAAGTGTGTACTAATATGCATGAAAAACCTTTTTCATTTTTAGATTTATTTCTTTTCACCAGAATTTGTATAATTTTATACTTTTTCTCTCAATAGTTAATATCCTTGAAAGTGAGAAAAAGAAATAAAGGTAAGATTTGTCGCTATATTTCATTGGATATTGCCATTGGGGCCACAGCAAACAAAATGGTTATTGTTTACGGCAATGGACACAAATTGCCAACGCTGTGGTAGCATTTCAGCATTTCATTTCAACGCCACTAGTTAAAAGGGCGGAAGGAGAGAAATGTGTTGATAGGTACATACATACATATATGGAGAGCAAGAGAGAAAGAGAGAGTGAGAGAGAGGAGGGAAGATGAAGTGTGGTGTAGATTGGCGTTATAGTAGCAATCATTGTCATATCCTCTTCCTAGCTATTCATAACAATTTCCACCAACGGCTCACGAAATAATCTCAGCATCACCGCCCATCACAATTACAATTATATATACATACTAGTTACCAATCATAAAGGTTAGGCTGATAGCAGAAGCCTAAGCTATTAAACTGGAATACGCTGGCAGCGCTGCTTGCTGTTATGCATTCACTCTCTCTGCTTCAAACGGTTTAATACTTAAATCTCTGTTATATTAGAGAGAGAGAGAGGAATTTCAGTTTATGCAGCTAAACAAAAAACAGCTTTTTACTATTCCTTATATAAGGCATTTAAGTACTGAAGAAGGCCTCATTATCAGGATTTCGCTAAGCCTTATTTCCCATGGGCAATAAGCCTTATTATAAGGCATATAGACACCACATAAGGCCATATTATCGCCAATTATCTAAGCCTTATTTCCATGGCGGAATAAAGTTTCCTTTCAGAGAGAGAGAGAGGCATTATTTTAAGCAATTTCCCTTACAACTTCTGTTCGCTTAGAATTTTCAGGCATTCTATCTTCTGGAATAAACCTGAAATAAGGCATAGATTTTTGGCTGGGTAACTATGTGCATATCTAGATATTTATGTATATATATGTAACTTCATCACCGCGCCAATGATAGTCAATGCAAATATGTCGTCCTTGACATCCTTCATTCAAGCTAAGGCGAAATGTAGAACAGATTGGCCGACACGGCGTATGAACAACATACGCAACTGGTCAACCGAAAAAACAGTAGCAAATACAGAGTATATGTACAGAGAGATATACACACACATAAGGTAAAATAAATACAAACAAGTAAGGAAGCCTAAGTTCGAGTGGAATCGAACATTAGATACTCAGCTGTATGCTTTCATTGTTTGTTTGCGTTTGATGGAAACACGGTGTAGGTACTTTATATAAATCGAGTGCTGCATAAAGTGGGCGTAGCCACGCCCATTTTCTAAATTTTTATCAGTCATCCAACTAAGCTTATGAATATTATTCTTTGTGCAAAATTTCATCTCTTTATGAGTTACAAAGATGTCACGTTACAAATTCCCAAAGGGTGTTCCAGAAATATCTTTGTTAAAAAGTAGGCGTGGACATAAACCGATTTCAATAAATTTTTGCGTCAAAACATTTGCCTAAGTAAGTATATCACGCCTACCAAAATTCATCGATATATCTCCAACGGTTTCTGAGTTATGACTCATAAAACTTTCAATGTTTGCCCCTTAATAGGTGGGCGTGGCACCGCCCATTTTCCAAAATTTTACCATATTTCTTCATAAGGGCCTGAGCTCAATACGTCTGTGAAATTTTATCTCTCTAGCTCTATTAGTGACTGAGATACAAAATTTCCGATTTTTACTATATAGGGGAGGTGGGCGTGGTCATGGTCCGATTTCGCCCATTTTCAATACCATCCGTTCCTGTCTTGATACCAACTTACATTTCAAATTTCATCAAAATATCTCAATATCGCACAGACGGACAGACGGACGGACATGGCTCAATCGATTTCTCTTTTCACCCTGATCATTTTGATATATATAAGTCTATATCTATCTCGATTATTTCATTCTGTTACAATCCACCGTTAGGAAATCAAAACTATAATACTCTGTGTACTAGTACAGCTGAGTATAAAAAGTTTAAATGTATATACATATTTGTTTGTAAGCTGTTATTTAATACTTCATTATGGGGTTTTCGAAAATTAATTTGAATTTTAAGAAAGTAGATAAACTTGTTCAATGAATCATTTCATGGTTTCTAAGCGAGTCTACTTTAGATTATGTGGTATCTTCACATACATATGTACATATGTGTGATATGTTTTAATAGCAATTGGGTATACACATGTACATATGTGTATATATCATGTTTACTCGCATATATTGCATGGTATATAGGTCCATGTACATGTACATATATGTACATACATATAAGACCATATCTACAAATTCATGTTGACTCTATGCAAATGTACTCATGCCAGTCGAGTACACATTTGAGAATGCGAATTCAAATATTTGCACAATAATCGTCGCCATTCAGGCTCTTAGATGATGAACGACCAAATGGACCCGGTGGTATTTACATACGTTTACATATACATCAAACATAATACATACATGCATATATGTACTTATGCAAGCGACTAAACTTGAACGCATCCAGAATAACTCCCCACTTTTATTCTTGAGCATGCCAAACGGACTGAGATGGGTGCATTTGTGTTTGTCCGGCTTGTAGAGACTAGATTTAATAACTATTATAATACTCTCACTATTCTTTCTCGAGGATAGACAACTACACTAGCAAAAGTTTGCATTTTCCTAGCATTTCTAACATTCTGCATGTTTTTTTTTTTTTTGGCATTGAAAGCATCTTTGTGTGTCGCTTTTATTTTACGGTTATTGGTACTGTTACCCTTTTTTGCTAAATTTTAATTTAAGTAATCCATGTACACTCGCATATATGCATATGTATACATATGTCTGTCTTTCCAAAGTGTTCTTCTTAGAGCTTGCATTTCATATTTACCTAATTAATAATATTAATATTAATACAATGGCGCTATTATAACTCTGACGAGTTTTATGGCCGAGCTTCTCTCCCAATTCGAGGTGTGCTCCTTTTTGTTTTTCCTACAAATTGGGTGGACCTACAGTTTTATGCCGGCTCCGAACGGCGAATGCATTTTTTGTGAGAAGCTTTTTCATGGCAGAAATACTCTCGGAGGGTATGCCGCCCACTGCCGAGAGGTGACCGCTGCTCTTAAAAAACCCAATAATTGGATTTTTACTAATTAGAAAAATTTGTTTGGCTCGGACCGTGGTTTGAACCCGAGACCTCTGGCATAGCAGGCGAGCAGTCTACCCACTGCACCACAGCGGTCATATTTACCTACATACATACATTTCCTTACGTAAAGAAGAGTTATTAATTCAATCTCTGCTCAAAGTTAAGTACATATAAAACTTTCTGCTAATGGTATTAATTTCTCACGAAATCTGTTACAAATAAATAAATCGCAAAATAGCAAATATGCATGTAAAAACTTTTTCTCTTCACTTACCCTCTAAGCAGCCGGTGTATATTCTGGATATATCGTAATCTAAAGGTCCATGTGTATTTTCGATTTCAACATCACTAGCGAATACTGACAGTGGATTCTGATTTAGTACCATACGGAATTCTCTGAAAAAATTTATCAAATATTTGTTGAGCAATAATTTGGTATTTTTTTTTTTTGTATTGTTTCCTGAAAATGAATTTGTTATTAGCTGGTAATTTCCATTTTTTATTTATACTCATGATAGCAAATTTAAGCCATTTAGATAGAAAGGCTACTGTTATCTTTATAGCAGACATCGGCATTTTAACTTATACGAGTAAATGAGAAACATCACGCACATTCTACCCTCCCGACAAAAATCCTCGGCCGAAACCTCCAAAAGGTTGCAGCCTGAGCAATGGACCTCCGCCTCTCCTCCCCGATGTCTGTTGCTGGTGCTTGCGTCAGGGAAGACTGAGTAGGGCTAGCTAAGGCTGTTGTCCGATCGTGTAGGTCCCCTCAAGGCGTGAGCCAGGCGGGGAGGTGCCAGACGGCCTCAGTCTCAGTTATGGTACGAGGTGCCTGGCGAAAGGCATACAACGCATTTAACTTGTCGTGATGGAGGATAAACAGGATAAAGAATCACAACAATAATAACATATCGAAAAGGGAGTGCGATAGATGTTTTTCTTGATGTTTCGGCTGCCTGCTGCGGCGCTGATGGAGTTGCTCGAATAGATCGGAATACCCCCAATCATTCGGCGCTGAATCGATGATCTTTGGAGTTATCGGACGGTGACGGATGGATGCGGCCTTTCGAATATGTCAAGGAGGGCACATAGGGGCACCCCACAAGGGGGAGTAGTCTCACCCCTGTTGTGGAATCTAGTGGTCAACAAATACTCTTCATAAATACACAAAATACTCTTCGGAAAATACACAAGATACTAAAACTTGTGAAGTTTTGCATTCCAAATTTAGCATAACGCCTCCAATCTGATGTTGGTAACACTAAGGACCATATGAGGTCTATATGAAGGAACACTGTATCCGGCCAACTTAACCTAATCTAACCTACACTCTCAACAACACAATATCCCATTTTGCCAATCTACGCTTTATAGGTTTCATTGAAAGGCAACCAAAGTGAGTCGATTGGCAACTCCAGTGCAGCTTTGTAGCTTCCAACCACATCTTGAACCTAGGTCAGCCTGTTTTTGGATGTCAGACCTTGTTTCTCACTTAATCGTATGTGTCTAAAATGCCGATGGCTGTTCTGAGTTCAAAAGACAGAGTATGCCATTAGATACTCTATGCTATGCTAAATTTATAACGAGTTTTTTGTACTTTCAACTTTAATACAATCACTGTTGAGTGGATACAGAGAAATACTATGTTAGATTGGCCCAAGAAATAAAATTACATCGTGGGAACTATCGAGGAATACTAAGTGACTGCAAATCTGCACTCAGGGCAATAGTTTCATGTGTGATAAACTCCTCACTGGTCTATACAAAATTGGCATCTACTTTCTGTAGCGTTTTTGATATGGAAGAGGAAGCTGCCAAGCAAAAATTTAGAAATTGTGAGTGAGATTGGCAAAAAAAAAACCATTGGTATTTTGGTCATAACTATTCAAGTTTGCAAAGTCTACTTCACATCATTCTAATATTCATTAAAAAATTAAGCTTGATGTAATTATAACTTTCAAACACCTTTTCCAACATTTTCCTAAATATACATACAAAAGTATGCATGCATCTATCTATGTATGTATGTATGTATATATGTTAATAAATGCCACTCACCTGTCATGAGCAAAAAAATTCAGTCTGATTGTGTTAACTGGTCCAAATTCGGCCGCAGTCAATTCTCTTTTTCTGCGATGACGCTTTTGTTCGATGTGCTTTTGATGGGCTGCATGCAAATATGAACGATCGAAATTCGCTGCCTCCCAATGACGTATATAGGGTGAGAGTTTTTTTGTGTGTCCTAAAATGGAAAATTGTGAAATGGTGAAATGAAAAATGGAAAATTTAATTATTAACGTGCTTATGTACTAAGCACATATGTACATATGTATGTATATGTATGTAAGCATGTACATTAGGCCGTCTCGCCATATAGGGACGCAAAAATAAAATTCTCCGTACGCCCGCGCATATGATGTCTTTTTAAAAACATTTCCGAAAAAGTTTTTAAATTTTTTTTTGGACGCCGCTAGATGTCGCTAAAAAAAAAGTAATAATAAAATGTTCTAGAAAATTATTTGGCATAAAATTTCATTAGGGGTCTCCTCAGAAAATTTTTCTGTAAAATTAACCTAAAAGACCAAAGGAACCGAAAAACCTATGTATATTCCTCGGAACTTTGAATTGGTTTTATTTCGGGTTCTGCTCAAGCGATCGAAATACTTATTTTGCAAAAAGATTTATGATTTTTGACTACGTTTAACATGCAGGCATAAAAAATTGCATTAGGGTGGTATCAACTAAGTACTGGGTGGTAGTGACCCCAATGACGCACATAGGGTTAATAATATTCGACAGTATAAGCCGCCCTTTCAAGCCAAAGACATTGGTGTATTAAACTTAGAGATCGGACTATAAAAACCGAAGATATGAGAAAATTAAATTTTAGCGACATCTATCGGCGTCAAAAAAAAAAATAAAAAGCTTTTCCGGAAATGTTTTCCAAAAAGACATCATATGCGGGGGAGTACGGCGAACTTTATTTTTTGCGATACGGTCTAATGTACATATGTACATACATATGTATGTACATAGATATGTACTTGCTGCTAAAATTATGAAATTTTAGAAACAAGATACGCTGAAAAAATGAAGCAAATGAAGACAGCAAAAATATTTTCGTTCAACATTAATTAGCAGAATGTTGCTTTTTTTTCGGTGGTAATTTAAAGTACGAGTACGTGGCGTATGACGTTGATTTGGGTATCCGAATACATACACACATACTTACCTTTTTTGCGGTATTGTGCAACAATGGCAAGCCATGAGAACAAAGTTTTGGTTAAAAGTTAAAAGTTTTAAGCCGTATACCGCAAAATGGAAACTTTTTCAACTTTTTTTTGTTTTTTTTTTTTTTTTTATGTGCGGACATGCTCATTTCTAAAAAAAAAATTAAAAAAAAACAGAAAGCAAAAATACTTGCTGAGGTGTGCTAATTGCAAAGTTGCACAGCATAGTATTTTTTATTTATTTTTTTTTTCTTCAATATTGTCTCCCTCTCTTTTCTATCTTCTATCTTCCACATCTTAATTTTCTGTTTTGAGATAAAACTCTTCGAACTCTGTATGTAAGTAAACTTGCCTTGCACTTTAAGTCGACACATATGTAGGGATGGCAACTATAACCGGAAAAACGATTATAATCGGTTAATTTCTTTCGGTTAAAGGTTAAAATGTATAGGTTTTTTCCTTTTGATTATTTTTTCGATTAACCTTTTTCCTCTAAATTCGAAAATAATCGAGAATTACCGCCTTTTCATTCGAGTCCGAATTCAGTTACCTACGGTTTTGTGAGTATATCCAAAAAATCGCAATATACGTTCCCTCCAGCCAGCGTTGCCGTATTGACGATTTTATGCAATAATTTGACGATTTTTCTCAATAAATGACGATTTTTTCGTTTATTGTATATTTTTTTAAGGAAAGTGGCATTATTAAAAATTTAAACCATCTCAGTACAATAATTAAATGGTTATCTTCATGAAATAAATCCTTATATTTTGTAAATTATTTTTCAAGGCAAAATGTTAGTATTAATGAATGATTGATGATGTTATTTAAGTAAGCGCAATGTGCAGATAAATGTGCACAGCTTTTTTAAATATGATTTCATTTATATACGAATTTGTATTAATTCGTACCTCCTTAAAATTGTTTTGGGAACATTTTCCATTAAGGAACAACGCCCCGAAATAAATGACTTTTTCAGGGGGGTAGAGGGGCTCTCACAGGACTTGGAACTGAAATCAACAATTTCCGGAGGCTTGTAGTTTACAAGATATTTGTTGTTAAGATTTTAAAATTTACCAAACAAAACACGAAAACTACGATTTATTTCCGAGATAAAAGTACGTATTAAAACGAGAAAATGCATATATGTATGTGTGTAAAACAATATTTTGCGTTGGCGGCCTTCAGCCGCGCTTTAAAAAAAATACTCCTCAGCCGACATAATTCTCTGGGGTAATATCTATGGACCCATCTAACCTTAATGACAATTATCTCGTAAACTGTAAACTTCCTGCAAGTTTTGATTTCAGTTTTGAGATATCTGAGAGCCCCTGAAAAAGTAATTTTTTTCGTGGTGCGCTTTCTTAGTGGAAAGCCGACACTTTTTTGTTTATAACGTGTTTTCAGTATTGACGATTTTTTCGCTGAAATTACGATTTTTTATTATTATAATAAAAACGAACACACATACATAGTATGTATAAAAATTAGCTTGTTTGTCCTCTTGGGGTACTACGTATTAATTTATCAGTAATTGTAATCGAAAAACGGTTATAATCGGTTAATTCCCTGCGATTATTCGCGATTAATAATCGAACCCTTTCGATTAACCTAAAAAACGATTAATCGATTATTAAATTTTTTTTGCCATCCCTACACATATGGCATGCGAGTAATTGTTTAAAGTCGTTGTACATTAAATTTGAAATTTTCTACTTCAGTGACGTTTGTTACATACAACACTCTCTGATAGAAACGCGCATGCACACAAACACACTTGCATTTAAACGATTTTTAAAAATTATGTTTCTTCCCCTCTCCTTCTTCTTCTTCTTCATCATTTTTATTTTTATTTTATTTATTTTTTTTTTCAAATTATTTTTTATCGCATGTGCCTGTCTGTGATGCGAATAATAATAAGAATAATAACCCACGCCCACCAACCGCACGCGGGGCGCATCCGTATGACGCACGGATTTATTTTTATTTTTTGTGTGCCGAGCCGCGTTGAATGGGGCAGAAGTTTTTTAAGTGTCGAGATATAAAACTGCTCAGCTACAGAATAAAATCATCAGCTGATTTCAAAGAAAAAGATACACGGAAAAGTTACACGGTTAATTATCAGTTATTGAGAGAGCAAATGGCGGTATTTCTTTCAGTACATTATAGCGAGAGTTGTAATTTAGGGAGAGTTGTAATTTTGACGTTGGAATCTCGGAGGCTCATTTAATAGAAAACTAGTTCTACTGTGTTCTAAAAACAGAGGTTTATAATGGCATAGGTGGTTTTTGTTTTATACGCAATTAAAGGTAGCTTTTGGTAACATACTCGTAGTATATTAAGTCTGTACTCTCTCGTTAGGTCTTTACCAACTCTCTGAGACATTATCTTCGTTTTTTTCAGAAAAAAACTTTATTTCATTCCTTACGGCATTCCTCCTAATCAAAGCAGAATCAGGCTAATCTCTGTATCTATGAAATAAACGCGAATTCTCTATTAACTCTAATTAGCTAACTACATTAGATTTCGATTGGAGAATTATGTTCTTTCTTGCTTGAGAACGTTATGATTCTCCACTGTTTCTCGAGTCCCCTCTAACGTTAGAGATTTAAAAAAGGCTAGTTTTCGAGTCATTCGCTAATCGATAACTAACCTCAGTATTTGTTGGGAATTTATATATGTACGACTATGCATTAACAGTTTTAAATGTTCTTGCCTCTTAACTTTTTCTTTTAGCTTGAGATTTAAAATTCAATACAACGTAATGCCGCACAACCACAAAAAGTATTTTGTGGGACATATGCGTGCTCTTATATATGTAGATATGTATATGTACTTTTGTATCCCGTCTAGGGAAAATTTCTACATCCGAACTAAGTCGCTTCTGGTGCATTTTGCGACACTACTAGTGCGAGCTAAATCTCTTTTGCATGTTATCAACTGACGAATTTAACACGGCGATGTCCTAGGCGGTGTCAATTGTCACTCTCTGCACTATATTTTCGATAGTTCCGAAACTAGTACTAAATTCTACAGTTTTCAATAGTTCGTTGATTGGCACAATTTCGATAGTTCTGAAGTAGCTACAAGTACTAGCTGATGGCCCACTGGCTAACGCGTGTGACAATCAATCTGCTGGCGAGCGCAGGTTCGAATCCTGTCGGTGTCGAGGCAGATTATAATTTTTTTTTTATATTATTTATTTATTAAATAAAAATGTAACAAATTTTTTTAAAATAATCAAATAAAAAAAATTTAAAATATGACTGAGGGATCGGAAAAGCATAATTATGCGGACATTTCATTTCATTAATTGAAGATGCACATTGTACTCTTTATACGATATGCTTCACTAACAATCTGTGAATTGTAGAACTATGCAAACCCGACGGCAAATGGATGAACGAAAAAAAATACATGACATTCTTGTCAATTCGAAATTGCATACAAATCAAAGTCTGTCTTATAATGGTGACTCAATTCACTCCTTCTGAACTGGTGAGAGTTTACTACAATGGAGCTGGTTCCTTTTTCACACCTTCTCGCTATTTCGGAACTAGAAATTTTGCTCACTAGTTCCGAAGTTCCCTGCAGGGTCTCCACAAAAGCAGGCCCGCAGAGAGCCGAGCCGGGCCCCCCTAAAAAATAAATTCAATCTAGTAAAAAAATAACATACAAAAATTTTTCAATTCACATTGTGAGTTTTATTTCATATAAAATAAGATTTACTAGAGCACTTACATATAGGGTCTATGCACGATGCGTCTGATTCAAGAGTCAGTTTAGGTGTATTAGTGAAAATGCACAAGTAGTAGTTACACCGACATGACTCTGGCATGACTCAAGAAAATCAAAATTAGTTTGATATTTTGCTGTGACTCGCCTGTCAAATTTTGTCAGTTAATTTCCAAACCGTTTAAAAAATAAATAACGAAAAGAAAAAATATATTTTATTTTCAAAAATGTTTGCCAATAAGTTCGATATTGAGGAAGATAAAATTTTTTTTTACTTCAATTCATCGAAGTATACAGGTCGTCTGAGATATTCACTTCGAACCTTCTGCAATGAAAACTATTCACAAATGAATGACGCAAGTGAGCCCAGAATGACAGCGAGTCAACACGTACACAGATGACTCGCGAGTCAGACCCACTGTGTATAGACCCCAATACATACATAAATGAAATGTTAGATCTCATTGTTTGATTTGCTTCCCAGCAGTATTTATCAGCTGGAAAACAGCACATATTTCCTACTGAATATTCAGTAGAGATGTAGTTCTAAAATCTGAACTTTCCCTTTCGGTTTTATATAAAGGTGGCGTCGAAAATCAACTACCTAAAAACTGCAGAACGAGAAGGGAGAGTTTCTGTATGAAAAAAGGCCTGAATACGCAGGGAGAACTTCCATAGCATGTATTTCAATACACCTGATGGCTTCACTGCGTGTTCAGTTATTTTTTCAGCAATGAATTTTGAACTCAGTTTCAGGTTATTTTTCATACTGAATATACTACTGAATATTCACCTCCTTACCTCAAATACTGCTGGGTTACATTAACTTTTTTAAATACATTTTAAGAGCTTGAATCATCCAAGGAAAACCTTCCGTGCTTTTTGGTCTGCGAATATGGAAATTACTGAGTCAAAACTATGCTGCGAGCAAGGCTGGACGCCAATGCCAATGTTCCAAGGCTTGTCAAGCTATTTTGGCTCATAGCAGAACGCAAAAAATTTTTCACCCGAGACAATAGACTGAAAGAACGCTCCCCTTCAGCCACACTGACTGGAAGTGTGCAAAATAATCTTAATGCTATGCAGATGTTAGGAAATAATACTTCCATCTTCAAGTTATGAAGTTTGTTCAGAAGTTGTAATGGTGGCAGCGAATCACATCCCAAATTTGTTAAGTGGATGGCTTTGAGATAAATGATTTCATCTATTAGAACCGTAGAAATATCTATGCCATAAATCGTGCAGAATGCCGTTGCCTTTTCTCTGAGCTCTTCTTCCGACAGATCCTGATACTTCCACAAAAAACTAAATTTAATCGCAATGTCAGTTTATTTATTTAATCCTTCTTGCACTTGTTCCTGGTAATAACTCTAGTATCTAACTATAAAATCATGGAAATAATAGTAAATAGATAATGGTATTCTTTTTAATAATTTTTTAAATTTTGTATACCTTAACTCTTTGAAATCAATTTAAACAGGGTTACCAACATTTTTCATTTAAAAAGTGAATATTTCTGAGAAGCTTGGTTCACCACCTTACCAATTGCGGTACTTTGGAAACTCTAAATCAAAGTCGATTTTCCTCAATTTCAACTCACTTTTCTAGGATTTGCCCATGTATAAACAAGGTAAATATTTGATTGGATGCTTATAATTTTAGTTTGGTGATTTGGTTAAGTTAAACACTTCAATTTTAAAAGAATTTTTTGTAGCAACAAAATACATACCTATGTATGTATCTATGAAATCCTAGTTCGAGTACTGTCAATACTGCTTTGCCTTTCCGGGCCCCCAAAAACCTTCCGGTACCAAGGGCGATTGCCCTGGCTGCCCCCCCTCTCCGCGGCCCTGCACAAAAGCAACCGAATAGTCATATTAAGTAACAAAAAGAAGGAGACAGCCAAAATGTATGCATTGAAGTAAAAAATTGCTTTGTGTCATGTTACGATAAAATCGACACTCGTGTGCTCAGATGTAGATATGTATGTACATATGTGCATATGTATCTATAGTAGATATATAAGCCGTGTTTCACATACGGTGATCCTAACCCAGATAAAATTTTTTGCATGTAAATGCAACAACAAAGATTTCAGCTCGATTAAACCAGATAAATTGCTGGTTCAATTTCTGATCTGCCCTGTTCGATTTGTTTTTTCCGTGCTGATTTGGCAGCACAGTGCTTTTTTGATTTAGCAGAACTGAAAAGTGACATTTGTGTATGTATACATATACCCTGCAGTAAATTTGTTTCACTGCTAAATGATCATTGATCATTCTTTGTTGAATATTCATCACTATCGTTTTGCGTTGGTGCAAGCTATATTGAAAAACCCAAACGAAATACCATCTAGGCGGTTATAAACCCACGAGCCAGCTTGTATTTCGGTAGGTTTTTTGACATTCGGCAGCTTTTCTGACAAATTGTTCAATTTAACAACTATAAAACAAATTATATTTAAAATAAAAAATATATGGAAATACAAATTTCAAATTTGCCTCTTGTAAGCTTCTGCTTTGGCCATAAGGGGAAAGAAGAAGTCCGGAAGAAAAATTATACTGCGCACTGGCTTCTCCTTATAACATGGAATACATAGCTATCCCGCCATTTGAGTTTCATAATTTATTTCAGTAATTTAAATTCAAATTTCCAAAAAAAATAATTTTTGAAATAGTTATTTTCATTTAGTTTGAAGTTTAAAGTCAATCAAATTGTTTTTGAGGGAGTATTTGTCTCTTTTCAACGTACAGAAGAATTGTTTTTGCGCTATTATAACTCTGACGAGTTTTATGGCCGAGCTTCTCTCCCAATTCGAGGTGTGCTCCTTTTGTTTTTCCTACCATTGGACAGTTTTATGCCGGCTCCGAACGGAGTCATATAGGCATTAGGAAAGCAAACCTTTTATTTGAAAAAATTCAGCAGCCTTTATATGAAGCATTCACTGATGCCTCCTCATGATGAATTTCATCAGTGATTCATAAAGGATTCATTTCAAATTTTTACTGCTGGGTATATGTTGTATATGTTTCTTCTTCTTTTTAGTTCTTTTCAAGTGCAGCCAATTTTCATTATGAGCCGGATTGTTTCAGTAAAAATTTATCTTAACCCAGACCCAGATGTAATAACTGAAATGCGCCTATACATAGATATAATCACTTGTATTTCGTTAATGAAAATTGTGACAAAAAATGTCTGTAGCATTATCGCTTTATTACTTTTTCCGCAAAAAAAAAAACAAAAACGTGACTGTAATCACTTGGGTGGAACATTGCAACCACAAAAAACAAGAAAGGGAAAATAATAACAATAGTAATAATAAATATTATAACAAATTTTATAAAATTTATTTGTAAATGTGTCTGCAGTTATTTACGCTTCGTTAAATCACCCACAATGAGCCCGCAGGCTAAATGTTCAAGTACATAATATACATATAAATAATTCTCAGAAAATATTGGAATGCCATTCTTTTAGAATCTAATAATAATTTAGATATTTTATGGTGAATGTGCGTGTGACGTTTAATTTTCAAAATTAAAAATATAAAATTACTTAAATTTTAAAACCTTAATCAATTTTCTTTAGTTACTTAAACGATGCCATACAAATAATGAGCAGAATATTAATACTTTATACAGTCAATCAAGTTCATAGTCAATGGGCCGTGAGTAATGCACAGAGTGTTTACTTCATTTAGTACAGCTACTTTTTCGCAGACATATTGACTTAAGCGCCACTTCAATGCATTGTTTAAGCTTAATGAATGAAATTATTTGCCTTACAAAATCGTCTTAATTGTAATTATTCTTATTTGACGCGTCAGCTATCAATCAATTTGCTTAATTGTTAAATTGACTCCAAATACGAGTATATTTGGTTGTAAGTCTGCTGCCGTAAAATGCCGCCAGCTGCTCAGACCTAGACACACAAAAATGTCAAAATACATACAAACATAAATATTTGATTGGCGTCAATATGTATTTGCCTTGAATTTGCTTTTTTGGTGTATCGACATCGTTGTAATTGCTCTATTTAGTAAGGAAGATTATCTGATTAGTACATTGTTAATTATCGTTAAGCAAGTAATGTCAATTTCTGTAAGACCAATTTTCCAAAATGCATAATGATTGAGCAGTTCTAACTAGGTGCAGGTGTATATTCATATTTTTTTTTAGCTGAAATGGCTTAAGTCTTAATAATGAAGAAAATTGTGTGGTGGACAATAATAACTGTGCTCTAAAATAGCTAAAATTTTTCCCCTTCTGTAAGGTCTAAATACCACAATAAAACGAGAAGATAGCAGATAATTTTCTATTATAAAAGGATTACTTAAAGGTTTGCAAAAAAAACTTATTTTTTTAACATCAGCTATTTCCTAAAAACATATTAATGCATATACTAATATTTGTAATCGCAACAGACAACACATTTTAATATCACAAAAGCCCTATAATAAATTTAAGGCTTAAAGAATATTGATTGCGTGTTTGCAAATATATAAAATGCTAAAACAAATTAATGGGTAAAAGTGTTATCTACTAACAGGTATTCTGACTTTTGTGCATGAAATTAAAAAAAAAACACAAAGGAAAAAATAACCAATCGGTCTGGCATGTTACAGACTTTGGAACATATGTATGCAGGTTTATATATTGAAATATCAGGTGGCTATCTGTTAAATAAAAAGTGCGACCGCTCAAACGAAAAGTACGAAATGGAATAATCTTTATTTCTCAAGATGGTTGACTAGTACATAAGAAACGGTACTTATTCGCTATACATATATTACAAGCTAATCTTATTCCACTGTGAATAGACATGAATACCCTTAAGGGGTACTTACACGTTACAACACTTATCACTATCTTAAGCTGTTTACACACTACGAGGGCTTAACCTACAACTTATAGCTATGTGCTTAGTCTATGCTACAACTTATAGCTATGTGCTCCTACAACTCGGCCGTCCTGACGTATAGAATCCCCTGATTCTAGATGATAAAATATATACACGCATGTCTTGTGGTTTACTATTGCCTTACTATATATGTTAAGTTCCTTACGCTTTATCTATATCTTTGTTAGACCCATGCCATGGCTTTAAATTCGTAACTGACCATATACCTTTATACGGTATTTGTGTTTGCTGAAATCCTTCTACGTCTTCTATCATATAGCGATCGTTTTTTAAAACCTTTGATATCCTATACGGCCCTTTAAACTTTGGTATTAATTTGCTGGACGCTCCTGCTTGTGAGCTTGCGTTATGTGCTACTACATAATCACCCACACTAAATTTTCTCCCTATTCGTCGTTTAGCATCTGAGTATTCTTTATTGTAGTTTTGGGACTTAGTCTGTTCTAATTTGGCATGCTCTCTTATTTCTTTAATTGACATTGGGCTTGATGTTTTCACTAACTCTAGTACATTCTCTCGAAGGCTATCTATTACTCGTCCCTTTTGTCTTGTTCCAAACAATAAAACACTAGGTAACCCTTTCGTCGCCTTATGCACTGTATTATTCATGGCATGCTCTACTGACTCTAAAATTTTCTCCCAATTTGTCTCTGAGTCTACCATTTTCGCTATCATTGGTCCTAAACTTTTGTTTACTATTTCAACTTGGCCATTTGCTTGGGGAGAATTCGTTGCGATCTTTATGTGCTCAACGTTTCTTTCGCTTAAGAATGCCTCAAATTCTTTTGACGTAAAACAAGTTCCTCGATCAGACACTATGAACTTAGGTCTACTATACGATCTGAAATAATCTTTTAATGCTAAAATAGCTTCCCTTGACGCGGTTGTTTTGGCGCCGTACAGACGTACGAACTTTGTGAATGCATCTATCACTACTAATATATGTTTGTGCTTTGTACTCTTACTATGAATCGGCCCATAGTGATCAATGTGCACCATTTCGAATGGCATATTTCCTTTGGGCACCATGTGAAAAAATCCTTCTTTTTTTCCACTTTTGTTCGAGAAAGCAATACATTTTAAACAATTATCGATGTGTGTGGCTGCCTTTTTCTTTATACCTGGAAACCAGTAACTCTTCCCTATAGTCTCCACTACTTTGTCTATACCTAGGTGGCCCATCTCGTCATGGTATTTATACAAAACATCCTGTTCCATTGGCTCGGGTACATAAAATAATAAATTTTTATCTTTTTTCTTATAAACTATGCCATTCCTCATTTCATATTGGCTATTTTCGCCGACTTCTAATTTCTCTTTAATTTCCTTAATTCGTTCGTCTCTACCTTGGCTAATAATTAGGTTTTCCTCAAAAGTATTCGCATGAATAATAATTACGTTGTTTATTCTGCTAAGCGCGTCAACATGTTGCATTTTATGGCCTGATCTGTGCTCAAGTTCGTAATCATAGTTTTGCAACTCTAACGCCCACCTCGCAATCCTTGGGTTCATATCTTTTTTGTTAAGTGTTAGAGTAAGAGAGTTGCAATCGGTAACGATTTTAAACCTTATGCCCTGCAGGTAAATTCTAAATCTTTTTAAGGCGTATACTATAGCTAGTGTTTCCAACTCAAAACTGTGGTATCTTGATTCTACATCTGTTGTCCGTTTGGAAAAATAAAATACCGGATGTAATTTTCCATCACTCTTTCTTTGCAGCAGTATTGCTCCGAAGCCTAGCGAACTTGCGTCACAATGTAATTCTGTTGCATCATTTGGGTTATAGATTGCTAATAGAGGCGATGCAACGAGTTTTTCTTTAAGGCTGTTGAACGATTCTAGCTCAACTTTTCCAAACTGGAACTTTTTATCTTTCTTCGTAAGGTCATGGAGGGGCTTTGCAATAGTCGAAAAATCTTTTATGAATCTTCGAAAATATGAGCACAAGCCTAAGAAACTCTGAACTTCTTGAGTTTTTGTTGGAACCGCAAACTTTTCTATAGCCCTGAGACCCTTTTACTGGCATTCACACCATTGTTATCTCTGCTCGCACCGTTGTCATTACCATCATTCGCACCGTTGCCATTACCTTCATTAGTACCATTGCCATTACCACCATTCTCACCGTTGCCGTTACCTTCATTTGCACCATTGCCATTACCATCACTAGATTCACTGTCGCTTGTTGTACCTGGACACAAGCCTCGGGCCTCGATAGATAACTCGTTCAGTCGTGCTGCAAGTGAGGCTTTGGCCCCACTGGCGTTCACTCCAACTGCTTGGCACCATGCCTTCAGTTGGAGCAGGGAATACATCTCAGCGCTTACACCGTCGCGACTCATAATTAAATTTAAATGTATCAAAACTTTATTCTTTAAATCGAAAAAACTAATTTTTTTTTTTTTTTTTTTTTTTTTTTTTTTCTAAGACCACTTCTGATGAAATATCAGGTGGCTATCCGTTAAATAAAAAGTGCGACCGCTCAAACGAAAAGTACGAAATGGAATAATCTTTATTTCTCAAGATGGTTGACTAGTACATAAGAAACGGTACTTATTCGCTATACATATATTACAAGCTAATCTTATTCCACTGTGAATAGACATGAATACCCTTAAGGGTTACAACACTTATCACTATCTTAAGCTGTTTACACACTACGAGGGCTTAACCTACAACTTATAGCTATGTGCTCCTACAATATGGCCAATTTTCTGGGAAAGTAAACCAAGTAGTTATTTTTTTTTTGTCAAATATTGCAAGCACTGGGGTCTTGCGGGGTTCATGACATATTATAGTAGCTGTTGAAAACAGTGGCATTCAATTTTAGTCGTTTTAAATTAAACTTTTCGCTCTTTTTATAAAACGTTGTGATTAAAAAAAAAATATGGTCGGAAGTAGTTCAGTAAACAAAAAGTTAAATATAACATGTTTGTTGCGACTAAAATTAGCCGTTCAAGTTTTATCTATTAGAAAATTAGTTATAATATCATAGCACGTAAAGTTTTTAAAAAAGTTATGTTCCAACTAGGAGTTATGTGAAAAGTAAATGTGCCGCAAAAATCTTATGTAACGTTAGCAGTGTAAAACCAAAAAAGTTTTTTTAAGACATGTTAAAATAAGTTTTAATTTAATTTGTTTATATATTTTCTTAATACTATACGTATATCTCACGTTCCAATTAAAAAAAGTTAAACTTCCAAAGAATTGAAGACAGTATTAGCTTAAATAATATGTAACGTTAGCAGTGATTTTTTATCCATATAATACATACTAGTATCGCCGGTGGTCGAAATTCGACCATGCAATTTATTTTTTCAACTTTGTATTGGTACAAAAATTATTCCTTTTCGCGGAGATAAGCAACACTTTCCAAATTCCAGTTGTACCGCAACACTGATTTTCTCTTTTGATCACGGTCCGACGCGAAATCATGGTCAAAATCAAGGCAGATCTAGGAAGGTAGGCCCGGTGGTGAGCGCTTTTAAATTAAAGCGACTCTTCAACTGTGTTTACGATATTTGTAAACACGTTTACGATATCTATTTATCTTAACTAAAAATTTTATTTATTAATTATAAAGAAATTAAATAATTTATAGAAAAAATTATATGCCTATGCACTGCTCCTGACTCATACGAACACATCCATATCAATTTTATGTGGATATGAGTATGTTAAATGTGCAAAACAGCCTGGCAATTGTTTGTATGGGAAAAATGTTAGCTTATTAATATATAGAATAGTGGGCACATTTGGCAACGAAGCAAAAACGAAGTAAATCAAAAATGGTACAAAACTAAAAATTTTATTTATTAATTATAAAGAAATTAAATAATTTATAGAAAAAATTATATGCCTATGCACTGCTCCTGACTCATACGAACTCATCCATATCAATTTTATGTGGATATGAGTATGTTAAATGTGCAAAACAGCCTGGCAATTGTTTGTATGGGAAAAATGTTAGCCTATTAATATATAGAATAGTGGGCACATTTGGCAACGAAGCAAAAACGAAGTAAATCAAAAATGGTACAAAACTAAACATTTTATTTATTAATTATAAAGAAATTAAATAATTTATAGAAAAAATTATATGCCTATGCACTGCTCCTGACTCATACGAACTCATCCATATCAATTTTATGTGGATATGAGTATGTTAAATGTGCAAAACAGCCTGGCAATTGTTTGTATGGGAAAAATGTTAGCCTATTAATATATAGAATAGTGGGCACATTTGGCAACGAAGCAAAAACGAAGTAAATCAAAAATGGTACAAAACTAAAAATTTTATTTATTAATTATAAAGAAATTAAATAATTTATAGAAAAAATTATATGCCTATGCACTGCTCCTGACTCATACGAACTCATCCATATCAATTTTATGTGGATATGAGTATGTTAAATGTGCAAAACAGCCTGGCAATTGTTTGTATGGGAAAAATGTTAGCCTATTAATATATAGAATAGTGGGCACATTTGGCAACGAAGCAAAAACGAAGTAAATCAAAAATGGTACAAAACTAAAAATTTTATTTATTAATTATAAAGAAATTAAATAATTTATAGAAAAAATTATATGCCTATGCACTGCTCCTGACTCATACGAACTCATCCATATCAATTTTATGTGGATATGAGTATGTTAAATGTGCAAAACAGCCTGGCAATTGTTTGTATGGGAAAAATGTTAGCCTATTAATATATAGAATAGTGGGCACATTTGGCAACGAAGCAAAAACGAAGTAAATCAAAAATGGTACAAAACTAAAAATTTTATTTATTAATTATAAAGAAATTAAATAATTTATAGAAAAAATTATATGCCTATGCACTGCTCCTGACTCATACGAACTCATCCATATCAATTTTATGTGGATATGAGTATGTTAAATGTGCAAAACAGCCTGGCAATTGTTTGTATGGGAAAAATGTTAGCCTATTAATATATAGAATAGTGGGCACATTTGGCAACGAAGCAAAAACGAAGTAAATCAAAAATGGTACAAAACTAAAAATTTTATTTATTAATTATAAAGAAATTAAATAATTTATAGAAAAAATTATATGCCTATGCACTGCTCCTGACTCATACGAACTCATCCATATCAATTTTATGTGGATATGAGTATGTTAAATGTGCAAAACAGCCTGGCAATTGTTTGTATGGGAAAAATGTTAGCCTATTAATATATAGAATAGTGGGCACATTTGGCAACGAAGCAAAAACGAAGTAAATCAAAAATGGTACAAAACTAAAAATTTTATTTATTAATTATAAAGAAATTAAATAATTTATAGAAAAAATTATATGCCTATGCACTGCTCCTGACTCATACGAACCCATCCATATCAATTTTATGTGGATATGAGTATGTTAAATGTGCAAAACAGCCTGGCAATTGTTTGTATGGGAAAAATGTTAGCCTATTAATATATAGAATAGTGGGCACATTTGGCAACGATGCAAAAACGAAGTAAATCAAAAATGGTACAAAACTAAAAATTTTATTTATTAATTATAAAGAAATTAAATAATTTATAGAAAAAATTATATGCCTATGCACTGCTCCTGACTCATACGAACTCATCCATATCAATTTTATGTGGATATGAGTATGTTAAATGTGCAAAACAGCCTGGCAATTGTTTGTATGGGAAAAATGTTAGCCTATTAATATATAGAATAGTGGGCACATTTGGCAACGAAGCAAAAACGAAGTAAATCAAAAATGGTACAAAACTAAAAATTTTATTTATTAATTATAAAGAAATTAAATAATTTATAGAAAAAATTATATGCCTATGCACTGCTCCTGACTCATACGAACCCATCCATATCAATTTTATGTGGATATGAGTATGTTAAATGTGCAAAACAGCCTGGCAATTGTTTGTATGGGAAAAATGTTAGCCTATTAATATATAGAATAGTGGGCACATTTGGCAACGAAGCAAAAACGAAGTAAATCAAAAATGGTACAAAACTAAAAATTTTATTTATTAATTATAAAGAAATTAAATAATTTATAGAAAAAATTATATGCCTATGCACTGCTCCTGACTCATACGAACTCATCCATATCAATTTTATGTGGATATGAGTATGTTAAATGTGCAAAACAGCCTGGCAATTGTTTGTATGGGAAAAATGTTAGCCTATTAATATATAGAATAGTGGGCACATTTGGCAACGAAGCAAAAACGAAGTAAATCAAAAATGGTACAAAACTAAAAATTTTATTTATTAATTATAAAGAAATTAAATAATTTATAGAAAAAATTATATGCCTATGCACTGCTCCTGACTCATACGAACCCATCCATATCAATTTTATGTGGATATGAGTATGTTAAATGTGCAAAACAGCCTGGCAATTGTTTGTATGGGAAAAATGTTAGCCTATTAATATATAGAATAGTGGGCACATTTGGCAACGAAGCAAAAACGAAGTAAATCAAAAATGGTACAAAACTAAAAATTTTATTTATTAATTATAAAGAAATTAAATAATTTATAGAAAAAATTATATGCCTATGCACTGCTCCTGACTCATACGAACTCATCCATATCAATTTTATGTGGATATGAGTATGTTAAATGTGCAAAACAGCCTGGCAATTGTTTGTATGGGAAAAATGTTAGCCTATTAATATATAGAATAGTGGGCACATTTGGCAACGAAGCAAAAACGAAGTAAATCAAAAATGGTACAAAACTAAAAAATTTATTTATTAATTATAAAGAAATTAAATAATTTATAGAAAAAATTATATGCCTATGCACTGCTCCTGACTCATACGAACTCATCCATATCAATTTTATGTGGATATGAGTATGTTAAATGTGCAAAACAGCCTGGCAATTGTTTGTATGGGAAAAATGTTAGCCTATTAATATATAGAATAGTGGGCACATTTGGCAACGAAGCAAAAACGAAGTAAATCAAAAATGGTACAAAACTAAAAATTTTATTTATTAATTATAAAGAAATTAAATAATTTATAGAAAAAATTATATGCCTATGCACTGCTCCTGACTCATACGAACTCATCCATATCAATTTTATGTGGATATGAGTATGTTAAATGTGCAAAACAGCCTGGCAATTGTTTGTATGGGAAAAATGTTAGCCTATTAATATATAGAATAGTGGGCACATTTGGCAACGAAGCAAAAACGAAGTAAATCAAAAATGGTACAAAACTAAAAATTTTATTTATTAATTATAAAGAAATTAAATAATTTATAGAAAAAATTATATGCCTATGCACTGCTCCTGACTCATACGAACTCATCCATATCAATTTTATGTGGATATGAGTATGTTAAATGTGCAAAACAGCCTGGCAATTGTTTGTATGGGAAAAATGTTAGCCTATTAATATATAGAATAGTGGGCACATTTGGCAACGAAGCAAAAACGAAGTAAATCAAAAATGGTACAAAACTAAAAATTTTATTTATTAATTATAAAGAAATTAAATAATTTATAGAAAAAATTATATGCCTATGCACTGCTCCTGACTCATACGAACTCATCCATATCAATTTTATGTGGATATGAGTATGTTAAATGTGCAAAACAGCCTGGCAATTGTTTGTATGGGAAAAATGTTAGCCTATTAATATATAGAATAGTGGGCACATTTGGCAACGAAGCAAAAACGAAGTAAATCAAAAATGGTACAAAACTAAAAATTTTATTTATTAATTATAAAGAAATTAAATAATTTATAGAAAAAATTATATGCCTATGCACTGCTCCTGACTCATACGAACTCATCCATATCAATTTTATGTGGATATGAGTATGTTAAATGTGCAAAACAGCCTGGCAATTGTTTGTATGGGAAAAATGTTAGCCTATTAATATATAGAATAGTGGGCACATTTGGCAACGAAGCAAAAACGAAGTAAATCAAAAATGGTACAAAACTAAAAATTTTATTTATTAATTATAAAGAAATTAAATAATTTATAGAAAAAATTATATGCCTATGCACTGCTCCTGACTCATACGAACCCATCCATATCAATTTTATGTGGATATGAGTATGTTAAATGTGCAAAACAGCCTGGCAATTGTTTGTATGGGAAAAATGTTAGCCTATTAATATATAGAATAGTGGGCACATTTGGCAACGAAGCAAAAACGAAGTAAATCAAAAATGGTACAAAACTAAAAATTTTATTTATTAATTATAAAGAAATTAAATAATTTATAGAAAAAATTATATGCCTATGCACTGCTCCTGACTCATACGAACTCATCCATATCAATTTTATGTGGATATGAGTATGTTAAATGTGCAAAACAGCCTGGCAATTGTTTGTATGGGAAAAATGTTAGCCTATTAATATATAGAATAGTGGGCACATTTGGCAACGAAGCAAAAACGAAGTAAATCAAAAATGGTACAAAACTAAAAATTTTATTTATTAATTATAAAGAAATTAAATAATTTATAGAAAAAATTATATGCCTATGCACTGCTCCTGACTCATACGAACCCATCCATATCAATTTTATGTGGATATGAGTATGTTAAATGTGCAAAACAGCCTGGCAATTGTTTGTATGGGAAAAATGTTAGCCTATTAATATATAGAATAGTGGGCACATTTGGCAACGAAGCAAAAACGAAGTAAATCAAAAATGGTACAAAACTAAAAATTTTATTTATTAATTATAAAGAAATTAAATAATTTATAGAAAAAATTATATGCCTATGCACTGCTCCTGACTCATACGAACTCATCCATATCAATTTTATGTGGATATGAGTATGTTAAATGTGCAAAACAGCCTGGCAATTGTTTGTATGGGAAAAATGTTAGCCTATTAATATATAGAATAGTGGGCACATTTGGCAACGAAGCAAAAACGAAGTAAATCAAAAATGGTACAAAACTAAAAATTTTATTTATTAATTATAAAGAAATTAAATAATTTATAGAAAAAATTATATGCCTATGCACTGCTCCTGACTCATACGAACTCATCCATATCAATTTTATGTGGATATGAGTATGTTAAATGTGCAAAACAGCCTGGCAATTGTTTGTATGGGAAAAATGTTAGCCTATTAATATATAGAATAGTGGGCACATTTGGCAACGAAGCAAAAACGAAGTAAATCAAAAATGGTACAAAACTAAAAATTTTATTTATTAATTATAAAGAAATTAAATAATTTATAGAAAAAATTATATGCCTATGCACTGCTCCTGACTCATACGAACCCATCCATATCAATTTTATGTGGATATGAGTATGTTAAATGTGCAAAACAGCCTGGCAATTGTTTGTATGGGAAAAATGTTAGCCTATTAATATATAGAATAGTGGGCACATTTGGCAACGAAGCAAAAACGAAGTAAATCAAAAATGGTACAAAACTAAAAATTTTATTTATTAATTATAAAGAAATTAAATAATTTATAGAAAAAATTATATGCCTATGAACTGCTCCTGACTCATACGAACTCATCCATATCAATTTTATGTGGATATGAGTATGTTAAATGTGCAAAACAGCCTGGCAATTGTTTGTATGGGAAAAATGTTAGCCTATTAATATATAGAATAGTGGGCACATTTGGCAACGAAGCAAAAACGAAGTAAATCAAAAATGGTACAAAACTAAAAATTTTATTTATTAATTATAAAGAAATTAAATAATTTATAGAAAAAATTATATGCCTATGCACTGCTCCTGACTCATACGAACTCATCCATATCAATTTTATGTGGATATGAGTATGTTAAATGTGCAAAACAGCCTGGCAATTGTTTGTATGGGAAAAATGTTAGCCTATTAATATATAGAATAGTGGGCACATTTGGCAACGAAGCAAAAACGAAGTAAATCAAAAATGGTACAAAACTAAAAATTTTATTTATTAATTATAAAGAAATTAAATAATTTATAGAAAAAATTATATGCCTATGCACTGCTCCTGACTCATACGAACCCATCCATATCAATTTTATGTGGATATGAGTATGTTAAATGTGCAAAACAGCCTGGCAATTGTTTGTATGGGAAAAATGTTAGCCTATTAATATATAGAATAGTGGGCACATTTGGCAACGAAGCAAAAACGAAGTAAATCAAAAATGGTACAAAACTAAAAATTTTATTTATTAATTATAAAGAAATTAAATAATTTATAGAAAAAATTATATGCCTATGCACTGCTCCTGACTCATACGAACTCATCCATATCAATTTTATGTGGATATGAGTATGTTAAATGTGCAAAACAGCCTGGCAATTGTTTGTAAGGGAAAAATGTTAGCCTATTAATATATAGATAATAAAATTGTAACAGGTCGATGTGTGCACATTGAAGATATTCAAGAAAAACTGTTAGGAGAGGTCATTATTGGACCAGGGGAACCCAAATCTATAATTTTTAGAAATCTATCTGTCTGTCTGTCTGTCTGTCTGTCTGTCCGTCTGTATGATTGTGCGCGCATCACGCAAAAACTACTGAATAGAATTGCATGAAACTTTCACCATTCTATCACTTAACGCCTAACTTAAAATTCATTTGGATATCTCATCCAGTTCCCGAGTTATTGACCAAAATGTGGGAAAAATGTGACCAAAAATGTGTTTTTTTACCATAACGCCCGCGTCACACAAAAACGACTGCATAGAAATGAATGAGACTTTCAATAATCATTTTCTGGATGAAAAAATGAGAGCTATTGGAAAAGGGGCGTGGCACAACCCATACAAACTTAGTCTTTCATGCTGAATATCTCTGGAAGTGTTTTCCGTAGGATATCAAAACTTGGAGAGATAGGGATAGGGATAGGGAGATATCTCCGAAACCAAACGAGATATTGAATTTAGTAGAATTACTTATTGCAGCACTCATCAGCACCTTTTATTTGATACCCATATTGTACTAACGAATTTTGGATCACCCTTGGTCCACATATTGGTCGATAACTCCAAAACTAGTTGAGCTATAGAAATAAGGGATATCTTAAATCTTAAAGTAGACATCTATAATAATAATAATAATAATACAATGGCGCTATTATAACTCTGACTAGTTTCATTCAATTCCATCATTCCAATTTTTAGTGACCCGCGCACAAACATAAGGACAGACAGACAGTCAGACCGACAAAAATTTTAAAAACAGTTAATTTGGATTCCTCTGGCTCCTTTTTTTATTTTCTGTATATCTGCAATGTACAGAGATCAACGGTTACAATTTTATTATATGTAGAGATACTAAGTTTTCGCACGTGTAACGTTAGCAGTGCTTTGTGTAACGTAGGCAGTGCCTTATTTTATGTTAAACTAGCTGCACCCAGCCAAGCTTTGCTTTGGCCCACTTCCTAGTATAGGTACTTGAAGCGGAAAACGGCACACTTTAAAATATGTTGGAAGTCTCTAGAAACCGAAATTACCTCGGGCTGCAGAGCTCGCTCAATTCAGATAAGTTAAAAAAAAAGTGAAGGAAAAAATTGATATTTTCAAAAGTTTGCCCTCTTCATGTTCTTATCCCATTTTTCTTCGTATTAGTCTCCAACTCCCTTTCACTCTGCTTTTCTCTTTCTCTTTCTCTTTCTCTTTCTCTTTCTCTTTCTCTTTCCCTTTCCCTTTCTCTTTCTCTTTCTCTTTCTCTTTCTCTTTCTCTTTCTCTTTCTCTTTCTCTTTCTCTTTCTCTTTCTCTTTCCATTTATCTTTCCTTTCATTTCCGTTTTCTTATTCCTTTCCCGTCACATTTCCGCTTCTCTTTCTCTATCGCTCTTTCTTACCTCTCCTTTTCTGTCTTTCTCCCCCCTCTTATTCCTTATCTAATTCCCTGTCTTACTGTCTCTCTCCCCATCCTCTTCATTCCATTTTTATTATATTCTCCCACTCCTTTCCCGTCCCTTTGCCTTTCCCAGTCTCATTACTCTTCTCCTTTCCCTAGGAAACTGGGTTTAGCATAACATACCCTGCATTCCACTTCTCATTTCATACCGTCATTGCTTAAAAACATTCCGTGGCATCCGAATCGTCTCTATTACCCATAATTGGGTATCGGGACTAAGAATCACTATGAAAATTTCTATATAGCAGACCCGGTCAACACCTTTCCTTTTATATCAGTATTGCTCAGAAGCATCACGGGCTCATCCGGGTCCACTTATTGACCCACATCTGGGAACTTGACCTAGGAAACATAATGGGTACGCTATCTGAAGACTTTACCAAGAAATCGTAATGGGTACGGCTCTACATGAGAGTCCGCTCAACACCTTTTATTTGGTACCAATATCCCTAAGATATATCCCGGTGTTATCCGGGTCCACATATTGACCCGTATCATCCCACATAGGAATCGCCATGCGCCGTGATTAAATAACAATATCGATGAGAAATTATCCGGGGCCATCCGAATCCACATTTTGACCCACATCTGGGGACCTGACCTAGGAATCATAATGAGTTCATCTCTATGAAAAAACCCTACCTTTCAGCTGACACCAATATCTTTGAGAAATTTTCTGGGGAAATCTGGGTCCACGTTCATTTGGTACCAATATCCCTGAGAAATATCCCGGTGCTGACCCACACCTTAGGACCCGACCTAGGAATCGCAATGAGTTCATTTCTATCTAAAATCCCTGCTCAATACCCCTCATTTGATACCAATATCGCTGAGAAAATTTCCGGGGTCATCCGTGCCCACGTTTTGACCCATATCTGGAGACCCGACCTAGGAATCACAATGAGTACTATTCTATGTAAATTCTCTGTTCAACACCTTTCATTTGATACCAATATCGCTCAGAAACATTCGAGGGTCATCCGGGCCTACGTTTGACCCATCTGTGGAGACCCGACCTAGGAATCACAATGAGTACTATTCTATGTAAATTCTGTGCTCAACACCTTTCATTTGATACTAATATCGCTCAGAAACATTCGAAGGTCATTCGAGTCCACGTTTTGACCCATATCTGGAGACCCGACCTAGGAATCACAATGAGTATTATTCTATGTAAATTCTCTGCTCAACACCTTTCATTTGATACTAATATCGCTCAGAAACATTCGAGGGTCATTCGGGTCCACGTTTTGACCCATATCTGGAGACTCGGCCTAGGAATCACAATGAGTACTATTCTATGTAAATTCTCTGCTCAATACCTTTCATTTGATACCAATATCGTCCAAAAATATTCAGGGGAAAGCCGGATCCACATTTTGACCTTTTGACCTATATCTCAGGAACCGACTTCCGGATTTGAAAAAAATATGCATATAAACCATCTAGGGCAAGGTACTAAGCTGGTGTGTAAATTTGGTCAAAATCCCTCCACGCGTTTGGGCGAAAGCCGGCGACAAAGAAATGGGCTTGATTTTTATATATATATAGATTACGTTAAAAAATCCTAAAGATTTTGGTAAAGCGGTATGCCATGACCTTGTGACATCCTTGCTATATAACATGAAGTAAAATTGGGATGATTGTCTCAGCAAGTTCGCAGAAATTAAACTAAACATGATCTGTATCTTGATCTCACTTCCAAATAATGTAACGTTAGCAGTGCGTTTCACGCGCTTATAACTTTTACGGTATGGTAGCCATCAGACTAATTTTACTCTTAAAATGAAGGTATAGGTCTACCTGATAGCATAAGTAACAGAACCTTGGACGTTTCTAACATTTTTGTTATTATTTCGTATAAACTAAATAAAAACTCCATGCGAATGTAACGTTAGCAGTCAGAAAATTGACCATATGTATATTGAAAATTCCGAAAGAACATCAAATATTTGGCCTTGCAGCTTCGAAAAAGAGTAATTAAAATTTGTACACAACTTCACACAATTGCAATAAAACGTAATGAATACATAAATTCCCTGTAGCCTTATACGCAATACAGGGTGTCATAAGTTGTTGTTAATAGAATTTTTGGCTATTTATGGTTGTATGATTTGGCTTTTTTGCTAGCTTGAAAATATTGTATACATATATACAGAAAGGCTTCAACATTTGCTTATGGAAAGCTTTCTAATGGCGGATATGGTCTCAGTTGGCTTGCCGATCATTGCTGAGGGTTAATCAACATTAAAAAAATTTTATGAATATAAATACATATGTACATACATATATGGGATTTTGTTATTTTATTTTAGGGATTTAGAGAATCTAAGCACAGTGGACCGCGGGCTAGAAATCTCATTTCGTTTACCTGATCACTGCAGTCTCTTCCGGGCGGAGGTAGCGGTGATAAATAAGGCGCTTGAGTCCTTGCAATCAAGGAACAGCGAATGTAAAGATGTTTATATCGGGCAGCCAGACTGCACTGGACCGTCACATGTAAATCTAGAACCGTGGAAGGTTGCCGCAGATCTGGCTGAGCAGTTTGCCATTCACCTTGTGTGGGGGCCTGGACACTGTAACATATCGGGAAACGAGTTGGCAGGCGAACTTGCTAGAGGGGGCACATCCGCTCCACTGCCGTGGAGGAGTTTAGGTGCCGCTCGGTACCAGAAGCTCATACTGAAGGAGTTCTACTTCAAAGAAGCTGAAGACAGGTGGCATTGTCTGAGTACTTGCAACCATACTATGCTCTTTTGGCCTAACTGGAACGCAAGACCAGAGAACGTAGATGAACAGAGAAGTTGCAACTACGAAAAATCGTGTAAAACGTCAAAACTGAACAAAACGCTGGTAGGGCATCCTGTTAACGTTACCAGAGTTGAGTCATGGTGAATTACAGATTTGAGAGAAAAGTTAAAAAAATTAGCAGCGCGCTGTAGAATGGAATGTTACTTTACATTTGTGCACATCTGCTGATATTCATAGTTTTATTCACATACACCGATTTCACCAATGCACCAATTTCCTAAAACAGCAAAGTAATTTTAAAATTTTCTTATCGAATTTCAATTATAAATAAATTTAAGAATTAAAAAAAATCAATTTAAATTAGTTTCAATTTGACTTTGCTGGGACTCGAACCTGCGCCTCTATGTGCATATCTTTCTGTATTAAAAAATTATGCTTCAATAGATGCTTTTGTGTACTCAACAAGGACCAATTTGATGAAACTGGTAAATATTTGTCCATATGTATGTAGGTAGGTACTATGTTTTCTTATCGAATTTTCAATTGTAATTAAATTTACGAAATTTAAAAAAAAAATATATACATATGTAGGTATTTTGGTGTTCATTTGCTGATGACCAACCATTTTTCTAAATTAATAAATACATAGGTATGTACATATGTATGTACATAGGTAGTTACATACATATGTACCTACTTCATTTACACAACTTGATTTATGTAATTAATTATGTACCTACATACCAAATCGAAATTGCCGTCGGCATTTCACATTGCTATATTTTTGCGTAAAAACATCAATCATCCATATGTACATAGGTACATATATATGTAAATATGTATGTATGTATGAATGTATGTATGTATGGACTTGCAAAAGTACACATGTGCTCATAAATGTATCCAAAAACAAAAACTATTGTCCACCACAAAATACAACAATAACAATTTCATTCATAAAGCAATTACAAAAAATCAAGTGAAAACTGGCAACATTGTCTTCGCGCAAATCGACGACAATTTCAATAATTTTTCTGGTCCAACTCGACTTAAAAAACATCAATGGCAAGGGGACAAGGTGATAAGGGACAAGCTTATGAGATTTTGTTATTGTACCTACAGCTCAAAAGAAGGCGCTCGCATACATACATACATTCATATGACTTCACATGTCAACAAGTGCTGCGTTTGCTTGCCCCTCTACATTTCGCTTTTGTCCTTCACTTTTCACAAACCGAAGAAATTTTGTCAAATTTCAACTCCAAATAGCTTTGAGATCAAGTCAGTGGGCATGCGGGTAATACAAAAGTGATGAACCTTGCACACAATGGCAATGGTTCAACACCTGCAAGCTTATGTGCGTATTCATATGAACAAGCGCGGTCACATGCAATAATTGGGTAAATTGGGCCTGCGCACTGTCAGCATGTGATTTCATAGCGGCGGTGTCAGAACAGCCGACAACCCTTTGTCGTTTGATCTACGCAAAGAAGTCAAACTTTGTGCAGAAAATGTACACATCCAAACGAAGATTTTTATACATCCCAATAAACATTTTTCTTCATTTTCAACTAAGCCTATTCTCAAACCTAAAACGTTAGTTATCAAATGCACCTCAAATTTTCTTTAATAACGTCCTTCAACAAAAATGCACACTTTTAGTATGGGATTCTGATCTGATTCTCCATTTGAAAAATTAAATTTTCTCAAACCCATTTCAAAGATAAATTTTTTCTCAAATGCTTCTAAAATTGATCTCAAATTGATAAAAAAATATTTGAGAAGCACTTGAAAACATTTTTATTTTCAATTGATATATGTGCTGATTCTCAAATTGGAAAGCAATGTTTCCTCGTTTGAGAATTTCTTGTTCAGTGTTTAATGGGATATGCACAATCGCGTACAGTAGTGTGTGTTTTATTCTTGTTGTTGACATGTGAACCCAGCAAAAAATTTCAAATGAAAATAAGCGTTCAGATGTAAGCAAAACACTTGCATTGACATTTACAAACATCGCAAAGTAAGCCTTTTGCAATCGAAACGCGTCGCTCGTTCTAAGCTTGAAATTAGGATTGCAAAAAATGTTTTTTAGGACGCGTTTTGCACTTACCTGAATCTACTTTACTTTTATCACTTTATTTATTTCACTAAAATTTCACTATTTTCACTTGTTTACTGTTCAGAAATCAAAACTAAAATGGGTTCTACCTACAAATAACTGTAAATTTAGTTGGTCACCGTCAACATTTATAAAACGCTAGCATTTCCTTGCGAAATATAAAGACATATGCAAAACGCTTACTATACCAAATATTATGCAAATGTCGCTTGCAAAGTCCTTATTCATGATAGCTTATTCTAAGCTTGGTTTGGTTTACAACGCTTACATTAGTTCAATTATGAAAGCTTATTTTGATTTGCAAAACGCTTACCAGCTTTTTTGCTGGGTTAAGTCATATGAATGTACATATGTATGTATGCGAGCGCCTTTTTTGAGCTGTAGGTACAATAACAAAATCTCATAAGCTTGTCCCTTATCACCTTGTCCTCTTGCCAAGGAACTGATTTGAAGTCGAGTTGGACTACATAGAAAAATTATTGAAATTGTCGTCGACTTGCGTGAAGACAATGTTGTCAGTTTTCTCTTGATTTTTTGTGACTAGGTATGTTTATGAATGAATTGTTATTGTTGTTTTTTGATATGTTTGGAGGACAGTAGGATTTGCGTTGATCAGTCATCAGAGTCTAGCAGCTGCTGTGCCCCGATACACCAAGATGAATGGTGAGGGTTTTGATGCAGCCACCAATTTATTATTGCTCAATAGATGTACATACATACATAGTATGTATGTACATATGTATTGATGCATCATCTAATTGTTCAGAGAGGGTGACAATTAAATTTCATTGGCATAGGTATAGATATGGTTGATCGTTGCTCATCAACGAGGTTGATGGGTTGGCCATCAACAACATGAAATGGACAACAAAATGTTTTTACATTTTCAAAATTTCGAAAATTTTAAAATAATTAAAAAATTGATGTGGAAATTGTTAAAATACTCACCGGTTGTAGCAAACTGGTGCATTGTTGTATGGTTTTTAATACAGAAAATGCATTGATGCGCAGGTTCGAGTCCCAGTAAAGTAAAATTGAAATTAATTTTAATTGATTTTTTTTTAATTTTTAATTTATTTATAATTCAAATTCGATAAGAAAATAGTTAAAACACCAGCGGTTTTGGGAAATTGGTGCATCGATGGAATTGGTGTACGGGAGGAATAATGAGCCATATCAGCAGATGTGCAGAAAATTTAATATAACATTCCTTTCTACAGACGAACTCGCTCTACTTCTGTTATTTTAACAGCCAGCTGTGTTGAATAAAAATTTTTTATTCACCAGATGCACTACCAGAATTTTGTTGGGTCTCTGGCTTCCACGATTATTCGTAGTTGCAACTTCTCTGTTCATCTACGTTCTCTGGCAAGACGGACCAGGAGTGTACTAGCACTCAGCAGCACTACTAATAATAATAATACAGTGGCGCGTTTATAACTCAGACGAGTTTCATGGCCGAGCTTCTCTCCCAATTCGAGGCGTTCTCCTTGACTTTTTTGTTTTTACTACAATTTGAGTGGACCTACAGTTTTATACCGGCTCCGAACGGCGAATGCATTTTTTGTGAGAAGCTTTTTAATGGCAGAAATACACTCAGAGGGTATGCCGCCCACTGCAAAGAGGTGACCGCTGTTTTAAAAAGAACCAATAATTGGGTTTTTGCTAATTAGAAACAGGCTACTAACAGGCCATATAATCCTTGGGAAGCATGCAGAAAGGATGAATGCTCCATATTACGATTACTGTAGGGCCTGTGGGGACAAAGAGGACCGCGAAACAGAAAACCGCCTGATTGTCCAGCACAAGGAAGGAGATGACTGAAGTATTTAGGAGCATACCAATTAAGTCATCTAGGAGATCTAGTAAAATTTGAATTCAAGAAAATTCTAAGATTTTTGGGGTCCACACAATGGTTCGAGTAGGGGGGGTCTTCGAATCCACGTGGTATCACAATGGAACCTTTAGGGCCTAAGTGTGCTATGTAGGAACTAGCAGCTACAGCATCCTAACCGAACACAAGTGTGCTGGTGGCTATCTACAAAAATCTACTTCAACCTAACCTAACCTTAATAGCGCGATGAAAAATCTAATCAATAAGTTAATCTAACACTAAACTGAAAAATTTTTTTACAATTTTTTTTTGTGCATTTTACACGATGGGTTACAGATGATAGCTCGAATCAATTTAATTTATATAATACATTTAAGCACAACTAAGAAGCATTAAATAAATTTGTAGATACATAGCTATCATGTAACTTTTATCTATATGTATTTTCAAAAACTTTTGCTGCAAATTCAAAAAAATATGATTAGGTTAGATGTAATAGATAAAAAAAAAAACAAATTAATTAAAATACAAAACAAACAAAAAAGCTGTACAACACATTTACACACGCCTACTTATGAACGTACATACATTTATTTATTTAATAAACATCCCAATAAACGCAACGGATTCGCCTCGAATTCGCGTCGGATTCGCTTTCTCTGATTATATTATCGCAGCAATAGTTCGCGGCGATAGATCGGCGAATCCGAATTCGTAGGCATGTCACCTATCACTAGCGATTCGAATTTTTTATCATTAGCGATTCGAGAATTTTTAATTTTTCTGATCGTTGGCGATTCGAAAATTTGTTCATTAGCGATTCGAGATTTTTTTATAAATGGCGTTTCGAAAAATTAAAAGTTCAGAATTTGGTTTACTGGCAATGGGTTAAATCCGTATAAAATAATACAAAGCATTTAAAATATTTTTTATAAAGAAAGTTTAACTTTCATGAAATAACAAAAGCTTTTCAAATAAATTTAAGCAGTAAATAAAGTCCCCTTATTTAAACAATTTTGAATTGGTTTTCTACATACCCGTATCTATTTGATTATAAACCAATTTGATCTACTTTCGCGAACTCGCCTGGAATTCGCCACGATAACATCTGCGGAACTGTGATATTCGAGTTCAGGTATAAATGCACTCAAAAAAAAATTTCTCTCGATCAAAGACATAATTTTCCTTATTTTGAACACGCGTCCCAATACAAAATTTTCTTTGTTTTGTGTAAATTTTCTCAAAAATGTGGAAAAAACATAAAAAAACATTCAAACAAATTCGTTGCCATGGGGATTTGTATGGGAATTTAATTTCTCAAAATTAAAGAAATCAAGTCTTCAAAACAAGGAAAGTTGGAAATGGAATGGCGCTTAAAGAATTTTTCATTATTTTAATGTATGAATTTTTTCAAAACAAGTATATGAAACCATGGTAACGCATGTAACAATAATATTTTATAAACCTTTTAACATGTTTTAAGGAAAATTTACTCAAAACAAAGAAAGTAGTGTTCAAAATAGGTAAACAATTTCTTTGACCCCTCCATATATTTTTTTTCTCTCAGTGTGTAAAATTTCAGAACTATAATGATTTTTTACTGCAAAACAACTTAAAAAAATAGAAAAAAAATGATATCGCGAAAATTGATTTACTCGAACTTGCCGCGAACTTGAGGCGAGTCCGAGAAATTACATTCGCGAAAATCTGCTTTCGCGAACTCGCCTCGAATTCGCCGCGATATCATCCTCGCGTCTGTGTTTATTGGGATGGAACAACTTCATATGCATGACTTGTGGTTTGTGTACAATTCTCTATTGCAAACGAACCAAATATTGCATTGCTAACCAACGAACAACTTAAATTTTAACCGGCAAAACTATCGTATGATGCGTTGTTGACAGCGTCGCGCACCAACTGCAGGGCGGCATTGTTAACAGCTAACGAATAGATAATACGCTGTGGCAGCTAAGAGACCAAGAGACTGCTGTCATTGTTGACAACAGCTACAGGTACAGGCGGATATGAATCGTTTGTCCGTCTGTCTGACTGTTTGTCTGTCTATCTGACTGTTTGTCTGTCCCTGGCAATGCGTTGCTGTAGCACACAGAACATTGTCTGTAGAAAAAGTGTGTTACCGAACTGAAATTTAAATTAATTTAAAGTTGAACAGAGGGCAGATTTCACGTTATAATTACACAAATATATTTAAATATATCATTATTTTAAATGGTTTACTTTATACATACATACCTATATAAAAAAACATGTGGAACATATCAATAGTTAATAGAACGGCTATAATTTGATCCCTGCCATTTGCACAACTAGTATTTATATCTAAATTTCGTGCGTGAGAGTTTAAATTTCATAATTTAAAACTTAATTATCCTTTAATCATGCGTGAAATTGCCTTTTCTTTTATAAAAAAATATAAATTCATGTTAAATTAATGTTTTCAATTATAAGGCCATGTTTAAATTATGTACATACATAATATGTATAATTGGCAACACGGAAACTGTGTAATTAAGTATTTTTAGGCAAGAGCAAAGTTTTATGTTAAGATTCATTAATAATTTTCAATACATATACCTACAATTTACATACAAATATACATATTTATATCTCTTTCGCATTTTATTTTATATATTTGCCACGCACGCGTAAGAACTCTTATGGTAGTTAGTTAGCCAATCGATAAGTTTATGTTTTTGTTTTTTTCTTTTATTTTGCTATTGGGCACCATCCATCAAAAACAAGTAAGGTAACAAACAATGCAGCGTGACTCATTGAATTATCCTCATGTTAATTAATTTCATTTACACTTCTTTTCGCAGAATTCGATTGCGGCGAGTGTGGCAGCGTTGCCGATGGCGACATTGGCAGCGGAGTTGGTTGAAGTTGGTTGGGTTGTGGTCTGCATGTTTTAATTATGGTCCCAAATGCTTACATGAATACATGTACATACAGGCCCGACGAGAGGGGGGGGGGGGGCTGAGGGGGTCAATTGCCCCGGGCCCGGGCTTTAGAGGGCCCGGGAATCTCAAAATGATATCCAAGTTTTTGCTTACAGAAAATAAACGAACAACACCTTTAATCACCTTTCGTAGATAGCAATCATTTTAAATTTCAACAAATTTTATAAATCTCTTAAAGTGTCTGCACCCCACTTAAGGAATTGTTGGTTTTTGGCGTCGACTTTGCAGCATAAATTTGAATTCGTTTTCTGTTGCAACAGAAAAATTCGGTATGATGCAAATTCTTATACAGCGATATGGGTATATCCTGGGCGTTTCGGACGGTATGTTCGCACGATTTTTTGAACTTTTGAGGCAGAAATATCGCGAAATATTGTATCGTTTTATGATAAAAGGAAAGATTTAGGCCACAGCTAATGATTAAAGTATGTTAGCGACAGAAATTTAGTTTAATGCCTCTGTGTAAGCCACTTAAACTGCGTTCCGGACGCTACAAAAACACGTCCATTTTTTTTTTTTTTTGAGTGGCTAAAACAGAAGCCAGGCGAGCACTCTACCCACTGCACCACAGCGGCCATGTATAGATAAATTAAAGTTCGTAACTATCTATTCATTGAATTTTGATTTTGAGAATTTGTTCATTTAGTATGGGGGCCCTTAGTTATTTTGACCCCGGGCCCGGATTTTCTCTCGGCGGCCCTGTGTACATATGTATGTTTCTATGTAGCCACTAAAGTTTATGTACATATGTACCATATTGAATAATTAATTATTTCATAATATAAATAAAAGTTTAATTCCGAATGCAATGCAAGATACAAGCACCCAGAATAGCTTCGCTTCAAAACTACGCTTCCCTCGTTTGCCTTAAATAGAGTTAATAAAAGTTTACAACCAATCACTTGAGTTAATCATAAAAACGAGTGTAAAAAAAGTCATGAAATTTTATAGTACATATCGCCCGTTTTATGCAATAGGGATTTAACTCGAAATTTTCGATTTCTGGGATTTTGCCATATATTTCAATAACTGGGTCGTGCCTTTGAGTCTAGTCTTATAAAGTACTCAAAAAGATAAAAATGGCGGAAATAAAAGTAATTTTGTAGTTAGCCGTGGAAGGAAACTATTTGAAAATATAAAAGTTTATTTGCGTTTTCCCAAAAAAATTTTTTTTTAGTTAAATCCATATTGCATAAAACGTGCGATATTACATACATATGTACATAAAATTACTGTAACAAGAAATAATGAAAGAAAAAATTTAAACAAAAAAAAAAAATGGTAAAAAAACAAAGGTCAACGAGTCGAACTGTGAGTCACGCAGAAATATCAAAAATGAGTATCTCTAAATAAAAAAAAAAATCTTGTTGTTAATAACATATAATAGAATAGCATTTTTAGGCTTCCCTTTCCCTTTATATACTTGTGGTTTTATACATACTTATATATATCCGGGTTCAACGCCTGAACTCAGGAGGATACTTTACATGTAATCGAAAAGCACAACCATTGAAATGGTACAGCAGCAGCCGCACTACGTAACGAAATTCGTGCGTATTTGGAAATATTATAAATATATTTTTTTTATACGATAAACCGCATACTTTGAAAGACATGAAACATAATAACATTTAGCCAATTAAACTTTTTTTTTTTTTGTATTTATGTTCTTTATTACTTAGCCGCATAGCTGTTACACCAAAAATGAAACCATTTAATGTCAGTGTAATAAAGTCGCTGACTGAAATGTGAGTAGCTTATTAAATAAAAATGAAATAAAAGTGCGAGTTCTGCACTTTTTCCTTGTCCTGGGCGTGATGCTGTTACATACAAAATTGAATTAATATTTTGTATACTTTGTGTGTGGAAAATGTCACATTAAAATTTAGCTCGTTGAGTGACGCAAATACGCGTTTTTGTTATACTGCGATTGCTCTAAAAAGAGTACCAGAGAACCAGTCGAGTTTATGCTTTGAACGCTAGGACTACCCACGCATTACGACAGAAAACGTAACATCACTTGTACATACATTGTTTTTGCGCAAAACGTGCGGTTTCAGTGTTTTATGATGTTTTATTTTATTTTAATTTAATTACATTTTATCTTATTTAATTTAATTTAATTTTATTTTATTTTATGTTATTTTGTTTTATTTTATTTTATTTTATTTTATTTTATTTTATTTTATTTGATTTTATTTTATTTTGTTTTATTTTATTTTATTTTATTTTATTTTATTTTATTTTTTATTTCATTTTATTTTGTTTTATTTTATTTCATTTTATTTTATTTTATTTTATTATATTTTATTTTATTTTATTTTATTTTATTTTATTTTATTTTATTTCATTTTATTTAATTTAATTTAATTTAATTTTATATTATTTTATTTTATTTTATTTATTTTATTTTATTTTATTTTATTTATTTTATTTTATTTTATTTTATTTTATTTATTTTATTTTATTTTATTTTATTTTATTTTATTTTATTTTATTTTATTTTATTTTATTTTATTTCATTTTAATTTAGTTTATTTTATTTTATTTTATTTTATTTTATTTTATTTTATTTTATTTTATTTTATTTTATTTTATTTTATTTTATTTTGTTTTATTTCATTTTATTTTATTTTCTTTAATTTTATTTTTATTTTATTTCATCTTATTTCATTTTATTTTATTTTATTTTCTTTTATTTTATTTTGTTTTGTTTTATTTTATTTTATTTTATTTTATTTTCTTTTAATTTTTATTTATGGATGCGCTCTTTAAATTCTCATTTACGTACGTTTTCAGTTGCAAACACGCTGACATAATACATAAAGCAACAAAGTGTTCGTACATAAAAAAAATATATATGTATGTATATTCAAGTCAGTGAGTGCCATATAAAAGTCTCTGTAAAAATGCAATAAAAGTGCAATATTTGTGTTACACAAAAAATGATAAATGTTAAATATTTTAACCTATTTACTCGAAAGTGGATAGCGCACATACGTGTACATATGTGTACATGTGGACCTACATTAAGCCGTATCACGTTATATGGACAAAAAAAAGTTTAGTGTGTGTCAGTTTTATTTGAACACTTATGTCGAAAAAATATTTTTGGTGTAAAAATTTTTTTTTTAGGCCCGCGTTAAAAACAGCTAAATCGCGTTTTTTGTAATAACTTCCTTATTTGATGTCGGATCTCTATCATCTTAATGTCGCTGAAAAGGTCTCGCCGAGCACTATATTTGGCCCATACAAAGTTTCGACCTCAAAGGTTGTTCTGAGTTTTACCTTTAAAAATTTTTGAGTTACTATCCCTAGATTTTTTTATTTTTATCACTAATACAAAGCTCTCAAAAAACCATGAGGACACCGCTAAAAAAGTTGTAGCCTTTATTCACAAACAAAAAAGTTATAACGTTGTAAAATGAAACACTTGTTTTTTTTATAAAAAAATACACAGTAGGGAGGCAAAAATACCACAGAGAAACGGCGAAACACGTCAGCTTAATTTTTGGCTCCAGATTACGATGGCGTTTTTAGAAAATCCGGATTAGCTCCCATTTTCGAGATATTTAAAAACGAATTTTCAGTTTTCACATACAAAGCGATCCGATGGAGGGGGGCGTATGAGTAACTAAAGTAAATTGTGTTGTTTTCAATTGTTGGCTGCATTTCTAGGGGCAGACGACGCACCCAGCGCAAGTATTGATAACACATTTAGACTTCCGTTGTCTCTTTATAATTTTACAACAAACTCTGGCAGCTTTTCTAAATAACTTGGATGATTTTACCATACGCACGGATGCTGAAATTGTGAAGCCAGCGCGCTGTGCTTAGAGGACCCACTTGAATACTTGCCAAATCTTCACTACAGCCATTATCATTCAATATAAATAACGTTGATCAGCACGAATAGTCCAATCATCAATAATTTTTTTCATATTATGTGTCCAGTATTGGTAGCTGTTCCATCGCGGTACAGCATACTCAAGTCAAGCGAGGACTTAGAATACTTTTTAATCAAAAACTCATATTGTATGGCGTTACTGCCTCATATAAATAAGAACTTGGGATAATTTTTCAAAAAACACAGGTTCCCTTATTTTAAAACGGTATAACTTTTTTGTTTGTGAATAAGGGCTACAACTTTTTTAGCGGTGTCCTCATGGTTTTTTGAGAGCTTTGTATTAGTGATAAAAATAAAAAATCTAGGGATAGTAACTCCAAAATTTTTAAAGGTAAAACTCAGAACAACCTTTGAGGTCGAAACTTTATATGGGCCAAATATAGTGCTCGGCGAGACCTTTTCAGCGACATTAAGATGATAGAGATCCGACATCAAATAAGGAAGTTATTACAAAAAACGCGATTTAGCTGTTTTTAACGCGGGCCTAAAAAAAAAATTTTTACACCAAAAATATTTTTTCGACATAAGTGTTCAAATAAAACTGACACACGCAAAACTTTTTTTCGTGATACGGCTTAACCTACATATCTCCGAAATTTATCTACATATGTAGATGGACAAACATATGTACATATGTAGACTTATATAAGTAAAACATGGACAACCACAATACTTAGTTTTATTCATACCTATCTATATGCATGAAACATATATACACTTTACTTGCACACAAATGCATAAATGTCTGCAGTCAGTGCAAATGGTTTAAGTATACTTTTCGGACACTTAGCCTAAAATTTATATTGAAAATGTTTGAAAACCATTTGTCGGTGGCTTATATAACGGTTTGTGTTAAATAGAAAAAAAAAGTAAACCACACAACAAGCAAAACAAAGAAATTCACTTTCATATGCGTATACAATGAAAAAAGGTTTTTAAGTTCGAATGACATATACTTAATGTTTATAACCAATTGTGGAATTATATTATGTACATATGTACCAGTGTTGCCACTTTTGCTATTTTGTAGCTAGATTTAGCTATAACTTTTGGCGTTTAGCTACAGATATTTGCGTTTAGCTATTAGCTATTTTTGTTAGCTTTTTTTTTAATAGCTTAGCTATTTTTAGCTATTTTTCTTAATTTCTTTATTTTGCACATCAGTTTATCATTTTAAGCTAATGAGTCATCTGCGAGTTTATGAAAACTTGAAAGTGTATACTTATCCTTATGATTATCAAACTATACAAAAGTTGATAGTCTGGCATGCCTTCCTTATTTTATCGATTATTGGTGCATTCATATGCGAGGTTGATGCAATCAAGGCAAATGTAGGAAGGTAGACTCGGGGCGAATTCAGAAATTTCCCATGTATTTTGTTATTGTAATTGGTAGTGTAATGTCAAAATGATAATTCGCCTTAGTTAAAATCAGAATTCGCTTGAGACTCGCCCATTCCTATTGGTCATGATGTGAATTCGCTTTGATTTTGACATTACAATCTACCTTTGTAAATAAAAAAGTAGTTTCTGAATTCGCCACCGAGCTTACCTTCCTAGATCTGCCTTGGATGCAATAAGGTTTTCGCAGTGCGCAAAAGCAACTCTGCCATACATTTTGTTGTTGCCCATTTTGCTATTTGAATTCGCAAATGACCATTGGCATACGCGATATTTAAACCGTCCTTTTCACGGTGTATTCGTAAAATTTTTTCAGAACTTTATTATCAAGTTAATTGAGCAACTCCGCCTACGCTTACCGCAGAATATTCAATCTTTAAAAAATATTGAATTTTTTTCTGTAAATAAGCCAAAAATACTACACGCATACCCATGGAAGGGAACTACCTCTACAATAAAGTTTTGGGTAGACGTAAGAAAGCTTAGAAATGCTCTTAACGAAAATCCGTTTGAAGAACTACAATCTTTTGTGTTTAATTTTCTTCCTACCGCTCAGTAATACAGAAATAGAACGTAGATTTTCTGTTATGAACGTAATAAAAACAAAGCAAAGAAATAGAATGCAATTATTTATGTTAAACTCTCTATTGACTGTTAGGTATGGTCTAAACAGGCTTGAAAAATGTTGTAATAACTTTAAAATTCCTAACGATATTATTAAAGCAATGACTTCAATTAATAATAATTTAACCTGTGAATTAAATGAAGAAGATATGATTTCTGAAATGTTATTGAATCAAATTTTTAACTAAAGTTTAAATATTAACTAGTCGCTATTATAATTTATTTTAATACTGCAATTGAATGTACATTAGAGTGCTTTTAAAATTCAAATTAACGATATTTTACTGTATCGCCCCCTCAATCTGTAGTAACATGGTCAAAGATATCACACATAAATTTTGGTCCCGATTGGTGGCGGTTAAGACGTGGCGCATTGAGGTCAAAGTTCAGAAAACTGTATGAAGGGTCAAAAAATCAAAATATTTTTTTTAATTATCTAATACCCAAAATTAATACTTCTATACCCAAGGATAACAAATATAAATTTTGGTTCCGATTGATGACGGTTTAGTGCTGTTTTAAGGGGGTCAATGTTCAGATTGCCATAGAAGACTTACATTTTTAGTGTCGCATATGGTAATCTTAACTTTGACCCCCTTGAAACACCAGTAAACCGTCATCAATCGGGACCAAAATTTTTATTTGTTATCATTGGGTATAGAAGTATTAATTTTGGGTATTAGATAATTAAAAAAAATATTTTGATTTTTTGACCCTTCATATAGTTTTCTGAACTTTGACCTCAATGCGCCACGCCTTAACCGCCACAAATCGGGACCAAAATTTATGTGTGATATCTTTGACCATGTTACTACAGATTGAGGGGGCGATACAGTCTTTTTATGGACTTTTAAATTTTTCATACAAATTAAACGCACCCTAATGTACATACATACATACATACATATGTAATGAATTGATTTTTTTCATTGTAATAATCTTATTATGCGACGTACATACATAAGTACATACAAACAAATATATGTATGGCTACAATATATAATACTAGCAAATACCCGTCCCACTTCGCTGCGACAAATCACACTATGCCACTCCCTTCCCTATCGGTCTCCCCACCAGTCAGAATTTCCCGTTCCCCCTATCTCTTCCTCCTCCTATACTACTCTCACTATCTCTCCCCGTCTCATGTTCCTTATCAACAAATTTCCATGGCCATCCGGTGCACATATCGGTGTACATGATGATTACTAATATATTTTGGATAACCGACTGGAAAATGGGAATGGAATGAACTCTCTATTGAAGCTCTGATTGATGCCTTTAATTTGATACCAATAATGGTCAAAAATATTTCGGGGGCTATTTAGGTCCATGTTTCGGCCTCAATCCTGGGAACCGATTGAGATATACGTATAGTATAAAATATATATGGATACCCTGATCAGAAACCTTTAATTTGATACCAATATTACGAAAAAATATTTGGGGTCATCCGGGTCCACGTTTTGGTCTCTATCTAGAGAACCGACTGGAAAATTGAAATGGAATGAACTCTCTATTGAAGCTCTGATTGATATCGTTAATTTGATACCAATAATGCAGAAAAATATTTCGGAGGAATCTGGGTCCATGTTTTGGCCTATATCTCGGGAAGGGGTTGAGATACCAGAATTAAATGTGGTCATAATTTCAATCTAATACCAGGTGATCATTGTGTCAAAATTTGAATGTGACCGGCCCGGTAGTTTCGGCGTCCATAGGGAACAAACATACGAACAAACAAACAAACAAACAAACAAACTTTCATCCTTATATATATAGATATATATAGATATGTATATATAAATATTCATATATGTGAAGTTGTTTTATGTCACGTCTTTTTAAATAAATCATTATTTGGCTATTTTTGAAAAAAAAAATTTGGCTATTTATTTTAGCTATGAAAAAAATTATTTAGCTGTTTTTAGCAATTTTTTTTTATTTAATTTAGCTATAAGCTTCAAAATATTCTGGCAACACTGATATGTACATACATATGTAGGACTAAGCAGTTTGGCTGTGGATAAAGCTTCTGTTTCAGAACAAGTGAGCTTCTAGTGCATTCCCTTGATATCTACTACTAATGCGCGTTCATATGCTTCCACACAAACAACTGGCGAATTTAAGATTAAATTAAAGAATGTCTTGTAATGCTCACTCAGTTGACCCCTTCTGAACTCGTGGGGTCTAACTAAAACTGAACTAGTGCCTTTTTGACACTCTTTCGTTAATTCTGAAGTAGAAATTTTGCCCAATAATTGTTAATTTTCATGTTTCCAGGTTTATGTGTACATATGTATATAAGTAGTTAAATGCTTCAATATTTGCAATTACTTGATCTTCGAACAAACATCGTCACGTGGAGAAACGGTATAGTGCATTTGGTTATAACAAACAAATTGAAATGAAAGCGTGAAACAAATAAATCACATAAAAGAAGTGCGCAAAAAATGTGGCACAACGATATCAGCGAAATCAGACACATGTACATAGATACACGTACCTATGCACAACCTCGTTCATGGCTTTTAAGGTAAAAATTGTTTTTATTATTATGGGTAGAATAACACTAATACATATGTTTGTATGTATATAAAATATCCTCAAATAAGACTAAGATACGAAACTCGATTGACACGATTTCTTAAAAAAATTCTCTACCCACGGTACGTCAATCTTTACTTGAATTGAAACTGGTATTCGCAGGTTCCAGGAATGGCATGTTCTTGGTATTCTTTACACTAAGATTAAAACCTAAAATATTTAAACTGTACCATATTTACCATTTAAATTAGGAAAATAAATTCAATTCAATTGTTGTACAATAAGTTTGTCTATATTTGAAGAACCACTTGCAATTCATTAAGAAGATTAAAGGTTTAGTTACTTTCAGTTCTATTTTTAAATTGATATGTAATTTAAAACTAAATTGACTTAATTAATTGATCTGTCGGAACATATTTATGTAGTATTAGCGAGTGCCGAATTGAATGAATATTATTTGAATTATTGCTGCTTGCCCACAGTGAGTAGAGGCGAGTTGATACGAGCAGAGAAGTGCCAAATCGAAAGCGCCTAATGTTTTCTTTTAATGGAATCATTTGAATTCGATTAAATCCAGTGTAATTGTTTTCGAACTCCACTATGGACTGGATTGAGCTTATCTCAAGGCACTCGCATTCCCTGTGCTGTGCATCTAAACCATAGATGGCCAAAACTATCACATTCAAACATTTTTATTTTATGAAGCGACTAGCTGTACCCGGCCAAGCTTTGCTTTGGCCCACTTCCTATTATAGGTACTTTAAGCGAAAAACGGCACACTTAAAAATATGTTGAAAGTATCTAGAAACCGAAATTACTTCGGGCTGCAGAGCTCAGTGCAATTCGGATAAGTTTAAAAAAAGTGAAGGAAAAAATTGATATTTGCAAAAGTTTGCCCTATTCATGTTCTTATCCCATTTTTCTTCATATTAGTCTCCAACTGCCTTTCCATCTACTTTTCTCTTTCTCTTTCCCTTTCCATTTATCTTTCCTTTCATTTCCGTTTCCTTTTTCCTTTCACATCACATTTCCGCTTTTGTTTCTCTACCGCTCTCTCTTACCTCTCCTTTTCTGTCTTTCTCCTTTTTATTCCCCCTCTTATTCTTTCTCTAATTCCCTGTCTTACTGTCTCTCTCCCCATCCTCTTCATTCCATTTTTATTTTATTCTCCCTCTTCTTTTCCATCCCTTTGCCTTTCCCAGTCTCATTACACTTCCCCTTTCCCTAGACAATTGGGTTTAGCATAACTTACCCTGCATTCCACTTCTCATTTTATACCATCATTGCTTAAAAACATTCCGTGGCGTCCGAATCGTCTCTTTTAGCCATAATTGGGTATCGGAACTAAGAATCACTATGAAAATATCTATATAGCAGACCCGGTCAGCACTTTCATTTTCTATCAGTATTGCTCAGAAGCATCCCGGGCTCATCCGGGTCCACTTATTGACCCACATCTGGGAACTTGACCTAGGAGCCATAATGGGTACGGTATCTGGAGACTTGACCAAGAAATCGTAATGGGTACGGCCCTACATGAGAGTCCGCTCAACACCTTTCACTTACCAATATCCTTAAGATATATCCCGGAATCATCATGCGCCGTGATTAAATAACAATATCGCTAAGAAATTATCCGCGGCCATCCGGATCCACATTTTAACCCACATCTGGGAACGTGACCTAGGAATCATGATGAGTTCATCTCTATGTAAAAGCCCTGCCTTTCAGTTGACACGAATATCGTTCAGAAATTTTCCGGGGCCATACCGGTCCACGTTTTGAACCACATTTAGGGACCAGACCTAGGAGTCATAATCAGTTCATCTCTGTGTAAAGGCCCTGCTCAGCACTTTTCATTTGGTACCAATATCCCTGAGAAATATCCCGGTGTTATCCGGGTCCGCGTGTTGACCCACACCTTGGGACCCGACCTAGGGATCGTAATGAGTTCATTTCTATGTAAAATCCCTGCTTAAAACCCTTCATTTCATACCAATATCACTGAGAAATTTTCCGGGGTCATCCGGGTCCACGTTTTGACCCATATTTGGGGACCCGTCCCAGGCATCATAAATAAAATAGTTCTATGTTGGAGTCCTCATCAAGACCTTTCATTTGATACCAATATCGATCAGAAACATTGAGGATCATCCGGGTCCACGTTTTGACCCATATCTGGAGACCCGACCTATTAATAACAATGAGTACTATTCTATGTAAATTCTCTGCTCAATACCTTTCATTTGATACCAATATCGTCCAAAAATATTCAGGGGAAAGCCGGATCCTCGTTTCGACCTTTTGACCGACTTCCGGATTTGAAAAAAATATGTATATAAACCATCTAGGGAAAGGTACTAAGCTGGTGTGTAAATTTGGTCAAAATCCCTCCACGCGTTTGGGCGAAAGCCGGCGACAAAGAAATGGGCTTGATTTTATATATATATAGATGAAAGAATGGGGAGAATAAGTCGCTCACGCGTCTCGTCAAAACAATGTTGCCAACATTTCCAATTTATGCGGAAAAGGGAATTTTAAGTAGAAGGGACTTTTTATAATGCAAATAGTGCTTTAAGTAAATTTTTTCGACCGTAATGCTAAACGGCTTAACGTACATATCTATTAAAATATGATTTAAAAGTAAATAATAAGTAGTGAAAAAGTTTATTCATCCTTTTCTTACTATTTTATATAAATTGTATACATATATGGTTATGATTTCCGTAATTATAAAAAAAATTAATAAAATCATCGCTAAGGATATACTCGAAAATACGGCTCGGTATGTACTATGTACACATATCTCATTTCTCTCTCCATATTTAATACGCCATCATAATCCCTGGCATGAATTGTCCTATAATGGCGTCCGACAAAAAACTTGGTCGCCCGGGCGATATCACTATGACACACCAAACATTTTCCCCCATTGCTAATTACTAAAAAATCTCTTTCCCAATTTAAGTTAAATATTTTTCGCAGCAACCCGATTACTTGAAAGTAGCGCGTCGAATGAGCACGATCACAACAAAACCGTAGTGTCGGCATCACTGGTTCATACAAAATGCTTATATGTGTGCGTTAGCAGTGAAGCTTATCTTGTGTACGTGTGAAAGCAGAAGAGAAAAAATTGGCACGCGTGCCTATGGGATGGCCATCTATGATCTAAACGGTATTATATATATCAGTGGCGGATTATAGAACAAATTTTGGGACCATTGCCCCAGGGCCCCGGACTCAAGGGGGCCCCGGACTCAAGGAGGCCCATGAAAAAAAATATTCATAAGATAATATGATAGATTTTTAAACCACAACTTTTCTGCACTTGAGTGTTACGAACTTATCAATAATTTCATCAAAGTTTAATTCATCCAACAAGTTATTTTCAATGGAAAGAACTGATAGACTGTTCAAACGATCATCTCCTATAGTGTTACGCAAACAATTTTTTATCAATTTCAATTTTGAAAATGATCTTTCATCTGTAACGTTAGTGACAAACATGCATAAATAAATGCGTAATAAAATGTCTAAATGCCATCACGTTCGGTCTGTGTTCCATTTGGTAAAACCCGATGCAAGTGATATTCAGAAAAGTTTCTTTGTCCAGATTTCTTTGCGATCAAATCAATATTGCGACACGACGAGGGACCTAAATAAGAGTATTCTGTGTTAATTTTTTACTCTTATATTGAAATACCAACGATAGCATACCCTTCTTAATCCAATAAGTTTGAACGATTGATTGATTGAATTGAATAGGCCACAAACCTGGGTCATTTGAAAACACATTGGTGGAACTTTCATCAATTTTTGATACATTCACGAACTTTCGACATCGTCTGGATTTTGCACACCTTCGATCGTGCTGTCAACATGTTGGAAATTAACCTTGCTTATCGCGTTCGTCTTTATCTTATCCATGTTTACGAAATGACTATAACCAGTATTTAAAAAACTTGAGTCGAAGTAGCAAAAGTCGTGAAAATGTTGATTATTTTTGATTTTACTTATCGTCGATTTTTAAAATGAGTAATTGCGTGTGCTGAAGTTTAATTTTCATATTTCACGACTGCTGCTGAATACAACTGGCAAAAGCAAACCTTACTTACTTTGACTTGTTGCGCTGACGAAATCAAAATCAAGTCAAAATCAAAATTTTTAAAAGGCACTACAAACACTACGACTGCTTTGTTGTTCAGAGCAGTAAGTTTAAGTGATAGCAAATGAAATCGACGCTTCCAAACAAAACTGTACTAAGTCTGAAAACTGTGTTTTATAGGAGAAGCTCTCAAAGTTTAAACTCAGATATGAAACTTCAGTTATATGCTAAGTATGTATATTTTCACTTGTAACTTCTGTTTGTATTGAACGATCAACACCAAAACTCGACAATATCAAAGCTAGGGTACGCTTCATATAAAACCGTAAGAAAAAATAAAAATTTGCTGCGTGGTTTTTCATGGCAAGCTCTCAAAGTTTTTATTCTGTAAAAATCTTGAGTTGTATTATATGTACACTTTTGCTCATAACTTTTGATTGGATTGTCCGATTAGACAGCATCTAAATTAAGACACGTAATACTTGTAAACGCCAAAAACGGGAAAATGTACTAAGTCGACTTAGTACAGTATTGTTTGTAAGCATCGAAATGAAAGTTATTGCAGTTTTTTAAACACTGACTATAACAATAACAAAAAAATGTCAATATAAAATGACATCAATATTATGGAGTAGTGCGTTTAATGCACAGAGCAAAACAACGTCCAATGATCAAATATGTTACATGAACCGCAATTTAAATTTATAACGATCAAACTGTATTCTAATCGCAAAATATTTATATGGAAAAGGGCCCTCAAAAAAATTTCGCCCCAGGGCCCACCAGATTGTTAATCCGCCACTGATATATATATATGTATAAATCAAGAATTAAAACCTAAATCGACATTTTTCACCACCAAATCCCTGTAGGTACTACTACGATTTCAATGCATACCAATTTGTACGGCGAACTTCTTTTTGCAGCCTATTGTACATATATACCCTGCAAAAAAATGTGCGATTAATACAGAAAGATATTTGTCCCGGATTGATCTCTTTCGAGAACAATCGGTCCACAATTAGTCCCCGATTGTTCCCGCATGGGTATAAATGTAGATTAATCGCTTTCATCTCGAACGGGTATAAGTGTAGACTAATTGTAGACCAATTGTTCCCTAACGGGTACAAATGTAGATTAATCGCTTTCATCCCGAACGGGTATAAATGTAGACTAATTGTAGACCAATTGTTCCCTAACGGGTATAAATGTAGATTAATCGCTTTCATTCCGAACGGGTACAAATCTAGATTCCTTAAATGTAGAAATTTTACAAAAATATGCAATGTATTTAAAAAATTGTAGAGCAACCGGTAAAACGAATTGAACACCCTTTCTTTTAATAACAATGATGAATAATAATTTTAACAAAATGTTGCCTAAAATATTCTTTGAAAAAATCCTTTACATTACGCTCATATAATGCATACTCAAAACTTACAATTTTTTTATTTATTTATTGAGATTTTTTTTCAAAAGTAAAACATTATATAATCTTTATTTATATATGCATTAACATTTACAATTTTTTAAAGATTGTTATTAAAAATTGCCTTGGCGAACAACTTGGAAAAATCTACATTTGTACCCGTTTGTGCTGGAAGCGATTGATCTACATTTGTACCCGTTGGGGTTGAAAGCGATTAATCTACATTTGTACCCGGTCGGGATGTAAGCGATTAATCTACATTTGTACCCGTTCGGGATGTAAGCGATTGATCTACATTTGTACCCGTTCGGTATGTTAGTGATTGATCTACATTGATACCCGTTTGGGATGAAAGCGATTGATCTACATTTGTACCCGTTCGGTATGTTAGTGATTAATCTACATTGATACCCGTTCGGGTATACAAGTTGAACAATTAGTCTCTTCATAGGACATGCTCGAACAAATGCGATCAATTCACTCCATATAAAGGGATGTAAAATTGTATTAGTCGCATGCTCCCTTGCGATTGATCCCGGACACGTCCCGGATTAATCGCATTTTTTGCAGGGTATACATACATACATATACATACATACATCTGTATTTCCATGGTAGAACAGCCGAATCCTGCCTTTAAGCAATCAGCGCCGCGTAATACATAACACAAACACACAAAAAAAATGGAATATTTTATTGTTGCAATTTACAGAAATTGACAAACAAACAACAAACTAAAAATAAAAAAACAATTCAGCAAAAACCCTTTCGTTTGCATTTCATTTCCTTCGTTCTGCTGCCATTTTACTGCCTTTGGGGCATCGCTTGTCTCCCTCACTGCTAGAGCTATTCAGAATGTGGGCGGGTAAGGAGGGTGCCCTCGTGACCTGATCGTCGAGTTCACAGTGCACAGCAAACCGCGAAATCAGCTTCAAGCTCTGAGCTTTGGAATTGCCGCGGGGCAGCTTTAATGTATGTACAAAAATTATTTAAATTATTCTCTCGTTATTGCCATGGTTTGTACATATTATGTAAGTATACATATATACATATGTATATATGTAGTTGGTTTTGCTGGTTTTTATTTGTTTGTAAATTTTATTGCTGCTGTTTTTATTTTATTTTTTTCGTTGTTATTACATATTTTTGTTGCTGTTGTTGTTTGCATCAACACCGCCAGCGATAGCGGCGCAGCGCGTCGAGGCAGGAGCTGTTTGCTATTGCTGCCCCTGCTGCTGCTGCTCTTTGTTGTTGCTATTACCCAAGTGGCTGTTGTTGTTGTTGTTATTATTTGTTATTATTATTGTTGTTGTTGCTGTTTTATGACTTTATTGCTAATGCTTTATTTGTAAAACAATTTTAGGCTCTAATTGCGTCATTAAAATCATGATTTACCTTGTTTTCTATGTACATTAAGGTGGAGTGAAAACATATGAAGATTTTTTTTGTTTTTTTTTTTTTGGACGTAGCAGCAATGGAAAGTTGCCTTTATACGAGTTAATGAACATCACAAAATTTTATGGCGATAGGATGACGTTTTGAATTGCCCCCAGCCCCGCAAAGTTGAAAGCAATAAGCACGATTTGGTACAAATATGAAATTTTGAAAATTACAAAATCAAAAAAAACGAAGTATGAGGATTGATAAACATGGCTTATATATAATAAAAATATAATATAATACAATGGCGCTTTTTTATAACTCTGACGAGTTTTATGGCCGAGCTTTTCTCTCAATTCGAGGTGTGCTCCTTTTTTGTTTTTTCCTACTAATTGGGTGGACCTACAGTTTTATGCCGGCTCCGAACGGCGAATGCATTTTTTGTGAGAAGCTTTTTCATGGCAGAAATACACTCGGAGGGTATGCCGCCCACTGCCGAGAGGTGACCGCTGCTCTTAGAAAAGCCAATAATTGGATTTTTACTAATTAGAACAATTTTGTTGGTATTTGCTCAGACTGGAGATTGAACCCGAGACCTCTGGCATAGCAGGCGAGCACCCTACCCACTGCACCACAGCGGCCACATTTTGATTCCTTTTAATTTGATACACATTTTATATATGAAAAGTAACACTCCCCCTGCGGCGGTCAACGTCCCTTTTAGCCCCCTTACTTTTCATATATAAAATGAAAAATACCTATCGAATGGTATTCAAATATTCAAAATCGGTTCAGTAGTTTTTAAGTAATTGCAATTTAAAAAAGGCATAATATAAACTTTGACCTTTAATAACTTGTGTTGTTGTTGTTTCCAAAAAAAAAATTCACTTTAATACTCAACTTAGCCATGTTTATCAATCCTCATACTTCGTTTTTTGATTTTATAATTTTAGAAATTTCACATTTGTACCAGATCGTGCTATTTGTTTCAACTTTGTGGGGCTGGGGGCTCCTCTAAAGATGCGAGTAGGTCACTAAAATTTTACAGGCTTATTTCCGGGCTAGAAAGGTGCCGTTCTGGCTTTGGAACAAATTGAATTTCCAAAAAAAAATTTCACTCCACCTTAATGTACATAAATGTGATGTGTGCGTGCGTTTGTGTGTAACGGTTTATTTGGTAGTTTGCTATTTTGCGTTACTGCTTTTGGCCTGTAGCTGCTGGCCAATGCTTACGAACGTGCATATATATATGTACATATGTACATATGTATATTTTTTGCCCACTTTTATTCAACACAATTTTATTGAAAATAAATAAATCTGTAATTCAACTGTTGGTATTCAATGCGTGCGTTATAACTTTGGCCAACAGCCACAAGTAATAATATTAAATTTTTGAATTTTTAATAAAAGGTGATGTGGCTGTATGTGTACAATGAACATATGATATACATATAAACTTATGTGTTTGGTAATTTAATTTCACTACTAAATAATTATATTGAGCTTAAAATATACGTAGGTATGTAAGCATTTTGTTTTGTATGCAAAGTTTAATTAGCATAACGACATTGACCGCAAAAAATAAATTGCAAAACACGCACTAAAATAATAATTTTCTGAATTTCATAAATTTTCTAAGCAGCAATTTCTTTTTAATTAGTTTAATAGCACAATACAGCTAGTGTAGATGCCCGAATAGGATAGGCATATCAATTGAGGAATATAGTTGGTCAAATAATGCTAGAATATAGAGCATGACGCGATATAGAATTAATTTTAGATTAAGTTTTCCGCCAATGTTAGATTTTTTTCGATTTTCATATACATAAATTTATAATTTGCCTTTATTGTCGATTTATTAGACAGGCTGTAAACGTACTGCCAGGATAATAGAGCACCTGCCGCAATGGTGCCACACGGCGTATGAGTGACATTTCTTTGTAAGTACCAACTATTATAGCGTTCGTTGAGCCGTAGGAAAGTGCAAGTGGTAAAATTCCTACGGTTCTTGCACTTTCCTACGGCTCAAAAAACGCTATATATATTACAATAGAGCACTTTTGAAGTAAAATAAAAATACTCGTAATGATTAAAAATCAATTGTTTAATTAATTTAAGAATTACGTTAAATAAGTAGAAATGAATTTAAAAGTGTCGCTTCATCTACAAACGACTCAATGGGTAAATCTCGTTTTACTTTTATTTTGCTTTGTTCATCTTATATTAGACTTTATGAAAGGTAAGTTTAGACTTTATAAAAGGTAAGATTTAGGCAGAACACAAATACCCACTAGGCCCATTTGTGAGATGATGCGTGTTTTGTTCATGCCATGATACTTGCTTTTGTTAGATATACCGCAGGTACTCCTAAAGTATGTTGAGCGGCAGGTACAAATTGACCACAGATAATTTCTGCACTGACTAAAGTACGAGTTAAGAAGAGTATACCGAAACAGAAAAATTTACACGAATGAATTACACAACAAAGTTGGATGGTAGGCAGCTGTAAGTATATTCAGCACTACAATAATGCTACCATTCATGCTAAATACCAAAAAATAGCATATTAACGACCATAATGAAAACCATAATGAAAAACCTTTCGCTTCATTGCTTGTTTTACTATACAAAGTCATAGGCGCCATCGCCGTGCGATAGTCATGGGACATAGTCATGGAAGTTGTTATCTTCCCGAAAGGAAATGTAATGAGGAAAGTTTCGATGATTTGCAGATCTTTGGGCCTACTGGGATGTAGACTTAGAAATTTTAATAAAAATTCCCAATACTCAAAACAAATCAAAAGAGGCGAATTTTTCAGATGAGGTTTTGTCCGTAGTCAAAGCCTATTGGTATTTTTGCAAGCATAAAATTGTATAAATGTGTAAATATGAACATATATTTAATTATGTGTGCTTATTTGAATCCATGCTGGAATTCGTATATATGCACATAACTAGTTGGAGTGAGTGCTGTGGACGTATTTAATTAAAACCACAGCAGCGGCAAGCAACCGCAAAGTTATGAACCGTACCGCTCATGCATAATGTTGAGAAATGTTCAATTGAATATTTGCATCAAAAGAGGAATCATATTTGTTGAATTCCGCAAAAGGAATACCATCGAGATTTAGAAATACATATCTAACTAAAAGTTTATTTATTATTGCAATAAAAACTTATCTAAAGTCTTGTATTTTAAATTACTTATAACTTTTATGCTCTTGTGGATTTTTAGAACTCATGTCGTGTTTTTTTTTTCATTTCGTAGTAGCAGAGTGAATGAGTAAAATCAAACATACATACTATGTACATATGTACATATGTATCTACCAGAAGTACTTATTAGAATATTTAATATTAAGCCACAAAATAAAGAAGAAATAGGTAAATTTTTGCAGAAATCTAAAACGATAACGATTAAAGTTCATAAGTAGGCACTCCATGGCGGCTGCCCACTTGCGCATCGCTTCTGTAGGAACTCATCCAACGCACTTTGCACGGAAAATTCATGCCCACCCACACTAATGCAACCGACATTGCAAATGAATAACACCAGTGCACATGCACTGCATTAAATAATTCTTGCCATAAGCAAATTTCCTCAATAATATTCATGAAAAATTCAAGAAAACAAGTAAGGAAGCCTAAGTTCGAGTGCAATCGAACATTAGATACTCAGCTGTATGCTTTCATTGTTTGTTTGCGTTTGTTCGATATAGGGTGTATTTTATATGAAACGAGTGCTGCATAAACAGGGCGCAGCCACGCCCATTTTCAAAATTTATATCAATCATCCAAATAAGCATACAAATATTATTGTTAGTGCAAAATTTCATCCCTCTATGACTTTTAGTTACAAAGACTTCACGTTACAAATTCCAAAAGGGTGTTCCAGAAATATCTTTGTTAAAAAGTAGGCGTGGTCATAAACCGATTTCAATACATTTTTGCGTGTCTATTAACACATGTTATAAAAGTGTATAAACCAAGTTTCGTCATAATATCTCAATTATTTGTCGAGTTAAAGGCTAAGAAATCTCATATATCCCTTTGTCTAAAAAGAGGCGGTGCCACGCCCATTTTCCAAACTTTTTTATTTTTTGTTTCCGGTCTATTGTAAAACTCATGTCACAAAATTTCAATGAATTATCTTTATATTTCACATAGATATCGCTTAAAATGGTTTTATTAGGTCACTTTATAATACACATATATAAAAGTGGGCGCGGTCGTCAACCGATTTTGGTAATTTTTCGTCCACACATTTGGCTAAGTAAATATATCACGCGTACCAGATTTCATCGATATATCTTTAACGGTTTCTGAGTTATGGCTTATTAAACTTTCAATATTCGCTCCTTAATAAGTGGGCGTGGCACCGCCCATTTTCCAAAATTTTTGTAGTTTTTGTTTTATGTCCATAGTTGGACTCCTGCCACAAAATCTCAGTGATTGATCTTTATATTTGACAGAGATATCGCTTAAAATGTTTTTATTAGGCCCCCTTATATTTCCTATATATAAAAGTGGGCGTGGCCGTCAACCGATTTTGATAATTTTTCGCCAAAACATTTGACTAAGTAATTATATTACGCGTACCGAATTTCATCGATATATCTTCAACGGTTTCTGAGTTATGACTCATAAAACTTTCAATGTCTGCCCCTTAATAAGTGGGCGTGGCACCGCCCATATTCCAAAATTTTTGTGTTTTTTGTTTTATGTCCATAGTTGGACTCATGCGACAAAATTTCAATGATAGATCTTTATATTTGACAGAGATATCGCTTAAAATGGTTTTATTAGGTCACTTTATAATACACATATATAAAAGTGGGCGTGGCCGTAAACCGATTTTGATAATTTTTCGTCAAAACATTTGTCTATGTAAGCAAATTACGCGTACCAAATTTCATCGATATATCTTCAACGGTTTCTGAGTTATGACATATAAAACTTTCAATGTTTGACCCTTAATAAGTGGGCGTGGCACCGCCCATTTTCCAAAACTTCATCAAATTTCTTCATAAGGGCCCGAGCTCAATACGTGGGTAAAATTTTAAAACTCTAGCTATATTAGTGGCTGAGATACCAAATTTCCGATTTTTTCTATATAGGAAAAGTGGGCGTGGTCATGGTCCGATTTCGCCCATTTTCAATACCAACCGTCCCAGTCTCGATACCAACTTGCGTTCCAAATTTCATCAAAATATCTCAATTTTTGCGCGAGTTAGAGTGTTTACAGACGGACGGACGGACGGACGGACGGACAGACGGACGGACGGACGGACGGACGGACGGACGGACGGACGGACGGACGGACGGACGGACATGGCTCAATCGATTTCTCTTTTCACCCTGATCATTTTGATATATATAAGTCTATATCTATCTCGATTATTTCATTCTGTTACAATCCACCGTTATGTGATTAAAACTATAATACTCTGTGTACTAGTACAGCTGAGTATAAAAAAACGACTATCAAATAATAGTTCAATAAAAAATTGCACTGCGGATAATCATGTCATAAATATCTGCGAAAGATTTTCATGTCAAAATAAAATTATGAAAACAAACAACACGAACGAACGAACGAAAGCACAATAAAAACAACAACAACAATAAGAAGAGTTCGGCGAGTAAAGTTTAGTTAAGCAAAACTGAATAATAAAATATTAAGTTTGTAGTAAATAAAAAATGTGCCGAAAAGAAAACAAAAATAAAAAAGTTTTACAGAAAATAGAGGAAACTATGAACAAGAAGAAGAATAAAAACAAATGCAAAAAAAGCGCTGACGTTGATTTGAAGAAAAATCGCAAAACAAGAATAACAAATATTTTAGTGCATAAACTTTCATCAGCGTCAAAGTCAGCGTCAACGTCAACGTCAACGCGTTGGTTAAGGGCTTCAGCGAAAGTGGGGTTAACATTGTGTAATGAATGTGTGTAACGCTTAAGAAGTAAGAACTTACATACTAACATATGTATTTATATGTAAGTATGTATGTATACATATTTCCGTATTATAAATAAGTAGATGCAAGTAAATATGTGTTTTTGTTGTGTAAACTGCACATGGCAAAAGCATGCTGAGGAGCTTTGCCAATGTTGTACACAAATATGTACATATGTATGTATGTATATAAACTACAAGTCAAGCTAATATCAATAGGAGATATGCATATGGATCTACATACATACATATGTACGTAGATACCATAAAAAAGATAAACATGTATCTATGTATAACATACGTATGTATATTCTTATCTAAAAACAAACATATATACATAAGTTTGCTTACGTCGAGTCATGTAAATACATTACATTTAAGTGGAACACGTCAATTTTTAGGTTAACCAAATTTCGCAAATTTACCAACACACCCAATAAATAATGTGACGAAGCTTCAAAATCGACCTTCTATATTTCAATCTAGGGTGAAGTTATAACAAACCTTTGGTCTCCAACATTCATAGTATATTGGAAAAATACGTATGTACATACAGATACACGAAATGGGTTCGAAAACAAATTTCAAATATGATTACAGACCATTAGCAGCCTTTCAGTAATTTAAAATTCTAATTAAGCTCTATTTACCATACAGTAACTCAATTTATTAATAGCCTATGTAGGATAAATATATGTACCTCTAAATTGAGTACAACTCTCATTGCAACTCTGATAACGGGGTGTTCAGTGAGAAAACGAAATATCATGAAAAGGGAAATGGAAGATAAGTTGAATGTAACTAGAGTATCTACGGGTACATTACAGTCAACCAGAGGAGTTCGTAGAGTACAAACAGTGGCTCACAGAAGTGTTTTTCACAAAACATTTACGAGGAAAACGTTAGAAATTCGCCTATTCATTTGATAAAACCGAAGATTAACCCGAAAAAAAACCTAAGTAAAAGCTGCTTTGCGCGAATAACGCGACAAAATACCAACGAAATTTTTCCAAACATTATTAGAATCCGTCACTAAGCCCTTGGAAGCCATTTCGAAAAAGAAAGGACATCATTAAAAATATTACACAGCTTTTAGATGCATTTATTCACCAAAATTGCATAGTTTATGGATCAGACAGGATTATCAATATATGTACATATCTGTGGCCACAAGAAATAACCACTTAAGTCGACTTAGGAAGGTTTCGAGTTATTTATACCACGTTATTCTCATTTTAAAACTCTACATTTCTGTAAAACCCCCATGATTATAACTTAATTCAATCAAAAGATATAAGTAACAAGTAAGGAAGCCTAAGTTCGAGTGGAATCGAACATTAGATACTCAGCTGTATGCTTTCACTGTTTGTTTGCGTTTGATGGAAACACGGTGTAGGTACTTTATATAAAGCAAGCGCTGCATAAAGTGGGCGTAGCCGCGCCCATTTTCAAAATTTTTATCAGTCATCCAACTAAGCATATGAATATTATTCTTTGTGCAACATTTCATTCCTTTATGACTTCTAGTTACAAAGATGTCACTTTACAAATTCCCAAAGGGTGTTCCAGAAATATCTTTGTTAAAAAGTAGGCGTGGTCATAAACCGATTTCAATAAATTTTTGCCTGTCTATTAACACAAGTTATAAAAGTGTATAAACCAAGTTTCGTCATAATATCTAAATTATTTGTCGAGTTATGGGCTCAGAAATCTCGTATATTCCAGCTTCTAAAAAGAGGCTGTGCCACGCCCATTTTCCAAAATTTTTGTGTTTTTCGTTGTATGTCCGCAGGTGGACTCCTGGCATAAAATTTCAATGATAGATCTTTATATCTGACAGAGATATCGCTTAAAATATTTTTATTAGGTCACTTTATAATACCCATATATAAAAGTGGGCGTGGCCGTCAACCGATTTTGACAATTTTCCGTCAAAACATTTGTCTAAGTAAGTATATCACACGTACCAAATTTCATCGATATGTCTTCAACAGTTTCTGAGTTATGACTCATAAAGCGTTCAATGTTTGCTCCTTAATAAGTGGGCGTGGCACCGCTCATTTTCTAAAATTTTTGTATTTTTTGTTTTACGTCCGTAGTTGGACTCCTGCCACAAAATTTCGATGAATTATCTTTATATTTGACAGAGATATCGCCTAAAATGTTTTTATTAGGCCCCTTTATAGTTCCCATATATAAAAGTGGGCGTGGCCGTCAGCCGATTTTGACAATTTTCCGTCAAAACATTTGTCTAAGTAAGCAAATCACGCATACCAAATTTCATCGATATATCTTCAACGGTTTCGGAGTTATGACATATAAAACTTTCAATGTTTGACCCTTAATAAGTGGGCGTGGCACCGCCCATTTTCCAAAACCTCATCAAATTTCTTCATAAGCGCCTGAGCTCAATACGTGGGTGAAATTTCATTGCTCCAGCTATATTAGTGGCTGAGATACCAAATTTCCGATATTTTCTATATGGGAAAAGTGGCGTGGTCATGTTCCGATTTCACCCATTTTCAATACCAACCGTGCCAGTCTCGATACCAACCTGCATTCCAAATTTCATCAAAATATCTCAATTTTTGCGCGAGTTAGAGTGCGTACGGACGGACGGACGGACGGACGGACGGACTGACGGACGGACATGGCTCAATCGATTTCTCTTTTCACCCTGATCATTTTGATATACATAAGTCTATATCTATCTCGATTATTTCGTTCTGTTACAATCCACCGTTATGAAATCAAAACTATAATACTCTGTGTACTACACCATTTCCAGATGGATTTTAGAAAGCGTCAACTGGATTTTAGAAAGGGGAAATTGGATTTTAGAATTGTCAATTGGATTTTAGAAAGGGGAAATTGGATTTTGGAAATGTCAATTGGATTTTAGAAAGGGGAAATTGGATTTTAGAAATGTCAATTGGATTTTAGAAAGGGAAAATTGGATTTTAGAAATGCCAATTGGATTTTAGAAAAGGGAAATTGGACTTTAGAAACCGTAAATTGGATTTTCGAAAATTTATATAATTATGTATATGTACATTATAATTTCATACGCAATAAAGAATTTCTATTGGAAAAATTCTGTGTAAAATTTATTTTACACGCACATTCCGAAATCCAATTCACGCTTTCGAAAATCCAACTGACATTTCTAAAATACAATTTCCCCTTTCTAAAATCCAATTGACATTTCTAAAATCCAATTTCCTTTTCTAAAATCCAATTGACCTTTCTAAAATCCAATTTCCCCTTTCCAAAATCCAATTGACATTTCTGAAATCCAATTATCTCTTTCTAAAATCCAATTGTCGTTTCTAAAATCCAGTAAACGCTTTCTAAAATCCATCTGGAAATGGTGTAGTACAGCTGAGTATAAAAACATTCAGGCTTAACTTACAATAGAGGTATATTAACCTGGCTATAACAGCCAAAGTACATGTATGTATGTACACATATACTTAATCAAATTTCTTCATGACCCAATAAACACAACGGATTCGCCTCGAATTCGCGTCGGATTCGCTTTATCTGATTATATTATCGCGGCAATAGTTCGCGGCGATAGATCGGCGAATCCGAATTCGTAGGCATGCCACCTATCACTAGCGATTCGAGAATTTGTTCATTCTCGGATCGCTGGCGATTCGAATTTTTTATCATTAGCGATTCGAGAATTTTTTATTTCTCTGATCGTTGGCGATTCGAAAATTTGTTCAGATTTTTTTATAAATGGCGTTTCGAAAAATTAAAAGTTCAGCGTTTGGTTTACTGGCAATGGGTTAAATCCGTATAAAATATTAAAATATTTTTATAAAGAAAGTTTAACTTTCATGAATAACAAAAGCTTTTCAAGTTCAGGTATAAATGTAAAATTTCAGAACTATAATCATTTTTTAGTGCAAAACAACTTTAAAAAAATTAAAAAAATTAATATCGCGAAAATTGATTTTCTCGAACTTGCCGCGAACTCGAGGCGAGTCCGAGAAATTACGTTCGCGAAAATCTGTTTTCGCGAACTCGCCTCGAATTCGCCGCGATATCATCCTCGCGTCTGTGTTTATTGGGGATATTTTGTTTTATTTACAAAATTTGATCGTAACATTGTGGATGGCTCACTGAGATTGCGTCCATAGTTTTTAATCGAGTTTTATGATTTTTTAAGAAATGTCTTCGAATATAAGAATCAATTAGGTGATTCAAAAAGTGCCATAAAGTCATATGTCATATTAAAATATTGTACGGAAATAGTTATAAAAAACTTTCCCGAAGCTCTGTGAAGAAGTACACAAAAACAGCTGATCAAATACCACGACCCAAAAGCATATCGTGCAGAGTTGTATTTATTTAGTACACATACAGCCTAGAATGCAAAAACAAAATATTATGACTTATGACGATATGCCATAATATGACAGGTTGTGAATCTCCTAAATTTATCTCGAAATCATATTTTTCGACTTAAGCGATTATTGCAAATTGCCACAGATATATGGATGTTGCATAAATGTAGCTTTCTCCGTTTATATGAATGTGAAAGCTATAACGTTCTCTGGTGGTGGTAACACTATTACCAGACTTTTATAGGACATTTAAAGAATGGTAAGCCTTATCGTAGATTTGGGCATCAGGAATTCAATTGTAATTTTTGGCACAAATGTCAGTTAGGCGGTTATGACGGTCTCACTTAAGCGGTTATAAAGTTGAAATGGCGATATGTACTTATGTGTGTATGTAGATACATATAGATTATTTGCATATCATGTAGTGCTTAATTATGATAATACGTACCTAATATTGAATCAAGAAATGCATCCTGTACTGCCTAAAGAGTTATCTTCCACAATATACTTACATATGTGTATGTGTTTAGGTATGCAAACAAACTTAGTTTGAGTACATATTTACAAAATGTTCAATAATCAGGTCGGAAGTGAAGTTTTGCTCGATTCAAGAGAATATAGTAAATATCTACATAGATATGTACATATGTATGTACATACATACATAGAATTTATGAAAATCCCTAGGAGCAATGAATACAAATATGCACATAGCACAAATATGCATGCGTAAATACATACATGTAACGCATTTAACCCTAATCCTCTAAAATGAGCCTCTCAGTCTCACTTTAAAGTTTAAAAGCGAATTATTTCTAAACCAAAAAAGCTTTTTGTCTGAAATTTTAGGTATTCCTCCATTTGTGTTCATAAATTATGAAATAATTATGATCTTTGGGCTATTTATTTATTTTAACCATTTTTTTTGCAATCGTATAAAATTGTAACGAAAAACCGAAAGTGAGCCTCAAAGGCTCACCTTAAGTATCTTTAACGTAATAAGCTTACATTTCTAGAATTCAAGTAAATTTTGAATCCGTTGTTTACAAGGTTTACCCAGTGAGGTTTTACATTGTGAACTCACACCACTTTTCCCGGGATTTTGGTGAATTCGTCGTATTTCACCATAGATCTTTATATAATAGGATGTCATAAAATTAAGGAGACCGGCAAAGTCAACAATTTCAAAAACAATTAACATTTTATCATTTTCTGTTTACTGAGATTGTAAATTACGGAAAAGATGCGTTCAGATAGAGAAACGAACGATGAGCTGCTTTATGCGTAAGAAATTTCACCACGAACGTCGCGTTTTAAAAACTTGGAATTTGGTTGCGGAAAATATATATTAGGGGCGATCATATGAAAAATTTATTGATATTCATTTGACTCATAGCTTTTCTAATTGTGTGCACAAAAACAAATTTATAACAGATGTAATAAAACCATTTGTAATGAACATTCAAACAACTACAAAAACGTGTGAAAATAGCAGTTCATTAATATCCCCTATTTTACGAAATTACCTTTTTAATTTTTATATACTAAAAAATTGTCATAAAACGTTATAAGAAATCTATAAAAATGCTTCTGAATTCATTACTGCATAAATAAAAGTAAAAAACAAATACCAAAATAATGTGTTTCAAAATTTCCCTTCTTCACTTTCGGTTTTACGTAACTTTTTAAAATTCGGTGATTAGGATTAGGTTAAGAAGTTTTGCTGTGATGAAATGGGCCTAAATGGTAATGAGCGAGAGCGAGTCGTGGGTATTTCATATCGATATTATGTAGTTTGCTTATATATTTACCAGTTAGAAGAGGCGAATTTATATTAATAGCACAGAAGTTTTGCTTGTTTGTAAATATTTGCACAAAATATATGCAATTGATCTACATAAATTTATATACATACATACATATGTACCTACAAATTGAAGGACGAAGTTTTTGAGTTATATTTCTATTCGCTTTGCTATCGATAAGCGGCGCGGTTGTTGTTGCGGCAAAGAAAACCAGCGGAGTATTTCGTAAATATGTATATAATATAATAATACAATGGCGCTATTATAACTCTGACGAGTTTTATGGCCGAGCTTCTCTCCCAATTCGAGGTGTGCTCCTTTTTTGTTTTTCCTACTAATTGGGTGGACCTACAGTTTTATGCCAGCTCCGAACGGCGAATGCATTTTTTGTGAGAAGCTTTTTCATGGCAGAGAGGTGACCGCTGCTCTTAAAAAACCCAATAATTGGATTTTTACTAATTAGAAAAATTTGTTTGGCTCGGACCGTGGTTTGAACCCGAGACCTCTGGCATAGCCGGCGAGCACTCTACCCACTGCACCACAGCGGCCACAATATATGTATATACCTACACTAAAAAAAATTACTCAGTTTAAAGAAAAATGGGTGCTAATGACATATTTTCATTGTTTTGAATACAATTTTCTATAAAACATGAATTTTATTCCTTGATTTGAAGAAAATTGTACATCAAAACAATGAAAATTTGTCTTTAGCTCCGAATCATTCTCACTATTCCATAATCTGAGTAAGTTCTTTTTTCAGTGTATGTATGTACATATGTATATTTGTATAGGAATAAACTTTTATATGTGCATCAGTACATACATACATATATATTATTTGCATTCATAAAACATAAAAGCCGCCATGCTGTGACCGCTTCATATTGCAAAACTTGTTTCAAACATTTACAAGAGATTTTTTTTTCTTCTAAATTTTGTATACGATGACAGCATATGTTCAAGCAATATTGCAAAAACAACAACAGCAACAAATAATCAATACAACCAGCATTGAAAAGAAGCAATAACAGCAGCAACAACAACAACAACAACAAACATATTTCATTATTCAAAAATGGTACGAAAGTGGGTTACTTAATACGGAAACTCAAATAGAAAGCTTTCGGTTTATGCATACATACATATTTCACAATTTCAAAATAAGACGAAATTAAAAATCTGTCAAGGTTATAAATAACGTGATTTGCATTTATACACAGAAATATACTACATACATACATACATATGTACATAGTATGTAGTACATATTTACGAGCGTATGTAGGCTTATAATATTGTAGGTTTCTGTCAATGTCAGAGCGATTTTCACTCAACTGTCCATTATTTATGCTTAAAAGTTTTCTGATTCGTATTTTTCTTAAATTGAAAATTAGCATTGCTTTTGCAAATTAATAAAGTTTTCTAACTTTACGTTTAATTAAATCTATCAAGTGTATTTTTGGCTTGAATATTTAATTTTTTTCAAATGCCAAACGTTAATACATATATATGTATGCATAATTTGTTGTTGCTTCCGACAGTTCATTTGAATTAGGAATAACTAGTATCACCGTGGTCGAAAATTCGACCAATTAAATTGAGAGCGGAACGATTTGAGAGTGGAAAGACCATATTTCTTATATAATATTTCTATAATAAAATATGTGTAAAATAAAACATATAGTTGCTGGTACTGGTTGTCCGAGGAGACATAGTGAAATTTTATGTCGAATAATTTTCTTGAATATTCTAAACCTCTAGCGACCTCTAAAATTCCCTTTTACGGACTCTTCTTTTTCTTTCGCGTTTCCTTTCTTTTTATCTTCTTCTGTCCTTTTCGCGTTTCCTTCCCCTTTATCCTTTTGACTTTCCGTACACTTTCTTACCTTTTCCCCTTCCTTTCCTCTTCGTTCGCCATTTCCGTGCCTCCACTTTCCCCTTTTTTATTTTCCTTTCCTTTCATTTCCTTTCTTTTTCTTTCCTTCACTTTCCTTTCTTGTCTTTTCCTTTCCTTTCCTTTCCTTGCTTTCTTTCCTATAGTGAAAGTGTCAACAAAGTTTTTGAAATAGGTGGCAACCGGTTTTGTAAAAATTAAATTTTATTATCCATCTACGGGGCAAGCCCTTTCAGATGACGTTTCAAATTTAAAAATCAAACAAAACTGTACCGGAATATTAAATTGTTTGACAGGTGGCAACCCTTTTACTAAAAATGATAATAAATTACCAATTTTGAGGTTAAGCCCTTTCATATAACACCTCAAACTCAAAAATCAAACAATCTGGAGCATAAAAATGAATTTTTGAACAGGTGGCAAACCTTTTTGTAAAAGTTATAATAAATTACTCATTTCAAAGTAAAGCCCTTTCATATTGGCAGGCAAAGCCCTTTCATATGACACTTAGAATTTAAAAATCAAACAAACTGTAAAGTTTAATTGAATTTTTTAAAAGGTGGCAACCCTTTTTGTAAAAATTATAATAAATTACTAATCTTCAGGCCAAGCCCTTTCATATGGCACCTCAAATTTAAAAATCAAGCAAACTATAGCATAAAATCGAATTTTTGAACAGGTGGCAACCCTTTTTAAAAAAGTTAGACCTTCCTGCACATCTACAGGTCAATCCCTCTCATTTGACACCACATTTTCCAAAATCGGTATAACGGTGTAAAAGTTATGGTGCGTACAAAAAATCGCTTAGCGTAATATATATAAAGATATTGAAAATAGGAATACATTATTCTGACATTTCTTTTGAATCATGCTAAAATGTTTATATTAATACTCCTTCCCATGCTAAGTAATACTGCTATTCTCATTGCCACACCCATATATAATCTTACATTTATACTCATGCAGGGCCGTAGCTAGACTTAAATTTAAGGTAGGGCAGCGTTGGTTTAAGGTAGGGCGGAAGTAAATAATGTATCACAATTAGTCTTACATCGCACATAGGTAGATTTTCAACTTTTATGCGGCCAAAATTGAATTTTGTAAAGTTGTTACAATTGCAGAAAAAAAGATACCCACATATTGGAAATAGACTGGGGAACAATAATTCATCGCTTTTTTCCCGACCCCATGCTCTGCACTTGTTCCCAGATGGTCGAAACTTAGCATAATATCTAAAGTAAATTTTTTAGTTTTTTTTACATAATTTTGAGTGCTAGTTTCAACGTGAATATTTATTATTTAAAGCATTTCATTTAAGTAATTGTGATGGATCCTAAAGCTTCAGGTAATTATTAACACTTTTCAATAATATCTTTGATTTCCAAGAATTCTAAGTTTATAGCTTTAAGCTTTTAAAGTGGGGATATTTAAAAAAATTATCACTCTTTTTCGTGTTCAAAATTGATTTTGTTATGTTGCTCTGTCAGACTCAGTCACACTATCCCTTGGACATGATATCTAGTACAATTAATATTTTTCCGACAAAAAATTACGTCGCACAAAGCCGCACTTCACTACTAGATACAGGGGTTTTCATATGTACCTACAATAAAATTCTTTTTTTGTGTTTTATATTTGATTTTAATGTTTATATTTCTAACGCATATCTTGGTTAATATAGGTAATGCTCGAAAGTAACCGAGATATTTATCAGCGCTTATTGTTAACTTCTTAGGCAGTATTTTTAGTATTTCCAATTTTTCAAAGTCAAGGAAATACTTATCATAAAAAGGGGCTAAGAATTCTGAAGCTACATTTTTTTTAGAAGATTTTTGAGTATGCAGTTTTGCAGCTCATTCAATTTTAATATCATAATATGCAAGATTCAACTTTTTAAAAATTTTCATTGGCCTTTCGCAATTTTAATTGGAACTGTCTCACATACATATAAGGCAAGCACCCTACAGAAAAAAAATTTCTAAAATCGACGGAATTTTCACAGCATTGGGAATTGCACATTTTACACTAAAGTTGGTTGGCTAAATAACAGCACACTTAAAAATCTCCTCAAAATCTTCTATAAATTCTGGCCTCGCTTTGAAATTTTTAATCCACTTTTAGAAATTTCTACGATTTTTCGAATTTTTTCCATAAGCTTACAAATCCTGCTTAAAACGATTTTTATTTAAAAATTGTCTACATTTTTAAACGAAATAAGAAAGTCAAATTTCGACAGAATTCTTTGAAATAAATTTAAAAACTATGTCGTATGATTTTTTTTTGAGTCACTGTATATATTTTTCAATAAAATCGACTTTTAACACAAATTATTAAAACTTCACATTAAACAAGCAATTTTGAATAGATGTAGACAATAAAATATTTATTTTATTTATATTTTAAAACTTGAAAATCTACCTATGTGCATCGAGGCATGGCTTCCAAAATCAGGCAGCATATATATCACTTTTCTCTAGGTCAGTGACGTACATTGGCTCAGATTTCCATCTGTCTACCGAAAGGGACGGCTTTACATTAAGGAACCACGGTCCGAGAAAAATGACTTTCGAAGAAAAAAGATGTTCTACACGCATATATACATATGTGCATGTTTTTATAAGTGCCTTTCCTCGGTAATCGTACGCAGTTTTGGGGGTTTGTTTGGTAAATTTTACAACTTACCAACATCTCCGGTCGACGGGACTTTTGGATTTAGAATCAGGAGGACCTCCTCTACAACCCCCAATGACTTTTTTCAACGCGTGGTAGACTGTTGGAAAATTTTCCCCGTACTTTTAATACCTATTTGTTGACACATAATTATTGTGACAGTACATAAGCAATACTCATTGAGAATAAGCCAACAAGATGGTACAGCTTCAAATTTAGATGTGGAGATCTTTAAATTTGGTATATGGGTCGCCTGTAGGTATGCACGCAAGTCAAGGTGAGAAAAAAACTCTCGAAAATGATTAAAGGATAACCATAGAAAATTTAGACACCTGATTTTTCCATCGAGTAAAATGTTTTAGATTAGCACACAGCTTTAGAAATCGATTCCGCGCTTTTGGTGTTGTTCGCTCACAGTGAGATTAGTTTTTGTCAGAAAAGTGCCGGAATGAACCATTCCTTTAACCAAACTACAAAAATTCGATGGTCTTATTTAATTATATATGTGATGCAGGGTGGATTCTCCATATCATACATTGAAACCGCAATAATTTTTTATCTCAGCTGTGACAAAAAATTTAATTATAATAATTCATCTCACTTGTTGGCCTTTTTAAGGTAGGGCATTCTAATTTTAAGGTAGGGCATTGCCCCACAATGCCCCCCCCTAGCTACGGGCCTGTACTCATGCTCGTGAATATAACATATTTATACTTATGCCATACTTCTACTTCTAGAAAATTATTCGCCATAAAATTTCGGTAGGGGTCTCCTCTGCAAAAATCATTGTAAAATTAAACAAAAAGACCACAAGAAGCGAAAAACTTATATTCCTCGGAATGTTAAATGTATTTTATTTCCGAAGCGATTGAAATACATACTTCTGTTGCAAAAGATTAATGACTTTTGACGACGTTTTACATACATACATACATAAAAAGTTACATTAAGGCGGTATAAACTAAGTACTGGGTGGAAGTGACCCCGATGGTGCATATAGGATCAATACAATTATAAAGTAGGAACCCTCATATCAATCCAAGGAGATTGCTGTATCAAACTTAGGGATCGGACCATAAATACCGAAGATATGAAAGAAATGAATTATGGCGACTTCTAGCGGCGTCAAAAAAAAAAAATAAAAAATTTTCCGAAAATGTTTTCGAAAAAGAAATCATAAGTATGGGGGGCGTACGGTGGACTTTTTTTTTGCTTCATATAAGGCGAGACGGCCTAATGTAATTTAGAGATGGCTGATCCCGCGATTTTTGAAAAACGGAGTGATTCGTGACTGTGACTTTTTAGTCACTGTGATTTTTCTCAGTGACAGTGACTTTTAGGGTTCCTCACAGGAACCAAGACTTTTATGCACTTTTTAATAAAAGTAAATAGATGTGTTTAATCGAATTATATTTTTCAAGTCCAGTAATATTAGCTAAGCTTCTCCAGATGCTTTTTTTTAGTGTGAAATAAAAGTGTTTCCTAATTAAAAAAAAAAAACAAAAGTTGATATAAATTGGCAAATAACTGCATTTTACTTAGTTCCCTAAAAATGCGATTGGAAATCTTTAACTAAATCAATTGAAATCAATTTAAAGCATTATTTAAAAATTACAAAAAAGAAAAAACTATAAATTTTTTTAAAACTGAAATTTTCATGCTTTCAGAACACGTGATTTTGTCACCGTGATTTTGGAAATCAGTCACGGCAGCGATCAATGACTTTTGAGGAACGGTGACAAAATCACAGGTACGCCAAATATTTGCCATCTCTAATGTACTTATGAGTACATTTAATAAATACATGGTGTGAATGACCTGTAATAATTAGCATGTGAAATATGCGAATTACGTATACAAATGTAAGTATGTACAAATATACTAACAGTTACATACATACATAAGTATGTATATGGACCTACATACATATATACATACATATAGGGTTCTTTTTATTATTTAATTGAATGCTTACCACACGCGGAAGTTCATTGCACTTTAAATTGTTCAGCGGAATCCACTAACAATATTTACTAATTGACGCTCATTCAACCGTTCACTCACTTTTCTATTGCAAAACTTTGTGGTTTTTGTATATATGTATTGGTTTAGTTATTGTATTTGCACTATAAACTTCTGTATGTATGTAGGTATGTAGTACATGCAAAAAGATCTCTTTTGATTTGTTTGAAACAGAGCTGTAAAGTTTTTATTACACACGTTTGGTATTCAAACGATTGTGTTTTTTGTGAAGTTTGTTTATTTATCGACCATGATTTCTAAATTTAAAATTTGTTAAGAACTATCTTAGTAGTACAGGTGACCATAACGGACTGCACAAAGACGTCGATAAAACAATAAGAGTCTGCAAGTGATGAAGGCGGCTCTATAGTTGATAACTTGGTTGCTTGAAGAGAACGTTTAATTCCCTTTCATAAATACTAGTATCGCCGGTGGTCGAAATTCGACCATGCAATTTATTTTTTCAACTTTGTATTGGTACAAAAATTATTCCTTTTCGCGGAGATAAGCAACACCTTCCAAATTCCAGTTGTACCGCAACACTGATTTGCCCTTTTGATCACGGTCCGACGCGAAATCATGGTCAAAATCAAGGCAGTTCTATCAAGGTAGGCCCGGTGGTGAGCGCTTTTAAATTAAAGCGACTCTTCAACTGTGTTTACGATAGTTGTAAACACGTTTACGATATCTATTTATCTTAACTAAAAGTTTTATTTATTAATCATAAAGAAATTAAATAATTTATAGAAAAAATTATATGCCTATGCACTGCTCCTCACTCATACGAACACATCCATATCAATTTTATGTGGATATGAGGTTGTTAAATGTGCTAAACAGCCTGGCAATTGTTTGTATGGGAAAAATGTTAGCCTATTAATATATAGATAATGGGCACATTGCCAACGAAGCAAAAACGAAGTAAATCAAAAATGGTACAAAACTAAAAACTTTATTTATTAATTATAAAGAAATTAAATAATTTATAGAAAAAATTATATGCCTATGCACTGCTCCTCACTCATACGAACACATCCATATCAATTTTATGTGGATATGAGTATGTTAAATGTGCAAAAGAGCCTGGCAATTGTTTGTATGGGAAAAATGTTAGCCTATTAATATATAGATAATGGGCACATTGCCAACGAAGCAAAAACGAAGTAAATCAAAAATGGTACAAAACTAAAAACTTTATTTATTAATTATAAAGAAATTAAATAATTTATAGAAAAAATTATATGCCTATGCACTGCTCCTCACTCATACGAACACATCCATATCAATTTTATGTGGATATGAGGTTGTTAAATGTGCTAAACAGCCTGGCAATTGTTTGTATGGGAAAAATGTTAGCCTATTAATATATAGATAACGCTCGATATATAGCATCTTCGGGTTAAATGAAACCCTTTTCAAGTCAAGTGAAACTCTTTTCAAGTCAAAAACCTTTTTCAATTGAATTGAAACCTTTTTCAATTGAAGTAAAACCTTTTTCAATTGAAGTGAAACTTTTTCAATGAAAATGAATTTTAAAAAAGTTTAACTTTAATTTAAAAAGTTTCAATTCAATTGCAAAAGCCCTCACTTGACTTAAAAAAGGTTTCACTTGAGTTGAAAAAGGTTTCACTTGAGTAAAAAAAATTTAATTTTTCATGTGAAATTTTTTTCAACTCAAGTAAAACCTTTTGAAATTAAACCTTTTTCAATGAAAATGCAATTTAAAAGAGTTTAATTTCAATTGGAAAATGTTTCAATTCAATTGAAAAAGCCTTCACTTGACTTAAAAAAGGTTTCACTTGAGTTGAAAAAGGTTTCACTTGAGTTAAAAAAATTTTAATTTTTCAAGTGAAACCTTTTTCAATTGAAATTAAACGTTTCAATGAAAACGAATTTTAAAAGAGTTTAATTTCAATAGAAAAGTTTCAATTCAATTGCAAAAGCCTTCACTTGACTTCAAAAAAATTTCATTTGGCCAGAAAACGCTATACTTCTACTGGAAACAAATAAAAGCAAGTAATCACCGTACTTAATAATTACACTGTACAGCACAGGTATTGGACCAAACCAATTTTTTCGTAGAGATTGAGACATAAGAAAAAAATATGTATACACCATTTTTCGAAGTTAGCCTCCAAAATTTAGTAATGGGCTTTCGAATTTCGAAATTCGACCCTCCCTAATTTGATTGCAATTTTTTAAAAAATTGAAAAATAAAAAATGTGGGTGTGATCCGCCTTATTTTCGAACTCGACTGCTATACATTTTGTTTTTTGAAAGCTTATGTAGCAAATGTTATAAGGGGTCAAAGGTCAGATCTTCGAAAAAATTAAAAGTCGAATATATCCATTTTTTTCCAACCGATTTCGAAAATCTTGCATAGCGTTGTAAAGGTGATTGAATTCCCTTTCTTTTGATATGCTCACCTTTATCCTTTTTTAAATAAAAATTTTATGAAAAAACACTTTAAAGGAAAAAATGCCCGAAAAAAATGTTTTAAGTAGTATATTTCGAACTTATTGCCAGCGATTTCGAAAACCTTCACGCTATTATATAGGTGCTTGAATTCCCTTGTCTTTGATATGCACATGGTCGATGAATGAAAATTTTATAAAAACAACACTTAAAAAAATACAAAAAAAAACTAAAATATTTAAACACATACTTTTATCCACTGTGCTCACCAACAATTGCAATTGATGCCGGTCAAGTATGCCGTGATTTTAAAGTGTGTAAATGCGGACAATGATATTTAGTATTAAATCAATCGCACCCGATTTTACTCCGAGTTAATATTAGCAGCTTTTAAATTAAACAAATGGCGGATAAAGTATGTCAAGCAATTCTACAATCGAATTTTTGTTTTGTTTGTGCTAAATTTAATATAAAAACAAGCTACAATCTATATATATAAAAGGAAGTGGCGTTAGTACAAACGCGTATAACTCAAGAACGCCTGCACCGATTTGGATGATGGACACCAATTTAGATTGTTCTCTGGCCAGAATAGGAGAATATCCCATAAAATTCCCGAAAATTTCAAAAAAAAAAAAATTTATTTTCCCATACATTTTGTATATCTATATATGTAAAAGGAAGTGGCGTTAGTACAAACGCGTATAACTCAAGAACGCCTGCACCGATTTGGATGATTGACACCAATTTAGATTGTTCTCTGGCCAGAATAGGAGAATATCCCATAAAATTCCCGAAAAATTCAAAAAAAAAATTTATTTTCCCATGCATTTTGTATATCTATATATATAAAAGGAAGTGGCGTTAGTACAAACGCGTATAACTCAAGAACGCCTGCACCGATTTGGATGACTGACACCAATTTAGATTGTTCTCTGGCCAGAATAGGAGAATATCCCATAAAATTCCCGAAAAATTCAAAAAAAAAAAAATTTATTTTCCCATACATTTTGTATATCTATATATATAAAAGGAAGTGGCGTTAGTACAAACGCGTATAACTCAAGAACGCCTGCACCGATTTGGATGATTGACACCAATTTAGATTGTTCTCTGGCCAGAATATCCAATAAAATTCCCGAAAAATTTAAAAAAAAAAATTATTTTCCCATACATTTTGTATATCTTATCTTATCTATATCTATATATATAAAAGGAAGTGGCGTTAGTACAAACGCGTATAACTCAAGAACGCCTGCACCGATTTCGATTATTGACACCAATTCAGATTGTCCTCTGGCCAGAATAGGAGAATATCCCATAAAATTCCCGAAAAATTCAAAAAAAAAAAATTTATTTTCCCATGCATTTTGTATATCTATATATATAAAAGGAAGTGGCGTTAGTACAAACGCGTATAACTCAAGAACGCCTGCACCGATTTGGATGATTGACACCAATTTAGATTGTTATCTGGCCAGAATAGGAGAATATCCCATCAAATTCCCGAAAAATTCAAAAAAAAAATTTATTTTCCCATACATTTTGTATATCTATATATATAAAAGGAAGTGGCGTTAGTACAAACGCGTATAACTCAAGAACGCCTGCACCGATTTGGATGATTGACACCAATTTAGATTGTTCTCTGGCCAGAATATCCAATAAAATTCCCGAAAAATTTAAAAAAAAAATTATTTTCCCATACATTTTGTATATCTTATCTTATCTATATCTATATATATAAAAGGAAGTGGCGTTAGTACAAACGCGTATAACTCAAGAACGCCTGCACCGATTTCGATGATTGACACCAATTCAGATTGTCCTCTGGCCAGAATAGGAGAATATCCAATAAAATTCCCGAAAAATGCAAAAAAAAATTATTTTCCCATACATTTTGTATATCTTCTATATATATAAAAGGAAGTGGCGTTAGTACAAACGCGTATAACTCAAGAACGCCTGCACCGATTTCGATGATTGACACCAATTCAGATTGTCCTCTGACCAGAATAGGAGAATATCCAATAAAATTCCCGAAAAATGCAAAAAAAAAATTATTTTCCCATACATTTTGTATATCTTCTATATATATAAAAGGAAGTGGCGTTAGTACAAACGCGTATAACTCAAGAACGCCTGCACCGATTTCGATGATTGACACTAATTCAGATTGTCCTCTGGCCAGAATAGGAGAATATCCAATAAAATGCCCGAAAAATTCAAAAAAAAATTATTTTCCCATACATTTTGTATATCTATATATATAAAAGGAAGTGGCGTTAGTACAAACGCGTATAACTCCAGAACGCCTGCACCGATTTCGATGATTGACACCAATTCAGATTGTCCTCTGGCCAGAATAGGAGAATATCCAATAAAATTCTCGAAAAATTCAAAAAAAAAAAAATTAATTTTCCCATACATTTTGTACTTATGGTGAGAATTTTTATGATATTTTTTTGTAAAAAAAGCTCCATAATAGCTCTGTGGATTATAATAAAAATCGAACATGTGCGCGATATGGTTATTTTCTTATACATTGTTTATAAAGCGTTCTTGATGATCAATGACGTTTATGTTTGCGGTGCGTTGTGACAAGCTTTCCAGCAACGACTCTATTCTCAATTTTTAAGTATTCTCGCTAAATGGACCAAATGTGTCAAATTTTAAAAAAATTATCAAAATTTAAAAAAATTAGCAAAAATTATCAGCTTACAAAGAAATTAAATGTAATTTCGCTCTATCAATACATCGCGAACGCCAATCTACCACGAAAAAAGTTTGTAAAAGTTAATTGCATTGCGAACGCATTGTAACATAAATGCTGGTTCATGTATTGCCAGTAGATGGCGGTGTGTGTATCAACAAATGACCACAGATTTTATGAAATTTGAAAAGATTGCCGACACTTAATTTAAATATTAAATTTTTTTGTTTTGAGCATTCAGTTAATGAATAAAAAAAGTGAATGAGTTTTTATATTGTTAAAAAATAAATAACGGATTAACAAATTATAAGTTATAGAAAGTTTGATTTCAAAGACATAATTTAACGCAGGGCAACGCCTGCGGGGTCATCTAGTTTGGTATAAACCAGGTAACTCCAAACGGCAATTGCTCAATTTCTTTCTTCCATCATTTTTGTAAATGGTTATAACAGGTTCTACATATCTTGTTGGAAACCCAAGACTCAACTTTGATAATCGGCTGATCAAAATACATATTAATCAAGCTTGTTTTTATATTAAATTTAGCACAAACAAAACAAAAATTCGATTGTAGAATTGCTTGACATACTTTGTCCGCCATTTGTTTAATTAAAAAGCTGCTAATATTAACTCGGAGTAAAATCGGGTGCGATTGATTTAATACTAAATATCATTGTCCGCATTTACACACTTTAAAATCACGGCATACTTGACCGGCATCAATTGCAATTGTTGGTGAGCACAGTGGATAAAAGTATGTGTTTAAATATTTTAGTTTTTTTTGGTATTTTTTTAAGTGTTGTTTTTATAAAATTTTCATTCATCGACCATAAAGCTGTGCATATCAAAAACAAGGGAATTCAAGCACCTATATAACAGCGTGAAGGTTTTCGAAATCGCTGGCAATAAGTTCGAAATATACTACTTAAAACATTTTTTTTGGGCATTTTTTCCTTTAAAGTGTTTTTTCATAAAATTTTTATTTAAAAAAGGATAAAGGTGAGCATATCAAAAGAAAGGGAATTCAATCACCTTTACAACGCTATGAAGATTTTCGAAATCGGTTGGAAAAAATGGATATATTCGACTTTTAATTTTTTCGAAGATCTGACCTTTGACCCCTTATAACATTTGCTACATAAGCTTTCAAAAAACAAAATGTATACCAGTCGAGTTCGAAAATAAGGCGGATCACACCCACATTTTTTATTTTTCAATTTTTTAAACATTGCAATCAAATTAGGGAGGGTCGAATTTCGAAAGCCCATTACTAAATTTTGGAGGCTAACTTCGAAAAATGGTGTATACATATTTTTTTCTTATGTCTCAATCTCTTCGAAAAAATTGGTTTGGTCCAATACCCAGAAAAAAAGTTGATTTTGCCGTATAGTGTTATTTTTTAAACACCGCTGCTTGAATCTTTGTAGAAGACAACCAACATTTCATAATCGAAAATTGTGCGGAAAGTTAAACAACGAAACTCCATTTAGAAACAAACATTTCTGCACACATATACAACATACATATATAAATACACATACACATATAAAGTCATCCTATTTAAATTTTATTGTTTTCTTTATTCACAAACTGTTCTATTTATCTATTCTTTTACTTTGTCTTGCGTGTCAAAACGATTGATTGCAAAACAAAAAAAAAAACATGGTAAAACTTTTAAAACATCTATTGATTTTACGATTCAATACAAAATAAAGTTACATCAAAACAAAAGGCAAAACAAACAAAAATAATAGTATTGCGCAGCTGCTGTCTAAACGAAATTTACTTGAAATAAACGTTTTGTTTCATCTCAATTCAGAGATTTAATAAAATTCACTGTTGACATTTTATGGCCTCTTAATAATGTTGTTGCTGTAGCAATAAAGAACCTTGTTAAATTAAAAGAAAAGAAGATTACTTTAAAAAGAGTGTATATGTATGAAGAGGAGGTAGTATAATAAGAATAACAACACCGTCCAACAAATTTACAAAAAAAATTTACCCAACACGAACAAAAGCTAATAATTGTGAAAGATGATGTCTCTCAGACCAACTTTGCCGAACAGAGTACTGATTTATTTTTCAGGGGGATTAAATTTTTTTTTAAATTTTAGTTGTAGATGCAATTACTTTATCGAATATAGGTCCGGATTGCAGAAAAAGTATTAATTCTGACGGGCCCATAATGGATGATTTGAGAGAAAATTTGGCATACGAAGAAAGAAGCCCAATCGTCGATATTTGAAGCGGCTTTTTCGGAAGCCGGGTTTTTTCAAAGCTTTCACTATAGAAAAATTACGTAGATAAGGTCAACTCAATATAAAAATATGAAACAAAAAACTATTGTCTTCCAAATATGGCTGAGCATAAAAACGAAAAACACAATAAAATACAATTATGTAGGTACATATATACATACATACATACATATCAGAGGCGGTCGCTTCATACAAGCCGAGAAGCCCGGATTGCGTACACATTTTCGTTCATTTCATACGAAATTCTTTAAAATCTGGTTATTTTACGTTTTAAATGTGTTTACTATTTAATGCCGTTTTCTTTTCTCGAAAAAATGTTGCCCTGTTTGATTTTCTTAGCCATTTTGTAAGCTTGTGTGGTGATTTCAACGAATGTTGTCCTCTGACTAAGTAAGAGGGCACCATTAACTACAAATTCAGCCATTTTATAGAAAGTCATGTTACGTAATTCGATAATTGAGATATTAAAGGGCAACATTTTTTGTCAGAAAAGAAAACGCCATAAGTTCTCAATAATATAGCCACCACTGTAACATGCCCCTAAAAGCCTGCTAAAAAAATAGCGCAAATACACCACCAATCCACCTCACAATGTGTATTTTGTTTGTACAGCCAATCACAGCACAGTGAGCATGCTTCAACGTTTCCACACATTAGCTTTTACGTGGCTTTCAAAACAGAATAACATAGCTTGTTTTCTCACTTTCGCTAAGGAGAAACCAATTGCTTATTTTCAGACCTAAATTGAAAAAAATAACTAGCAAGGCCCTTTTTTTATTTTTCACATCAAATTTGTATGCGAATATGAAGCTGGCTTCGGCATTCAAAAGTTCAGTATTCACAGCCATATGCATATTTGATTTGATTTTCGTTTGCATGTAGGTACATACTTATGCACATAATTTCTTACATCTGCATGTGCATGCAAACATAAATATCAAATACCAGATTATAAAAGGGTTGATTGTGATTTTTGGCGACTATTGGCACAATCAGTGATGCCAATATTCTTGGACCAAAAATCCCTACGGCATGCCAAAAAATTCCCTATTTTTCCCTACGCTAACAAAATTTTTCCCTACATATTTCCCTACGCCGTATTTTCTCTATATTGAAATAAACACACACACAATTGATGCAAATAAAGTTTTTATTCAAAAAGCCACGTGACCTAATCAATCCCTATTACGTTTTTTTTAATAAAATTCTGAGTCAGCTTATAAAATATTTTAGTTGACTCCAAATAAATTTCATGTATTAACGGCTTTTTGGCTTGAAAAAGTGTCGGTTACCCCTAATTGCAAACCATCTAATGGGTACGGAAACGCATAACACCCTGAATTGGATTAGGGGTTTTTGTGTGAGCGAAGCTGACGAAACAAAAAGTTTGCTCCGGGGCCCTGTAAGCAGGTAAAAGAATATATTGCCAGATCAGAATAAAGTACAATTATGAAATATTAGGCATGGGTAACACTGCGCTGCGCGGCGCAATTGTGCTAGCGCCAACTCTAGCGCTATTGCGCTAACTCCGATTTGGAAAATGCGCCAACTTAATATAGCGCCAACTCTATCACCGGCTCCAATACAGCGCTAGTGTAAAATTGGGCCACCACAACGCCAATAATACACAGCGTATACGACACCGTCACAATTATGTATGTATGCTAACGCCAACACCGAACCATCGCTAATACGAAAGAGTATTGATATTTTACTTTCACAAAGAAAGAAGACAAAACTGACATTATCTGTAAATAAGAGAGAAATATATAATAAAAAAATTAAATAACATATTTATGAGCATATAGTATAATTATTTTTGTTACCCATGGTAAATGGTAAGGGGAAAATTCGATATAATGCGCTCGGACCCGGAATTTTTCTGTTTAATAGGGTGGAGCCGACCCTCGTATTCCATAATGAAGATGCAGCTAAACGAAGACTCCAGCATATTTTAACAAATATATGCAAATGATTTTTAAAACTAAATTTAATTGTGGCACAATTATTGTGACCACGTGTATGTAATCAGAATTGCGCCAAAAGAAATAAAACGGGGATATCAGACAGTAAGAAGCGAACGAGTGTTATTTATCGATTATTCCATGTCAATTGCGCTAAAGGTGTTATTGCGCCAGAACCGTGCGCTAGCGCTACAGTTGGCGCTGGTGTTATTGTATCAGCGCCAAAAAAATTGCACCATTACCCATGGCTATGAAATATTGCATTCAAGCATGCAGGAACATTTTAATTGTAGTTTTTAAAAAAATTTAGGTTCTTAGAAAAAATAATTCGTTGCAAAGGAAACGAAAATTTTTAACTTCAAAAATTCCCTACATTTAGCTAATATTTGAAAATCTGTCCTTTTTTCCCTACACTGCAAATTTGAGGTCGAATTTCCCTACATGTAGCCTCTTTTCCCTACACTTGGCATCACTGGGCACAATATCAAGATAATTTTAAAAAGCGGTGGAAATCAAATTGGACCTCAGTTTTTCAAACACTAAAGCACCCATTTTTTAGGAAATAAGCAAATACACTTGCTACTGCTGAAAGTTCCGTCGGTATAAGGAAACTAAAAATACCTCTGCGCTTTCGTGTTAGATTTCCCTAGCGCACGTATTTATATTTAAGAATTATGTAAATACGAAATTTTTAATTTTAAAAATGTTCAGAGTAAAATTGCAAAATCAAGAAAAAACAATTTTAATTTAAAAATGTTTATTTTATTTTAAGCACTATGAGATTTTGAAGGAAAACCTTTCGTTTTTATTCCATTAATTTTAATTTTTAATTTAAACATGTTTCTTCATGTTTCTTTTTAAATTAAAAATTTAATTTTTAATTTAAAAATTTTCATTTATAAAATAAAAATGACTTGGTTTAAAACGTGCATTATAAAAATAAAAATTTTAGTTTTGATTCCTTTTCTCTGAGTATACAAACAAAAAAATGTGTATCAGGAAAACAAAAATAAAAAATACATATGAAAAAAACAAAAAAAAAAAAAAAATAAACGAGAAAAAAGATCTTCAAATACCCGAATTTTTCAAATGCCCGTACAAACATACGCATAATAAACAAACAAGCGAGCGTTCGAGCATTGAAAAGCATTTATTCGGGCCACACGAAAATGTTAAAAAGAAATCGAGAACTCTAAATCAAAGTCAATGACGGAACGCAATCAGACTTTTAAATAATACAGCAAAGGAAATTACATAAATGGCTAATGGTTATGCTTCACACATAGGCTTGCCCAGGCAATTAATGCTAGGTCCGCCACTGATACATATGTGTATAAAAGCGACCCAATTGCTTGCGCTGTCATAAATTGCACCTTTTTTTCATTTCACTAATTAAGAGAAAAACATTGAAAGCGAAATCGAAAATTATATGTAACAGCACTTGCAATTTTTAAGCCTATTACACAAGATACATACCTAGGTGTTTGGCATGAATGCTTGCTTATGTGCATATGTATGTACATAGGCACATATTTATGTATTTATCTATGTACATATACACTTGTTTATGTTATTTATGCTCATAACGATAGAAATAAGCGCAATTTGTTTTGTCGCTTATTTTCTTTTTTTGACATGAAAGCTCATTGTGCTGCACCATGTTTGGTAGGCGGCTGTGACCAATTGTGATTGTACCGTTACTTATTCAGTAATTACCGATCGATATGTAGTATATATATGTATGTATGCACGTATACATGTTTGTATCTATTCCAAAAGCGGCTCGAAGACGAATGCCAAGTGACAATGTCAATTTAAACTTGTTTTGTAATTTACTGCGATTTATGCCATACAAGATACTTTCGTTGTTATTTTAACATTAAGGCGCGCATGCAAATATGTACATATATATGTACAATATAAATAAATATATGTACATATATGAGTATGTGAGAACACCAGTTTTCAAGCAAACATCCGGTTGATTTTATAATTGATTTTCTCACTCATTGCCAGTTATTTGGATATGCAGTTATTTGTGCTTGCGGTTAAATCTTAATCAGTTAACTTAAACAGCCAATTAAATTGGAAAGTTATGAGTGTCGGGTGCGAAAAGCTGCGTATAATATTGGTAAGAATATAGGTATGCATAGAGTGTAACCAGGAAGAATGCGTAAGCAGCTTAAACTACATACGCACATACATATGTACATATGTATACGGTGACCATAAATTTGTAATAAAAAAACAGAACATTTTTTTTTTATTAATAGGAACTAGGGCTCGAGATACCCGGGTATCGAGCAATTCGATCTGCTCTTTTTTGTTTGAAGCCCGTTTGTTGTTCAAATGCCCGTACAAACATTCGAGCATTCGAGCTTACAAACTAAAAAATGTGTATCGGAAAAACAAAAATAAACATGTAAAATAAAATAAAAAAATAATAATAAACAAAAGAAAAAAACAAACTTCAAAATACCCGAATTGTTCAAATGTCCGTACAAACATACCCGTATGTAAACAAGCAAATGTTCGAGCATTTGAACAACAATTGTTCGGGCTACTCGAAAATGTTCAAAAAAAATCGAGAGCTCTAATAGGAACAAAAAATATTCACAAACATGAATCACATTTCACTGGCTTTGATTTCAATCAAGTATTAGGTACATAACCAATTAATAAATATATCAAATTACTGATAATTTTCTGAGGCATAAATTTGTTTAAGTACATTTTCCTCATTTTGTAAGTAATTCTTAAATTCTAAGCAATTAAAATCATAGTTATTAAAATAGATTTCACATTCTCAATTTGAATTTTTGATTTTTCATCAGTCCATATATTGTTTAAAATTGAATATATCCTTTCAGTGGGGGCATTTGAACCCGGTAAACATAACTTGAATTCTACTATTTTTAAAATATTTTTATTTTTTTAGCATTTTTGTTAAAATGTTGAAACATTTCAACCCATTTCCTTTCGACTAGATTTCCCCCTTCCACCCATTCCTTTAGTTTGTTTGGAGTCACATAATTCTTAATACATGTTAACTCATCAAATAATTCGCTGTCATTAATTTTAGTCTGGGTTCTCTTTTCCGAAATATAAATCAAATTTCTTTCAACATCATGCCAAGATGGCTGTACGCAAAAGTACCCATTCCATCACTTCGACCTCTCTATACGCTTGGTCCCACTGAATTAAATAATCAGCGCAATTAATGTAAAAATGTTTTGCATGATCTTTTATTTTACTTAAATCTACAGTTCCTGATTTTTCCAACTCTGAAACTATTTTCTTCATCATTAGCGGTAAAAAAATTCCATCTCTTCGTTCTGCAATTTTTAATTTAAGGTCTTTTATTAGTAAAGCAACTTCTACCATACAAATATTTTGCGATTCAATTTGTGTAATGTCAAATAACAAAGGGATCAGAAAAAAAAAAAAAAATTTTGTCTTTAATCCTCTCAATATAGGCTTCAAATTTAGGGTCGGACTTTTAAAACTTTACATATACTGAATTGCTTAAAAAAAATTAGTTAAAGAATAGCTACATTAAATATTCGTCGTGACGTAACTTCTTTGTTTATTAATTTAGTAAAACCGTTTTAAGGCAACATTGGGTCATATTAATAAAAGCCAAGTATTTGCTTTTGCTTAAGATTTCAGACCTTTTACTCAAATTTTGAAATATGGTTCATACAAATTAATGTCAAATTTCTGAAATTTTGAGTAAAAGCATTTGCTTGGATTTTATTAATATGGCCCATTGTCATGAATTTTGAAGCACTTTCATTTGGCAAAACAAAGAGGATAATTCATGGACATACACTATGTGAAAACGACTTCAGAGCTCAAAAGGACATTAGAAGCAAGTGTAGAGCTTCAAAATACGAAACTAATGACTTATCAATTTTAAAAATCAGATGATAAATAACAAAGTTAGAAGAAAAAAAACAATTTCGGCGGTATTTCGCGGGAACAAAAAAATTTTTTTGTGTCCCTTAACCCTCTCAACATAAGCTTCAAATTTAGGGGCGGACTTTTACAACTTTTTTTTTCGACCCTATATAGTGAACATGCTTCTGAACCAGCTGATTAATAGTGATTGCTAAGTGATATCGATAGGAACCTACATTTTGATCAGAAAATGGTTGCCGCTGTAAAAAAATGTTTGATTTGCATAGTGGATAAAAACAGAACAAAAAATAGAACATTTTAAAAAAAACAGAACAATTTGTGGGTTTTCAGAGAAAAAAAAATACGCAGAACAAGCGCCTGAAAAATAGAACTGTTCTTCTAAAAACAGAACAGATGGTCACCGTATCTATGTATATCTTAAATAACTTGAGGCGTTCATTTGAAGGCCCGATTTGTGGCTATGTAAACTTCTGCCTTAAGGTAAAACTGTTTAATGCTTACAACAATTTAGCAAAATCGGGTTTCAAGCAGTGACCCTAATAACTATTAATTTTATAATAAAAATAGTCGAAATTTAATAACTAGATATATGTATATGTTGAGTTTTTATACATTTGATCTAAAACAATCATTATTTTTTTAGATTTATTTTTATACTCAGCTGTACTAGTACACAGAGTATTATAATTTTGATTTCATAACGGTGGATTGTAACATAATGAAATAATCGAGATAGATATGGACTTATATATATCAAACTGATCAGGGTGAAAAGAGAAATCGATTGAGCCATGTCCGTCCGTCCGTCCGTCCGTCCGTCCGTCCGTCCGTCCGTCCGTCCGTCCGTCCGTCCGTCCGTACGCACGATAACTCGCGTAAAAATTGAGATATTTTGATGAAATTTGAAATGCAAGTTGGTATCGAGACTGGGACGGTTGGTATTGAAAATGGGCGAAATCGGACCATGACCACGCCCACTTTTCCTATATAGAAAAAATCGGATATTTGGTATCTCAGCCACTAATATAGCTAGAGTGATAAAATTTTACCCACGTATTGAGCTCAGGCCCTTATGAAGAAATTTGATGAAGTTCTGGAAAATGGGCGGTGCCACGCCCACTTATTAAGGGTCAAACATTGAAAGTTTTATATGTCATAACTCAGAAACCGTTGAAGATATATCGATGAAATTTGGTATGCGTAATATGCTTACTTAGGCAAATGTTTTGACGAAAAATTATCAAAATCGGTTGACGGCCACGCCCACTTTTATATATGGGAACTATAAAGGGGCCTAATAAAAACATTTTAAGCGATATCTCTGTCAAATATAAAGATCTATCACTGAAATTTTGTGGCAGGAGTCCAACTACGGACATAAAACAAAAAATACAAAAATTTTTGAAAATGGGCGGTGCCACGCCCACTTATTAAGGGTCAAACATTGAAAGTTTTATATGTCATAACTCAGAAACCGTTAAAGATATATCGATGAAATTTGGTACGCGTAATATATTTACTTAGCCAAATGTGTGGACGAAAAATTACCAAAATCTGTTGACGACCACGCCCACTTTTATATATGGGTATTATAAAGTGACCTAATGAAATCATTTTTAGCGATATCTCTGTGAAATATAAAGATAATTCATTGAAATTTTGTGATATGAGTTCTACAATAGACCGGAAACAAAAAATAAAAAAAGTTTATAAAATGGGCGTGGCACCGCCTCTTTTTATGCAAAGAAATCTACGAGCCTATTACTCGACAAATAACTGAGATATTATGACGAAACTTGGTTTATTCACTTTTATAACTTGTGTTAATAGACACGCAAAAATGTATTGAAATCGGTTTATGACCACGCCTACTTTTTAACAAAGATATTTCTGGAACACCCTTTTGGAATTTGTAACGTGAAGTCTTTGTAACTAAAAGTCATAGAGGGATGCAATTTTGCACTAACAATAATATTTATATGCTTATTTGGATGATTGATACAAATTTTGAAAATGGGCGTGGCTGCGCCCTGTATATGCAGCACTCGTTTCATATAAAATACACCCTATATCGAACAAACGCAAACAAACAATGAAAGCATACAGCTGAGTATCTAATGTTCGATTCCACTCGAACTTAGGCTTCCTTACTTGTTTAAGTTCCTTTCAATTCTAAAGGAGCCTTTAATTTGCTGATCGATTTCATAAAGTCTTTTTGAAGTTAAAAGTTCCTTTAAAGTTAAATACTCAAAAACGGGCATTTAAGTTATTTAAAGATTCCATTTACCTAAAAAAAAAAAATTCATTTCTGCACTATGTCAAAAACAATTATCAAAATTTATTAAAATTTTTGAACCGATTTTGTTTGTTGTTTTGTTTGTTGAGTTCTATAATGCAATATTCATCTTCTTCCTCTTTTGTGAGGTTGGATGACCGCTTCCTATTTTTTCTGCAATGGGTTTCCAAATTATGCTGCTTTGTTCTTTTTCTTTTTTTTTTCAAAAAAATAAAAATAAAGCCACAGTCAAAAAAGGAGCTTTAAGAATTTCATTATGAAATCGGCCCTAACTCCTTAAGCAATATTTGATCTTTCAGAAATGATCATTATTTTCTTTTTTAGTTTTATCAAGGCAGATATACCAGGTAGGCGCAGGGGCGAATTCAGAAAATCCCCGTGTATTTTGTTATTGTAATTGGTAGAGTGTAATGTCAAAATGATATTTCGCCGTGGTTAAAATCTGAATTCGCTTGGGACTCGCTCATTCCAACTGGCCATGATTATAATTCGCTTGGATTTTGATATTACACTCTACTTTTGGAAATAAAAAAAGTAGTTTCTGAATTCGCCCATGCGCCTACCTCTAAGTTATTGTACCATGAGTTTATTTTTTGCTTGCGTCGAAAAACTTAAAACGTCTTTGAAGTCCTCTGACACATAATTATCCAAAAAAAAAGTTAGAAAATAGTAATATTTCGTTTAGGAGTAATGTTTTTTTTGGGGGAAGACAACAAATTTGAGTCGTTTGGCAAGAAGAATTCATCGAAACTTAGGTTTGTTTCTTATTAAACTAGCAGGTAGCTGTCAAGTGAGCAGAACGGAAAGAATTGCGCTCATAAAGAGCGAAATGAACAGAAAATCAAGAAACGGAATAATAGTAAAAATTAGCGATTAGTAATTTGAATGCTATTTTTGACTGGTAATGGTTATTTTTTGTAAAAAAACATTTAATTTTCTTTATTTCTATTTCAAAAATTCAGAAAATACAAAAGTAATAAAATCAAAAGTATTCGTTTGTTTATTTTTTCAACAGCTGTTTCTTACTTTGGCAGCATTAAATTTCAGCTAGGGAAAATTTTACTAGCTGAAATTTGGAGCTGTCAATGGCTCTCTGTTGCTATTTTTTTGACTCAAGAAACGATTTGCCAGCCGAAACTTGGCTAACTATTCATAACTAGCTAATAATAAACGAACCTCTTATGTGGAATCCCAGCAGTATTTATCAGCTGGAAAACAGCACATATTTCCTACCGAATATTCAGTAGAGATGTAGTTCTAAAATCTGAACTTTCTCTTTCGTTTTTATATAAAGGTGGCGTCGAAAATCAACTACCTGAAAACTGCAGAACGAGAAGGGAGAGTTTCTGTATGAAAAAAGGCCTGAATACGCAGGGAGAACTTCCATAGCATATATTTCAATACACCTGATGGCTTCACTTCGTGTTCAGTTATTTTTTCAGCAATGAATTTTGAACTCAGTTTCAGGTTATTTTTCATACTGAATATTCTATTGAATATGCACCTCCTTACCTCAAATACTGCTGGGATATTGTCACCTCTCACTTCATAACATTTGTTGTTGTAGGAGTTTTGTTTTCGTTTTTTTTTTTTAATAATTTGTAAGGTATTGAATACCAAGTTCAAAAATATCAAAATGTACTATTTTAATACTCAATAAGAGTTTAAATAAAACTCCCATTATTACGTCGGAGGTTTGTACACTTCCTTTTGACTCTGACTGTATGGATAGCAAAATGTCACTCATACGCCTAGTAGCCCTTTTTGAATGCCTGTTTTACCATAATCTAAACATTTTGCTTGAGCTTAAACATTTGTTTAGAGCTGCTCTGTATTTTCAAGCAGATTATAATACACATTTAAAGCTGTGAAAATTTAATTTTGATTTAGTTTAGTGTTTTGTGACGCTCTTAATAACAAAGTATATGGCCGCTGTGGTACAGTGGGTAGAGTGCTCGCCTGCTATGCCAGAGGTCTCGGGTTCAAACCACGGTCCGAGCAAAATACCAAAACAATTTTTCTAATTAGTAAAAATCCATTTATTGGGTTTTTTAAGAGCAGCGGTCACCTCTCGGCAGTGGGCGGCATACCCTCCGAGTGTATTTCTGCCATGAAAAAGCTTCTCACAAAAAATCATTCGCCATTCGGAGCCGGCATAAAACTGTAGGTCCACCCAATTGGAAGGAAAAACAAAAGGAGCACACCTCGAATTGGGGAAGAAGCTCGGCCATAAAACTCGCCAGAGTTATAATAGCGCCATTGTATTATATTAGCCGTGTTTTTATTCAAGCGCATATACATCTGCGCTTAAATTTTGTATGGATTTCTAAGCGCACATCTCTATCCGCGCTTAGGTGTCCATACAAAATTTAAGCGCAGATGTATATGCGCTTGAATAAAAACACGGCTATTATATTATTAGGGAAGCTAAAAATATGCAAATGCATATTGCATATGCAAATGCATATTTAGACCTAAAATGCATATTTACGGTCAAAATGCATTTCGTGCTTATTTTGGCATATTTTGGCACTTAATCGAGCAATATCGAAAAATATTAAGCTGGCAACATCTTATCTGTGGTTAATTTAGATAGTTGCGTATGCATACAAACAAGGCTATTTAACTATTGATCTGGGTCCCGGAGCGGAGCATTTTTCCTTATAAAAATTCACCACGATAAACACTAAGGGCCGGTTTCACCATCTCCGGTTAAGTGCTTAACCGGAGGATTTCTCCCGGTTAAGCAATTTATTTGACAGCTCGCCATACAATTTACGTCAAAATAACCACCGGTTAAATTAACCGGAGATGGTGAAAACGGCCCTAAGTTCTTGTATGCTGATCAGAGCCTCGAAGCAAACCCAGAGTAAAAAAAACTTCTCTCCGATGCCCTGTTATTGATAGAAAACAGCTGTAGTGTGAAAATTTAAAGGGAACAATAATATGCAATATGTATCGACATACATAGGCATACGCTACACTGTCAATATGAATCGCGATGGTCTGATCAATCGCAGACTAGTGCTACACGTTCAATATGAATATTGCGATATTTTTCTCGATCTGAGGTTTAAAATATTTTACTTCCGTCCTTTTCACAATTTCACTTTCAATTCGTTTATTGCCAATATTTCGTTCCGGATCGCGGAATTCAAAATTTCTAAATATTTTGCGATCCAGAATCGCGATCCATCAATACTCGATGCTACACGGTCAATATTAATCGTTTTCCCATACAAGAGCTTTTTCTCGGAAAACCGCCAAAAACTCACACTGGAAAATATAGTAAAACAAACGATAGTTCAATGCAACCCTGCGCAATATTAATAGAATAGTTTCGTTTGCTTTGTAAAAAGATCTCATGTATTCAAATCTAAAATTAATTTAAAGTATTTTATAGTATTTAAAAACAAATTTTTTAAATGGGGAAAATGTGAATTGTACGTTTCAGTTCTTATATTATTATTATTTTGCAAAATTCTTTAAATAAAAATGTAAGCTTGAAATGAAATACATAAATTTTTTGAGCATATTTCCGGTATTTTTTAGGTATATATGCATATAATGAGATTTTTTCGTGCATATTTACGAGCATATTTCAGTTATTTTTCGGGCATACTAGCATGCATATTTTGAAATTTTTCGTGCATATTTTTAGCTTCCCTATTATATCTTATATTATAAATGTGAAATGGAAATTGTGTTTAAACTCAATTGGCGAGAAAACCGCTGAACGGATCCTCACGAAACTTTGCACACCTAGGTATTTTCACCCGGTAATTGCTATAGGCATATTTTTAATCTGATTAAAAGTCAGGGATGGGCACCTCCCATACAAAATTTTCCTTTTTTTCGTAATATCTCTTGAAATATTTGTACTAGAATAATGAAAATTTTTGTGAAGGAATAATACAAAAATATATACTCAACGGATAAACAATTTAGGTCTTGGTAAAGCAGGGATGGGCACTCTCCTCCCATATAAACTGAAATTTTCACATCGAATATCTCTGGAAATATTTGTAGTAGGGTACTGAAAACTGGTGTGAGGGCATATGAGATAACTATGTATTAAACGGGAAAAACACTAGGCCTTGGTAAAGCAGGGATGGGCACCTCCCATACAAACTGAAACTTTCACAGCGAATATCTCTGGAAATATTTGTAGTAGGGTACTGAAAAATGGTGTGAGGGCATGTGAGATAACTATATATTAAACGGGAAAAACACTAGGTCTTGGTAAAGCAGGGATGGGCACCTCGCATACAAACTGAAATTTTCACAGCGAATATCTCTGGAAATATTTGTAGTAGGGTACTGAAAAATGGTGCGAGGGCATGTGAGATAACTATATATTAAACGGGAAAAACACTAGGTCTTGGTAAAGCAGGGATGGGCACCTCGCATACAAACTGAAATTTTCACAGCGAATATCTCTGGAAATATTTGTAGTAGGGTACTGAAAAATGGTGCGAGGGCATGTGAGATAACTATGTATTAAACGGGTAAAAACGCTAGATCTTGGTAAAGCAGGGATGGGCACCTCCCATACAGACTGAAATTTTTACAGCGAAAATCTCTTGAAAATTTATAGTAGGGTACTGAAAATTGGTGTTGGGCATATGAGATAATTACGTACTCAACGGACAAAAAAAAATAAGAAAACTATCTTTGACGTCAAGAATGATATTTTTCTATGTAACTTTTTTGGACTAACTCAATATGCTAATATTTTTAAAAGCACGTGGTGTGAAACCCGCGGGTAACCTCTAGTATATTATATACATACCTACATACATACATACGTGTATCTTCTCATGGTATTGCTGAAATTAACCCAATTACAACCACTACTTTGTGTCACTCTTTCGCAAACTTATTAAACCGATACTCTTTTTGTTTTTCTTGCGCCATTTTCCGTTTATAAGCGTTATTGCGGTTTTACCACAAGATACTTAAATTTGAGTGTTTTGTGAGCATCCCATTCATCTATCAAACGATTATCAGCTTGTAAAATTTTTCACATAATATGTATGTATGCATGTATGAATGAATGTATATGTTGTATGTGTATACTTATGGCGTTTTCTTTTCTGCAAAAAAATGCTGCCCTTCTATATCCCAATTATCGAATTGCGTAACCTAACTTTCTATAAAATGAATAAATTTGTAGATAATGGTGCCCTCTTGCTTAGTTAGAGGTTAATATTCAGTAAAATTAACAGACAAGCTTACAAAATAGCTACGAAAATCAAAAAGGGCAACATTTTTTCGAGAAAAGAAAACGGCATTAGATGGTTGTATGCATGCATATTTGAATGTATGTAAGTATGTATTCTTATCTTCTCCCTTTTCGTCTTTGCGGTTTGCTTTGTGGTGCTTCTGCCTGCAACTGTGTAAATTTATTAAAGCACCGAGTATCTTCTGTGCTTCTCTAAACGCGGATAAATCTTTTGCCGCAACACTTTGTGTGGCACTAATAGTTTTTGGCAACAATTTATTTGTACATATATATAAACTAAGTTATGCTCGTGTATATGTACATATATATATTCTAATAAAAGTACATAAATATGTATAGGATACACTACTTATGTTTAGCAGTTTTCTGCGACCCCAATTTTTGGCTAATGAAACAATTTAACGATTTAATTAAGTTAAAAACATCAACGAAACGGTCGACAGGATATAATATATACACAGTAAAAATTTTAGTTTAATTTTAATACCATTTTGGTATTTATATATAACAATGCCAAAAAGTATAAAATTAAAACCATTCTAGTTTAAAAAAAGAAGAGAATATGAGAGACAGAAATTATTTTTGGTGTCAAATTAATACTTTTTTGGAATTAAATCAAAACCAAATTTTAATTATTTTTAGAATATTTTTGGTATAAAAAATAGTTGAAATCATGGTAGAAAAATAGAAGGTAAAATCACTTATTGACGTAGGCAGCCATCTTAGCCATTTGACTTTTATTGAATTTATGACATTTCATTGAAATCGTGCTACCAGAGTAAACAGCAGCAAATGTTTTTTCGGCCGAAATCTGAAGCTTGTGAAAATAAATTAATTTAAAAAAAAACAATTGCTTCGAAAGCTGTGTGATTTGTACAAATTTAATAAATAAACAAATTTACTTTCATACGCGTAATTTGTGAAAAAAGATTTAAAAAATGAGCTACCTCTTCAGGGTATGCGTGCACTTTTACAAAGGCTCAGCGGTGAAGTTTTTTAGGTTTCCAGCAATTCCGTTTATAAGAAATCAATGGCTTCAAGCGTGCCAAATAGTGGAAGTTGATCTTCCAAAGAACCCGTTGATTTGCTCAGTGCATTTCGGTGCTAGCGATATTAGTAGCACAAACAACAAAACGTTATTATCGAAATGTTAGTGCCAAGTTATAATGCGAAAACAAATTATGGACGCAATAATTAAAATGTGTATAAATCTTAATAGAATATGTATGTATTTTGTAGAGTGCAATTAGTGGGTATCAAAGAATTTGGACATAGAACGTGTGAGGAAAAGCATTAAAATTATTCGTTTGTAAATTGTTTATATCAGGGAGGCTTATACATACATGCCAAACTGAACGTTTATAAATATTTTGGAACATCTAAATTCGGCAAAATGTAAACAAAAAATTTGTTCGGACATAACGATGACTCCAGCTTTACTTCTTTGTTAAACGCTCTGTCTGATGTATTGCGTAAGGCTTTGTATTAAATATTCGAGCCAAATACTTCCCACTTTTCACATCCCTTTTAATAATATATGATTTTCTTTGATAATTACGGAGCTTTCTTTAACTAAAATTAAAATTACCAAAATTTCCTTAAAAAATCTCCATTTTTATATTTGTCCAATATGGCAGCCTCACTCATAATGTTTAGAAAAAATATACTTCAGAAAAATTCAATAGCCGTCAAAAATTTTGAAGTGAAGTTACCTTCTGAATTTTTATACCATGGTTGAAATGGTACTATAAGATCTATCCGAAAATTGGAATAAATACTATACTTTTTGGTATGAAATCAAAACAAAAAATATGTAGAAATGCTCATTTTATTTCATATAATATATATATGTAATATTACAAAGATTGGAATTATCACATAATCTGTGTTGTTTGTATTCCTCGATAATAGGATGGGCTGCTCCCTTGTCGAATTGTACCACCGTCAGTAAAAAAAAACTGCTACAGATACTGGCCTTTGCCAGAGATTTCGGAACCGTCGCGGTCTTGCAGGGATATTGTCGTATCAAGAGAGACGATCAGCTGCCTCAAGAATAAAAAAAAAATTAAACAAAATTTACCCTCAATATATTAACTTAATCTCCTATATTACTTACTTAATACAATTGTTCCATCAGACGTGAAAAATTCGCTTTACGGGTTTTAATAAATTTAATTTCTCCATCCTACTTATATGACTTTAAAAAACATTATGTATTTACACATTTACATATTTTGACAAATTTTTTCTAATATTTTTTTGGTTTTGATTTCAAACCAAATGTGAGAAAGAGAGGTTTTTAATACATTTCAAGACCTTATTTTTAAACTATTTTGGATTAAATAAAATTGTAAAACTTCTCATGGCTTAAAAATAAGAATTTTTGGCATTAGAATTCATATTTAATTCCAAGAATGATTAAATTAAGTACTAATGATATTAGAAATAAACTATCATTTTTTACTGTGTACTATAAATAAGTAAGTGTATGTGCATATAAGTGCAAGGATAAATACACTTGTATATACATATATACATATAAGTATATAATGAATAAATAGCAGCCAATGACCGTAGCAAAACAATTTGGCGAGTTATATTCCACTATGCGGGAGAATAAAAGGGATATATGTATGTATCTAATAAGGATAAGCTGTTAATAACTAAACACTGCGGGCATAAATTCGTTAGCTGTCTATGTGCTTATTATGAATTTTGTGTGCTAGAAAGTGCTGTAAATTGTCACCATAATGTGCATCATGGATTTTGCCATTTAAAAACTTGCCTAAGAGTAGATAGTAACAATTACCCTTTGGTGGTATTTCGAATGTGCATATAATTATGCTAATTATTGACAATCATAAATTAAGAATGGTAGACGCAGATTATGTGCTTTATGATATTTATAATACTGTATGATCTCTTTGCACCGTCATTGCTATCTTTACAGTATGGCTCGAAACATACTTTGAACAAGCTAAGTGTGAGTATATTTGCTGTAGATAAATATTTCGAGTGATTAGCCCAGCTTTAGCACATTATTTCAACATTCTCTTGATTCTTATTTACGTCCATTTCGAGTTAGATATGTCATTATTAAAAAACACAGCTACAACCATACAGCCATGAATCCGTGAGAAAGCAACGCTTTTTTGAAGAAAACTCTTTAGACACACGCGCAAATATTTGATAATTTAATAACATTAATCTAGCCAGAGCTTATTATTATTATTATTACCATTCTTATTAAAAATATTTTGTTTAGCAAATTTTTCTACTTCCAATCTCCACATAGACATACGTACACCCAGAAAAATAATAGTGTGAAATCAACCAAAAATCAACAAATTTTGTGGTTAATTTTTTTCAACACGATGCTTAATGTATGCCATCATGTAATCGTGTAAATTTAACACTACTGTCAAGTGTTAGTTTAACAGGATGACAACTGTAGAATTAACACTAAAAAGTATTGAGTCTTCCTGTTGATTTTACAATTTTAACTAGTTAATGTTACAATTTAAGCTGGTTAAATTAACACGAAATGGTCCTGTTGAATTAACAATAACAACTTTTTGATTTTACCTTAAATTTATTGTTAAATTAACTAGAAAGTCTTGTTGATTTTACAATTTTTTTTTTTTAAATAAAAAACATATAAAACATAAAATATATAATCATCAGATCAATAAAGCATATTCGAGTACATCACCCGCACAACCAACCAAATTGAAAGCGTCCTTCTCATACGAATAGTTTATATATGGGCGATAGTACTTACTATCACTGGCACCGAGTAATGTTTGGCCGCTAATGCAACGGTATATGCACCGCATGCTGCGTGAAAGACTCCATTCGCTAAACATCTCTTCGTGGTAAAAATTGCAAACTATGAAGAGGAAAAAGAAAATATTGAACATTAAAAACTTTTAGAAACAAAAATGCAACCCATTTTAACTTACCTGCGAACTAAAAACATAAATGGAAAAACCATTATCACGCACTGCCAATGATGCTAAACTCCCATCATTGCCACGGCACAAAATTTTCTTTTTGCTAAAAAAAAAATAATATTAGTATGTGTTTTGCATGAACAGCAGAACTTCAAACGTTGAAAAAATTGTGTATGCTTCAAAATAGTTTTGACGTTCTTTTTAACACTTTTTTAGATTATATTGACACTATCATCGTGTTGAATAAACCAAAATCCCAAATGACGTTTATGTTTGAACATTATTTCGTGTTATATCAACCAACTTTTATTGTTAATTGTGGTTCTTGTTGTTTTAACATTTGTTTTCATGTTGTATTAACACTAAAATTGGGACGTCATTTTTCTAACATTTTTTTAGTTTATATTGACACTATCATCATGTTAAATAAACCAAATTCCAAATGACATTTAGGAATAAAATTTTATATTTGAATCATCTTGTATATTTTAAAATTTCTTCATGTTGTATCAACAATAAAATTTGGTTGAATTTACCAAATTTTCAGACGACAGTGACAAAGCCAAAATCATGTTTCAAACATCGTGTAATTTGAAAAAATTGTTGCTGTTCTATGTGTAAAGATCGATCGTGTTAATTTTACATGAATCGTGTTGATGATTTTTTTTCTGAGTGTATAGACGCCATATTTTGGCTGCTTTATTATATTCAGCTGTATTTTCAGTTAATCCCTTTATTTGGAATTACCTCCTTTGCATGTTCATACGCTGAAAATGTCTCCCCAGCGACACGTTTCGCTTTTCTTTGTGTGAGTATGCGCATGAGTATTTGTATGTATGTATTTTTGTGTATAATTCAAAACACCTGAATAACTCAACTCTAGCCAAAAATTATGATAATCAAAACTAAGTAATTGCATTTCTATGCACGTCACCACCCTCGTAGCGGACGTCGCCGTTGCCGTCGTCGTTGTCTTCGTCTTTGTCATTTTAGTGCGCATCCGACCACCTAACATTTTCAAGTTGCAAATTACCTCATAACGATGATGCCGCGTGTTGGCGTCGTCAACAGCAACGTGTGCAACAAAGTACCTTCCTAGTTACTCTTCTCCTTCGTGGAAAAGCTAATAAAAATGCCGAAATATACACACCATCATATACATATACTCGTACTACATACACCTAAAGAAAGAGATAATATGTATTACTAATTTCTTCAAATTTTCGCACGGCAGACGCGCAAGGAAAGGCAAGTTAAGGCAAAACAAGGCGTTGGAAAAAATGAAAATGCGCAACGGAAACGAAAAATTTCGGTTGAGATGGGCAAGTGAATGAATGGGTGGGAGAAGCGCGACAAAGCCGAAAATTGTATACATTTAGAAGCATATATGTACATCAGTGGCGGATCCACGGGGGGGGGAGGGGGGTTTGGGGGTTCAAACCCCGCCTTGTGGTTTATCATAGATCCCAAATTAATGCCTTTATAGATTCTGCTCCCAAATTTCCCAAACTGATCAAGGAAAACTCTATCATTCCAAAAGCAATGGTTGGACCACATAACATCCAAAATATGTACCTACTCTGAAAAAAAAAAAAAACGTTGTAAATCTAAAGACTTTCGCTGTTAAATCAACTACTTTCCGCAGTTGAAATATTCCCAACAACGCTCCGTTGTTGTTTCAAAGGTGCGAGCGTTGTTGATTTAAGTCAATAACGGAGATTGTTGGAAAAAATTTTCACCTAAAAATAAATTTTTGTTTGCATTTTACTCTTCATATTCTCTCCGTCCGGGTCCCAACTGCAAATATGTAGCCTCCACTTATTCTCCTATTCTTCTCTCCTTCTTATCATTCACTGGTTGCTATCTTTATTTCTTATTCTGATTTTTCTTCTTTATTTTATATTCTCCTCCGGATTCGAACCATGACATCAACCTAAAATTCTATCGAATCATCACATAGTGGAACATTCAACATTATATAGAATTGTAGTAACCTATTTATACTTCCATTTCCTAAAAAGGAATCCATGAATTATTTGAATCATTGTAAAAACAAAATTTAAAAAAAATTTGTTCTCATTAGTTTTGTTTACAACGGAAACTGTTGGGTCAAATACTTTTGCCTTTAAATCAACAACGGGGAGAAAACTGTTGCTAAAAATAAACTTTTGTTTGGATTTTTCTCTTCATCTTCTCCCCATCATTATTTTTTTTGTTGGTTTTCTCACAAAAAAATATTTTCTCACAACAAATTTTTTAAAAGCAAGCAAGTTTTTAAAACAACAACGGCCGTTTTTGAATAAATTGTTGGATCAAAAACTTTACTGTAAAAACAAATACTTTTGCTGTTGAATCAAAGACGGAGATTCAACAGCCGAAAGTTGTTGGTTTAACTACGGGTATTTTTTTCAGAGTACATGCGAAAAAAGTTCAAGTAGGTACCTTTGGACGCACGTGCATAAAATCAAATTTGTCAAATGCTATTCGCAAATTGCCAAATCGCAAATCTATTTTCTTTTCTTTCTTATCCCTATTTTTATCGGGATTGTACAGAATTAATTTGGTCAGAAATGTCTGAATCGTTGGAGAAATTGCCTTTTTCAGAGGCATTTCGCAATTCTTGTTTAAATTAATCTTTTAAAAATTTGAGTATATAAACACAAGAACTTCAATAAAGTAAAAATTCTATTAAAAATATAAATATAACCAAAAAGTACTACATACATATATTCTTATTTATTTTGGCTTCAAATGCAAGGGTAAGTGAAATTGATGATCAATTTGCCACCAATACCATACGATACTCATTCGCACGTACTGGTATTAGTCCATATTTTCACCAGCGCACATAGGTAGATTTTCAAGTTTTATGCGGCCAAAAATATTTTATTGTCTACATCTATTCCAAATTGCTTGTTTAATGCAAAATTTTAATATTTTGAGTTAAAAGTCGATTTTATTGAAAAATATATACAGTGACTCAAAAAAAAAAATCATACGCCAAAGTTTTTAAATTTATTTCAAAGAGTTCTGTCGAAAATTTTACTTTCTTATTTTCGTTTAAAAATGTAGAAAATTTTTCAATAAAAATCGTTTTAAGCAGGATTTCTGAGCTTATGGAAAAAATCTGAAAAATCGTAGAAATTTCTGAAAGTGGATTAAAAATTTCAAAGCAAGGCCATAATTTATAGAAGATTTTGAGGAGATTTCTAAGTATAATGTTATGTAGCCAACCAATTTTAGTGTAAAAAGTGAAATTTTCAATGCTGTGAAAAATTCCGTCAATTTTAGAAGTTTTTTTCTGTAGGGTGTAGGGTGAGACCGTTCCAATTAAAATTTCCGAAAAGCCAATGAAAATTTTCAAATAGTTGAATGTTGCATATTGTTATATTAAAATTGAATGAGCTGCAAAATTGCATACTCAAAACTCTTCTAAAAAATGTAGCTTTAGGATTCTTAGCCCCTTTTTATGATAAGTATTTCCTTGACTTTGAAAAATTGGAAACACTAAAAATACGAAAGCAGGTAATTTTCCAAATAGGCCAATTTTTAATCCATTGTTGATAATTTCTGGCTTTGCATTTTTCCGTAGAGAAATTGACGGGTAATCGATCGGAGGCGATAATATAACTAAATTGCTTTTGAATTAAAAAATTAACAATATTTTTTCAATAAAGGCCGATATGCTTAAAAGCTTCAAAATGGTGGGTCTTTTATTATGCTAGGTTGACGATTTCTTCAATAAATAATGATATTTACCTGAAGCACCCGAATCCATGATGTTTACTTTGATAACTGTCTTAAAACTGAAAATATTGACGTTTAAAAATGGGTTACTTAAAATACGTAAAAAAAAAAAAATCGAAAAAGTGAGAGAATAATAAGTTTCGACTAGCGGCAGGGACACCCCCGTTGTCTATAAAAGCCGAGAAGACCGGTTTATTATCGCCCGGTCTATTATAAACGTAGAGCGATTTTGGATTTTGTATTTGCACCAATTTTAAAATTTTCAATTTTGGCCGCATAAATTCGTAAAATCTACCTATGTGCAGCGTCTGCCCTTAAAAAACATCTTCCAAAAAAAGAAATTTTCAAAACCCCCCCTTGCCGAAATCCTGGATCCGCGCCTGATGTACATATACATACATAAGTACGAATATGTATATACTGGTATATGCACATTGACACAAAAGGGTGCCGCATGTCAAGACTGTTGAGTTCTGTAAATTATTTTCGAATCAAGATATGCAAAATTTTAAAATAATAAGGCGCAGGTTGTACGATGAGCAAGCAGATACAAGGTTAATAATAATTTTTTTATCAAGAACAATTAAATTTTCGGCGAAAATAAATTCCTTTTCTTATATTAGTGGCGGAAAATTTTTGATTATGTAAAGATGATACATACGCAACAAAAACTGAGGTTAGATATCGATTAGCGAATAACTGGTAAACGAGCATTTTTCTCAAGAATCAGTGGAAAATCATCGCTTTCTCAAATATAAAGTGAGATAATTATTCAAACGAGGCGGAGGGTGCAGATATTAAGGAATACGTTATCCATGTGTACACAGATGGGTCTAGCACATCAGGGGGAGTAGGAGCTGCGGTCTATTGCAGTGAACTGGATATCAGCACCAGTATTAGGCTGCCGAATCACTGCAGTGCCTTTCAAGCAGATGTTTTTCCAGGCTAAGACTTGGGTTACTAGGGAAAGCTTTCTGCAGTGGTCTCGAATCTGTATCCAAAGTAGAGTTAACGGTATTTTCCAAAGGCACAGTGCTGTTCTTCAGTTTGAGTCCTGGCTTTTGATGTAGAGGTGTTCATGTTCAACGAATTTTCAGATAACACTACGGACTTATCTTGGCTATGTGAGGCTATTAATGGCCAGCCAGTCTAACCTGTTAAATAAATAAAAAATCACATAAAATTCTCCAACTTAAATCTAACGTAAGTGCTGTGGTGCAGTGGGTAGAGTGCTCGCCTGCTATACCAGAGGTCTCGGGTTCAAACCACGGTCCGAGAAAAACACCAAAACCATTTTTCTAATTAGTAAAAATCCAATTATTAGGTTTTTTAAGAGCAGCGGTCACCTCTCGGCAGTGGGCGGCATACCCTCCGAGAGTATTTCTGCCATGAAAAAACTTCTCACAAAAAAATGCAGTCGCCGTTCGGAGCCAGCATAAAACTGTAGGCCCACCCAATTAGTAGGAGAAACAAAAAGGAGCACACCTCTAATTGGGAGAGAAGCTCGGCCATAAAGACGGATTCATCGTTCGAGTTCAGAACTTTTTTGCCATGTGGTTGTTGTTGTGTTTTCGGAGTGTGAGAGGAATTCCGAAAATTTCTGAACTATTTTTATTAGTTACCTCAAATTCAACTTTAGTTCTGAACTCGAACGATGAATCCGCCTTAACACTCGTCCGAGTTATAATAGCGCCATTGTATTATATTATATTATTAAGTACTTGGCTCTCTAATGAGAATTTGCAAATATTTCATAGACATTTAGGTTCGGTTTTTTTTCCTATTCAGTTTCCAATGAAATTCTAATGTATGTACATAGTCGAGTCGTTCTCGATTAGCAAACAGTTAGACAATTACACTAATTGGCTAATCTAGACTTTGTTTGCTGTGTATATTTTTAGTGGCGAATATTATTCGAAGAACATTGCGCTTTCTTCTCGACGCGTCATACGTTGGTTTTTTAATCAATTTTTTCAATAGCTTGTCTCCTGATTTGTTCAGTTTTTCGCTTTTTTTGTGTATTATTATACTCTTCTATCTCTCCCCCTCTCTTTGTACTTCTTTGCTGTTTGCTTTTATCTTTTTAGTACATTTTTTCCGCTCTTCATGCTCTTATTCTTTCGGTGTGTTATTTTCGCAACCTTTCTCTTATAAGTTCAACTTTTGTGCGTTTCCTTCTCCTTCATCTTTTTTCATTTTGCTTAAAGCTATAAAATATTTCGTTTACATATGAATTTATGAATGTCGCAATCTCCCCGGAATCCTTGCGTAGAGATAGTTATGTATGTATGTTCAAAATAACGTTTCATTTTAAAATTACTTATACACGCAACATAAATACCAATCATAATCGCATATCCTTTCAATAAGCATATGTTTAAGTTCTTTTTTTATATTTCAAAAATTCATAGCCATCAAGTCGTTTATTATTATTGCCTACCACAAAGGCATGACTGCAATGTGACGTGCAACATAAATAATAGTAACCACATTTTACAATTATATTCTAGCTGTTATTGGTACAGCATTTACACACATGGATACATATGCACATAACTATGTAGCCAATATATCACAAATGTAAAATTGCGAGCCGTGAAAGCATCCCACGCAAATACCTATCATTTTAAATACAATATGTCCGCTTTTGAAGTGCTCGAAGTTTGCCATTCGCTGCGTTATATGCCCTCAAAATTCCCAAAAGGAAAACCTTGGCGATTGTTGAAATTTGACATGCAAATAAATGGTCGACGAATGTTTCAAAGGAATGGATTAGTATGTATGTATTGTGAAACGATTTTCCGTCATCCCTTGTCAAGTTTGGTGTGGAGACAAACCGGTTTCGGTAAATATGCGCCATCTTCAATGTCTTCTTTCGTTTGGGTATATAAGCCTAAAGCGTTTTGTCTCCAAACCAAACTTGACAAGGCATAACGGAAAATCGTTCCACAATACATCATATTCGTACCCTGTCGGAAAAGCAAGCAACCAAAAAGTAATAAATGGATTATTCTACTAATTTTTTACTGGAGGTTGAAGCCTTTCTTTTTCTTTTTTGACTCATTATATAAATAGGTACAAACATTTGAAAAACGAGTCTCTTTTTCAAGTTTCGCCTTGACAATTAATTTGAAAAACTCAACGATGCTTAAAATAGATAATTAAATGAGAATAAAAGAGTGCATAAACTTAGCAAATAATCTAAATGATGTTCAAACATACATACATATGTATTCTGTTATCCAATTTCAACTTTTACTGTAATATGAGTAATTTATTTTTCCTACAAGGCACACCAAAAAAATCATATTGATATATACCAATAAGCACGAACCCAATGTTGGCCACAACTGTCAAGTTTACATCCAATATGTTTTACATTTTGAAAATGCATATGTTTTCTTTTTTTGCACATGGCAACACTTCTGTTTTTGTCAAAACTGAAAGCATAATTAGTATTGATTTGATTGAAAATTCAATCATATTAGCAAGAAGTGAACTAAAAAGAGATTGAAGAGGAAAATATAAAAAGGAAAGTATAATTCCACTAATTTTTGTGTATAAAATGTTGTTATTATCAGGGACGTAAGGTTATGAGAGAAATGGGGTAAAAGTCATATTTAACCATTATCATGAGAAAAAAAATTTTTTTGGTCCTTAATAACCATTATAACAACCAAAAAACTGTTTTGGCATTGAATAACCGTTATGGCAATCAAAAAAGTGTTTTGGGCTTGAATAACCGTTATGGCAACCAAAAAACTGATTTGGGCCTGAATAACCGTTATTCAGATTTTTATTCTTTTTTTGGTCAGCTATAAAAATCAAGCCTATTTATTTGTCAATATTTCAGGACGATATTGGTATCAAATGAAAGGTGTTGAGTAGGGATTGTAGCTATGATTACCTCTTTTCATTTGATACTAATTTGCTTAAAACATTCCAGGGCATCCGGGTCCACTTTTTCACCCATAACTGGGAACCCGACCTACGAATCTTAACAAATACACATCTATGTAATAGCCCTGCTCAACACCTTTCATTTGATACCAATATCGTCCAGAAATATTGAAAAATAAATAGGCTTGATTTTTATAGCTGACCAAAAAAAAAATAAAAATCTGAATAACGGTTATTCAGCCCCTAAAGAGTTTTTTGGTTGCCATAACGGTTATTCAAGTCCAAAACAGTTTTTTGGTTGTTATAATGGTTATTAATGACCAAAAAAATCATGAAAATGGTTAAAAATTCCCAAAAGAAGATAAAGGTTATTTTTGCGTAAACTTTTCACCACCCAAAAAAAAATAACCGTTATTTTCGTTCCCTGGTTATTATTGTTAAATGACTAACAAAAAAGTGAAAAAAGAAGTTAGACAGACAATCATAGTTGTTACATTTTTGTTTGTTTATTTCAGTCAGATGAGCTTTTGTTGCTTAAAAGCTTTTTTCTGACGTTTGATTTTAGTTGGAGAATATTGATGGAATTCAAATCGAATTCCAATATTTCTTCGAGTGGGGAAAAAGGATATTTTCATATCAAAACCGTGCCATTTTGTTGGAGAATGGGATGTTGCTCCAATTGAATTCAAGTTAAAAATTTATGTTGGAGATTAGAAAATGGATTTAATCTCAAATGAAATTCAAATGCATTTCCTAAAAAATGCTTACTGGGATGTAAACAGGTGTAGCGACTGCCATATTGGTACAATGAAAAAGACGAACGATGCATTGGCAACAGCAACAACACTTCAACGCAATGGTATAATGGCGGGCATATGACAGCACATAGACACACACACATACAACCCCAACTTATACATACATACATATACACATATGTATATGCATTTCCGCTGCGAATGCAATAAAGTCAGGAGTACAATTATTCTGCTTTTTTCCAGCCGATAAAGTGACCCGACACGGGTTTTGCAACCGTGCAGACGTTTTTATGATTATGATTATTGGCAAATGTATACAGACAGAGCACAAAGGCACGCAGCCACCCAGATCCCACGTCATTTTGCGCCATTCAACGCAATTTATACGCGCTAATGCACATATACACTCATGAAAATGGATTTTTATATATGTGTCCATATAACTACTCGTATGTGGGCAATAAAATGAAGCCGAAACAATAGTTGCACGCTAGCAAACATATCCTTGCAAAAAATATGTTGGATCATATGATTAATTTTTTGTCATATTGGAGTACATCCAAAATATTGCATTGTAATACAAAAGAGGAGCAAAACATGTTTCGGTTCAAGTTGAATGTATAACGACAACGTTCTTTGCTTCTAGCGATCATAATCAGTTGCAGAAATCATCACGGAAATGATGCTAAAAGTGATGCCGTCTCTAATTTTTTTTATCGGAATTCTATCGAGATCTGACAGATACCAAATAGCATTTATGAATAAGAGGGTGCAATCGACTAAAAGTCAACACTAGATCGCGCTTGTCGTGTGAGATTGCACCTTTGTCAAAGCCAAAGATCATATGTGAAGGAAGAAGAAGAATTACAGCTGACAATCTAAACAACGAATGACAGTGTAGACGGGTCAATTATTTGGAAAGTCAATTACTTCCATTGAAGACATGCTTTTACTTTTGTGTAGCTGCTCTACGGAGTTACCGTTAAGTGTACTCCATAGAGTACTCTGCTGCAATGCCGAATTGGAGTACATGTACTACCCTATTACAGGGCAATATGAATTGGATGTTATGCTCCATATTTTTATGGATAAGTTTTGAAATACACGTGCATATGTCCTAAGAGGTAAGTGATCTATACATGCATCCATGGAATGCTCGCACTTTTTGCAGGTATTATATGTACGCGCTTATAAAATATTTGTGTGCCTACACATATCCACATAAGTAAGGTATCAAATATTTATAGCGGTGGCAAAATATATGTATGTACGTGGAATATGCAACAACAACAAAACAGTTAAGGTTGACCAAAGTGGGCCGAATGGACGAAAAGCCTCGCAGCGTCACACAAATAAATAGCAAACAAAGCTTGGCCGTAAAATACTCGGAAGCGACAATACAAACTACTAGTGGTCGGAAGCTATCGATGGCACTATCGTCACTATCGATGGTTTCTGAACATCGTTTACACTATCGATGGTTTTCGACTATCGTTTGAACTATCGATAGTTTATTGAAAATTTGAAATGTGACCACTAGGCACCAAACAAACGGTAACTATTCCATGCAGGGTTTGAATTGTTGACTAGCAAGTAGTCAAAGAAACATAAATACGACTATGCGTTCTAGTCGCATGGTCGTTTAAAATGTGATTACCCAAAAACATTAAAATTACACTACAATATGGGTATCAAACGAAAGGGGATGGCCCCAGGTTTTATTTGGATTACGATATATTTCGATAAATTTATCGATAACTGAGTCAGCTCATAATTGTGGAAAAGCGGATAAATATGGAAACGGAATACGAATATAGAATACCGAACACCGCAAAATGGGTATCAAATGAAAGCGCTTCGCTAGGGCTATCATTTGATCGAGTCTTAATTAATTATGAACTGATCTAAAAAATATCCATCATCCAGTAATTGTTATGGAAGATCGAAAAAATATAAATTGCTCATAACAATTATGGAATGATCTAAAAAATATCCATCATCCAGAAATTGTTATGGAACATCGAAAAAAATTATCAATTGCTCATAACAATTATGATCTGATCGAAAAAATATCGATCTTAGAGTAAATGTTATTGATGATGGAAAAATTTTTCCATTGCTCAATAATTGTTATCAAGTGATTTTTATATTTATTTATTATAATTGTTATGGCCTCTGGTTAATATATTAATTTTTTGAACAAGAATAAATGGCTAATAAATAAATAAAACAAAACAATGTACTGAAAAAAGTTTTATTGGATCATCTTCTATTACTTTCATGTATTGGTAAGAATAAGACCAGGACAGGCGGGCAAAATTTGTTTACATTCGGGTGAAATCGTGTGAGCTCATTTAAAACAGATGTGTTTGTGGATGTGTTTGCTGCCGGACGGCAAAAGGCGGTTACAGTGTGAGCGTAGCCGTAGACTCTCCCAAATCACCCGAAACTATCGTCAACTATCGATATATTATCGATAGTTTTCAAAAAACTATCGTACACTATCGATGGTGCTGACTATCGATAGTTTCCGACCTCTACAAACTACATTTACACATGCATTCTACATACCATAATGAATATAAATAAATAGCATTTTTTATGTAGCCTATGTAAGTAGGTACCCTGCAAAAAATGCGATTAATCCGGGACGTGTCCGGGATCAATCGCAAGGGAGCATGCGACTAATACAATTTTACATCCCTTTATATGGAGTGAATTGATCGCATTTGTTCGAGCATGTCCTATGAAGAGACTAATTGTTCAACTTGTATACCCGAACGGGTACCAATGTAGATTAATCACTAACATACCGAACGGGTACAAATGTAGATCAATCGCTTTCATCCCGAACGGGTACGAATGTAGATCAATCGCTTTCAGCACGAACGGGTACAAATGTAGATTTTTCCTTAAAAAATTGTAAATGTTCATGCATATTTAAATAAAGATTATATAATGTTTTACTTTTGTAAAAAAATCTCAATAAATAAATTTAAAAAATTTGACTCAAAACTTTTGAGTATGCATTATATGAGCGTAATGTAAAGGATTTTTTCATAGGATATTTTAGGCAACATTTTGTTAAAATTGTTATTAAAAAAGGGTGTTCAATTCGTTTTACCGGTTGTTCTACAATTTTTTAAATACATTGCACATTTTTGTAAAATTTCTACATTTAAGGAATCTAGATTTGTACCCGTTCGGAATGAAAGCGATTAATCTACATTTATACCCGTTAGAGAACAATTGGTCTACAATTAGTCTACATTTATACCCGTTGGGGAACAATTGGTCTACAATTAGTCTACATTTATACCCGTACGGGAACAATCGGGGACTAATTGTGGACCGATTGTTCTCGAAAGAGATCAATCGAGGACAAATCTCTTTCGGGATTGATCGCACATTTTTTTGCAGGGTATGTATGTAAAACCCCTGCAAAAAATGCGATTAATCCGGGACGTGTCCGGGATCAATCGCAAGGGAGCATGCGACTAATACAATTTTACATCCCTTTGTATGGAGTGAATTGATCGCATTTGTTCGAGCATGTCCTATGAAGAGACTAATTGTTCAACTTGTATACCCGAACGGGTACCAATGTAGATTAATCGCTTACATCCCGAACGGGTACAAATGTGGATTAATCGCTTTCATCCCCAACGGGTACAAATGTAGATCAATCGCTTACATCCCGAACGGGTACAAATGTAGATTAATCGCTTTCATCCTCAACGAGTACAAATGTAGATCAATCGCTTCCAGCACGAACGGGTACACATGTAGATTTTTCAAGTTGTTCACCAAGGCAATTTTTAATAACAATCTTTAAAAAATTGTATGTAAATGTTCATGCATATGTAAATAAAGATTATATCGCACACTAAATCAAAAAGCGTTACAACTCAAAATTCAAAAATTTTCAGGAGAGGCAAAAACTTTTTAATTTTTATAGGCAATGATATGGGAAAAGGTTACGTATAATAGTTATTTCTCGGTTAAAAAAGACTCTGATGGAAAAGATTTTTTGGCAGCCGCTAGAGATATATTCTGTGTACCCATTTATGGAAGAAACCCGATTTCGAAAAATTTTGAGTTGTAACGCTTTTTGATTTAGTGTGCGATATAATGTTTTACTTTTGAAAAAAAAAAATCTCAATAACTAAATAAAAAAATTGTAAATTTTTAGTATGCATTATATGAGCGTAATGTAAAGGATTTTTTCATAGAATATTTTAGGCAACATTTTGTTAAAATTATTATTCATCATTGTTATTAAAAGAAAGGGTGTTCAATTCGTTTTACCGATTGTTCTACAATTTTTTAAATACATTGCATATTTTTGTAAAATTTTTACATTTAAGGAATCTAGATTTGTACCCGTTCGGAACGAAAGCGATTAATCTACATTTATACCAGTTCGGGATAAAAGCGATTAATCTACATTTATACCCGTTAGGGAACAATTGGTCTACAATTAGTCTACATTTATACCCGTTCGGGAACAATTGGTCTACAATTAGTCTACATTTATACCCATACGGGAACAATCGGGGACTAATTGTGGACCGATTGTTCTCGAAAGAGATCAATCCGGGACAAATATCTTTCGGTATCAATCGCACATTTTTTTGCAGGGACCATTGCAGGTATGTATGTATTTGTATTGTGTATTTGCAGTATATCGCTGAACGGCAACAACATAATGAAACCGGCAACCAACCGTGCGGCACAAAGTGTCGACAACATAACAATAAAAAACTAAAATTGATATTCTCTGCCCGAGGATAAATAGCAGAAAGAAAGTGCGCCGCCAAGCGCGCGTTGGTTGTTATGGTAGCGGAAATGGCAGTGTACAGTGGAGTTTTTTGTGCGAAATATTGTTTTATAGAAAATTTTTTAGCTAAAAATGCAACAACAAATCATATAGCGATTACATTAAGTTAAAAAACAATATGTCATCCCTTGTCAAGTATGATTTGTCTATAAAGCGGTTTCGGCTATGTGCCATCTGCGGTATCTTGTTTCTGTCGGAAAGCAAATAACAAAAAATAAGGTATTATAATATTTTTCTTCTTCTTAATTGATGCGTAACCGTCTATGTAGACGATTTTGACCGAATCCAAAAAAGCGCGTGATTCATTAACTTCCGTTTCGTGATGCCTGGCGCCAATTGCAAATACCAAGGGAAGCAAATTCGCTTACTACTTGATCTTCCCAACGTAGTGGAGGTCTTCCTTTTCCGCCGATTCCGAGCGTTTTTCTGAGCTAAGAGAGAGGAGGAGGGAGGTTTTATAAGAAGAATCGTATTATTATGCGTTCCAATTTCAAAATTAGCTATTTGAAAAAATACTGTCTCCAAATCAGCTATGTATGTGAAATATTCAACATTGAATTTGAATCTGTGATATTGCGGTTTTATTTTTTATATCCCGTAATTCCTTATGCGCTAAGCTTTCAGGTAATAACAAAAAATATTCAAATAAAAAAGAGCTTGAGGTCGTCCTGTTTCTTTTTTTAATTTGTATCTTAATATGAAAAATTCACATAGCCACTTTTGAGAGTGGACTACTCATGTTAATCAAGAAATTGGCCCTAAAAGTCGAATGAACATCTGTATTTGATACTCAGCAACAGAAATTTATTTAAAATCGATATTAGAAATTAGATGCACAAAAATTGGAGTTACCAAAAAGTGGTTAATATATAAAAATAAAATTTTTGGAATTCGTTCCGGCCCTTTTTTTGCCCAGAAGTTATTGACTTCACACCACTGTGCAATCGCTGCACGGCAAGGAGTTGAATATTATTTACTATAATAGTGAAATAATGCAATTATCGCCAACTTATTAAAGTATGTAAGATGTGTATACATGTGGATATGTGTACATACATATGTGTATACCGATATAAAAACTACAATACATAAATGAAAATTCATATGCTTCAACATTTGGGCTGTATATAATTTTGCAACAATGGCTATTTGTTTTTTTTTTCTCTCTACCATTTTTATACATATAAATATAAGTAAAATAAGTAAGGCGAAAACTTGTACATTCGAAGAAAATTTAAAAATCTACAGAAAATTAAGGACCGTGTTGGACCATTGGTTATAAATAAACTACACTTGAATTATTTCAATATATTTTTTCCCAATAAACACAACGGATTCGCCTCGAATTCGCGTCGGATTCGCTTTCTCTGATTAAGTATATTATCGCGGCAATAGTTCGCGGCGATAGATCGGCGAATCCGAATTCGTAGGAATGTCACCTATCACTAGCGACTCGAGAATTTCTTCATTCTTGGATCGCTGGCGATTCGAATTTTTTATCATTAGCGATAGGAGAATTTTTAATTTCTCTGATTGCTGGCGATTCGAAAATTTTTCAGGGACCGTAACGATTATCATTTTTATATAAAAAATCATTTTTAATCGTTATAATTTGATTTTTATTCTTTCCATGAAATTTGATCGATATTTTATGATTTTTATTTTTTCGATCAAAAATAATTTTTATTATTGGATTTCAATTTTTCCGATTATAATAAACTCTAAAAACTTGTTTTTTTTTGCAAATTTTGTTCTCAAATAGAACTGCGCCAATGTTGGCACAATCGTCAAATTCAAGCCAACAAATATAGGATTCACTAACGTTTGAAAAAGTTTACTATGATTGGAGAAAAAATAAAAAAATATTGATTAAAGTTGATCGGAAAAATTTAAATCCAATTATAACAATTATTTTTGATCGAAAAAATAAAAATTATAAAATATCGATTAAGTTTCATCGGAAAAATTTAAACTCAATAATAAAAATTATTTTTGATCGAAAAAATAAAAATCGTAAATAATGGTTATTTAAAAATTTAAAAAATAAAAATCTTTAGAATAAAGATGAGCTCATATTTGGATAGAATGTGCTAAAATCATTGTATCGGCATACTTGCATTTTACTGTTAACGAAGTTTTCATAATGATTTTTTCATCCGAAGAAATGAAAATAACAATTAAAATCGGTCCCTGAAATTTTTACATTCTCGGATCGTTGGCGATTCGATTTTTTTATCATTAGCGATTCGAAAATATGTAAAAAAAAAACTGATTTCATCGGACTTGCCGCGAACTCGAGGCGAGTCCGAGAAATTACATTCGCGAAAATCTGCTTTCGCGAACTCGCCTCGAATTCGCCGCGATATCATCCTCGCGGCTGTGTTTATTGGGAATTTCTAAAGGTGCAACAGTAATAATTGTTATGATGCATGTTTACAGATATGGGCGAAAAGAGAAAAAACGACAACAAAAATGAAAACAATAAAAACAAAAACAACAAAAACAAAAACCAACAACAGCAAAAGCCGCCATAAAAGAGAATCATCTGTAAGGGACTATGTACTGGAATTCCAAAGGGAAATCTATTTTAAATGGAATATATGGCGCAGTGGGCCAACTGTAAATGGTATCCCATATTGGTGCGCCGCTGGCATTTTATTTGTATGTAGGTGTCTACCAATGTTATGACTTGCGTGTGGAATAAGCTTTTGTGAGTTGTTACATTTTTATTCCTTTGATGAAATCTCTGAAGCGCAATAAATCTAAAAGAGCGAGCAAATGCGTAGGAAAAGTCAGCTGTTTGTTCTGTAGATTAGTAGGGGGCGTATTAAGATCTTTGCGCAAAGAATTGCTTAAAAAGGGCAGCCATCAATCAAATCAATTTACATTATATAAAATTCAATTTCCCAAGGGGAAAATTATGCTAAAAAAAGTGAAAAATTAAATTAAAACATGTAAATGAGAAAACACAAAAAAAAGAAAGCGTGAGTAACGAGTACTCATGAACATTGATGTGTAAACAGTTTCGAAATCGAATTTTTATTCCCTTTCCCTTGTTCCTTTAATTAAAATGCGACTATCGTTTTTAAAATTTTTTGTTGTCATTGTCACTGCTACATTTTGTTGTTTGGTTTTTGATTTTTGATTTTTAATTTTTGATTTTTGATTTCTGATTTTGATTTGTTTTGCTCAGAAACATGCAAACTCATTCGGGTCCACGTTTGAGCCATATCTCGGGACTCTGTGTTGAAGTCCTGCTCAAAACCTTTCATTTGGTACCAATATTGCTCAGAAATATTCAAGGATCATCCGGAGACCCGGCCTAGGAATCATAAAGAATAGAGCTCTATATAGGTCCTCGTTTTGACCCATATCTCGGGACCCGACCTAGGACTCATAAAGAGTAAAGCTCCCTGTAGAAGCCTTGCTCAAAACCTTTCATTTGGTACCAATATTGCTCAGAAATATTCAAGGATCATTCGGAGACCCGGCCTAGGAATCATAAAGAATAGAGCTCTATATAGGTCCTCGTTTTGACCCATATCTCGGGACCCGACCTAGGACTTATAAAGAGTAAAGCTCCCTGTAGAAGCCTTGCTCGAAACCTTTCATTTGATACCAATATTGCTCAGAAACATGGAAGATCATCCGGGTCCTCGTTTTGAACCATATCTCCGGACCCGACCTAGGAACCATAAAGAAGAGAGCTCCCTGTGGAAGCCTTGTTCAAAACCTTTCATTTGATACCAATATTGCTCAGAAACATTCAAGGATCATCCGGGTCCTCGTTTTGACACATATCTGGAGACCCGGTCTAGGGGTCACAATGAAAAGAGCTTCATATCGAAGTCCTGCTCAAAACCTTTCATTTGATACCAATATTGCTCAGAAAAATGCATATCCATACATTTGCATACATGTTCAAACAGGTTGGTCCTTTTTATTTTGCCTATTTGTCGCATTGTTGCAGAAAACAACAACAACTTCGCTTCGCTTCGTTGCTGTTGTTGCTGATATTTGCATTTGCACGACTATGCATGCAAGCATTTGTAAGTACATGCCTAGCTACCTTCCTACCACCGACAATGCCAAGGTCATTTACGGTTTACGCATTTACGCATTTACATGTTTACGCGTAAACTTTACCTGTTTTTCGAAATCACTCGTAGCTACAGCAAAGATGTTTACACATCAAAAATGTTACAAGTTGCTGATTTTCTTCATTTTGAGTTATTTATACAAAACATGTCTCTATTCAAGAGGAGACGTAATCTCATGTATACATAAAGATATTCAAAAACCTAATCAGCAGACGAGACTTTATACAAGAGGAGTGTCGCATTGATTTGTTCATTGAATTCGGTATTTTTGAATATTTTCTCAGATAAATATTTGTGCCCATTGTTTTTCATAGATTCGTCTTCTACAAAGGCCTGGTCTGTGAATCTCGGGATAACCTTCAATTCTGCTAGAGTGGTATAGAATCGTGTCAGTACGTATAGAATCGTGTTACATACGGCGCCGAAGCTGGCACGATGCTAAAATCAGATGAGATGGCACTTGGAGTATTCGAGAGAAAATTTCTGCGGAAGATCTATGAACCTTTACGCCAGTGTTGTCCAATGCAATAGTATGTAATTTTCACTTGTGTGCGTAAAGCGTTGCTGCAAACTGTGTTGTGTTGTTGTAATTAGCTTCGCAATACGCTGCTGCCGAACCAAGCTATTCATAGATATACGAGCAGTTTACTGGCTCTTTCGTTTTTTCTGAAGCTGGCAGAAGAGTATACGTGTGAGTATACGTGTTTGACGTCGCAGCAGCTAGCCTATGCCCCGGGCATAGGAAAAATGCATTTTGGCCGACACTGCTTTACGCGTTAGCGACGGCGAGTATCGAAGAAGATTTAATGATAAACTGTACGAGTAGACATGGACATTGTTCAGCGTCTGCGTTGGGCAGGTCATGTCGTGAAAGCGCTCCGGCTAAGAAAGCATTTCTAGGAAACCCGCTAAAAGCAGCAGAAAAGGAGAACTGACTAGTACTCCCTTGTTATTTCCAACGATTGGCGCGTTTTATTGGACTCGGCCAAAATCCATTTTATCCAAACTTCATTCATTACTCACAACAACAACATATTTCCAGCTCAATAGCCCAACCGGTCGATAACCTAGTGTAATCGAATACAACATGCATTAAAACAATTTATTTAAGTTAATTTTTGGAAAAGTCTCTTAATTTGGTTTAATTTAGCTCACTTCATGGTTCAACATTTGTCGGTGATGGTGGTTATGGCTCTTCACATTTTATTCACTTGTTAAAATATCGTCAAAACGAAGCAAAATTGGCTAGCGTAGAACTAAACTGGTCTATCTAACAAAATACAAAATTGGAGAAAACAGACGAAACGCGTTTTAATGCGGTGTGCGATTGTTGATGTATGTTAAATGAATATTGTAAATTATTATGTTAGCTTAATAGTTAACTTAACATTCTGCATTAAAAAAAAATTATTATAGAAACGTTTTTTATATAATATTTATATGTAACAAGAAAACTTGTTACATAGACCACTTTAGAATTTTCAATTTTTAAGGAAGTTTGAACTACAAATTGAAAATTATATGAATAAAGTACAAAATATGTGAAAAGAAGTACTTTAATTACAAAAATAACATACACATGTTCGTAAATGATCACCTCTGCATGAAAAGTAACAGTAACATAGTTTTCTCCACGGCGGGCTGGTAGAAAATCTTCTGGATTGTTTTCGGTTTCATCTCTGCGGTTTACATGTGGAGAGATAGGTAAAAGGAGTGATGAATCGGTGGTACAAATTTCAACATTTTTTTATGTCCTGCATTTTTTTGAATTTCAAAACGCGTATGTCGCTGCTCTGATCTGGTGTAAAATTCTGCAAGAACTCTATGAAATCATGTAGGTTCACGCTAGATTTCTTTATATCGACGCATTTATATGTTTCACAACAATCATCATTAAACTGCATCACAGATTCACCCTTGACAAATTTTGCCTTTCGCATTTGGGAAACTTTTGCACCGTCGTCTACTATACTCTGGTAGTCCCTGAAGATTGGCCGTCGTTCGTCAAATGACATAAATTTCCCCACCATATTATTAACATCAAAAAGAGCAACAATTTTTAACTAATTCCATCCACTCATCTTGTGTAAGATCATACTGGTAGTCTATGCTAGTTGGACCACTTTAGAATTTCTTGAAATGACAAAAGGACGTGAATTCTAAAGTGACATTTTTAGCGTTTGGACACTTTGGTGCAGAAATAAGACCTACATCAATTTTGCACGGATAAATTAATGATTTTCAAGTTCAAAAATGTACATAACTCGATTTCTGCAAAAATGTTAGATAGACCAGTTTAGTTCTACGCTAGCCAATTGTTAACATTAACATGAATTATGCACAGGTGTGCGTGCGCAAGGTGTTGTCTGCGTATATCTGCAAGTGGGCGTGTGTGTTTGTATTTCTGGACATTTACATTTTACATGGCGCTTGCGGTTGTTAGGCGTGTGGACACTTTGCGGCCATTCGAACTTGATGTTGTAATTTACATAAATTTTTCAGTGGGCATTTTTTTTTTGTGAATAGTATACAAATATAGTATACAGGTAGATATACAAACACGCACATACGCTTGCCGTGCAACTTAATTGAATGTGCAAACTTTGTGGATTTTAACATATGGACAACTGTACATTCGTAGATATATACGTTAGGGTGGGGCGATTTACTAATCTATATCGCGCCACCGAAATTTGGATTCCTCTCTTTTTTTTGAGTAGAAAACTCCTCCACGACATTTGTCTAAAATAAATTTTGATGTTCCGGAATTTGGTTTTTATGGACCAAGACAGATTTTTGAAAATAAAAATTAGGCAAAAATCGGCAAAAAAATTTCCAGGTCAATGTGCACATCGAATTGAAGCAGAATTTTATGCTAAATCCAGATATGTAATCAGAATTAAAATCGGATGATTCGTTTTCGAGATATAGCCTGATTTCCGGTTATGGAGGCTGAATGCCCAAAATCTCATACTTTCGCGATTATCTCTTGCTGTGTACAATATATCTTATATTTTTTAGAGAATTTCTTAAAGATAAGTCAATACAATATCAGAACCGTATTTTGAAGTATTAAATTATCTTCCGGTATAGGAAAACTAGAATACACTCTTTCTTCTTTAGCCAAAATTCGCGGTATGGGTTCTCTATGGTATAGTCATCCGCTGCCGATGATTTTCGCCAACAGCGCTTTGTGTACAATAAATACTCTAAGTACAAAATTTCAGAATTTTAGCTGCAAAAATTGAAGAGTTATACCCCAAAACGGAGACGTATGATGTTTGCGACTTGTTTTTTTACTTTATTCAACTCTAAGAAAACTGGAGGTTACTCATACGCCATAGCGTACTCTTGGAAGCAAAAAACAGTTTTCAAGCAACATAAGTCTACGTTATGGGGAATAACTCTTCAATTTTTGCAGCTAACATTCTGAAATTTTGTATTTGGAGTATTTATTGTACACAAAGCGCTGTCGGCGAAAATCATCGGTATCAAATGACTATAACATAGAGAACCCATACCGCGATTTTGGGCCAAGGAAAAAAGAGTGCATTCTAGTTTTCCTATACCGGAAGATAAATTAATATTTTAAAATACTGTTCCTATATTGTACTGACTTATCTTTAAGAAATTCGCAAACAAATTCAAGATATATTGTACACAGCAAGAGATAATTGCGAAAGTATGAGATTTTGGGCATTCAGCCTCCATAACCGGAAATCAGGCTATATCTCGAAAACAAATCATCCGATTTTAATTCTGATTACATATCTGGATTCGGCATAAAATTCTGCTTCAATTCGATGTGCACATTGACCTGGAAATTTTTTTGACGATTTTTGCCCAATTTTGATTTTAAAAAATCCGTCTTGATCCATAAAAACCAAATTCCGGAACATCAAAATTTATTTTAGACAAATTTCGTGGAGTAGTTTTCTACTCAGAAAAATGAGAGGAATCCGAATTTCGATAGCGCGGTATCGATTAATTTCCCTCCATACAAATCGCCCCACCCTAATATACGTATGTTTATATAGAAACATTTAAAATCTTTTTTACTGGGATATTTCTGCTTTAGTATTATTGTGTGTTGATGTTTATATTAAGGTGATGATTGTTTGCGTATTACTTTTTGTTGTTGTATTAAGGTTAAACTGAATAAGACAGAATTAATATTTGCCTATGCCGAAATCTTCATACCCCACATACATGTACAAGTGAATTGTTCTTCGAAATGCTTTAAGTTTGACATGGACAAACAATAGCTCGCGCGCGCCCTCTGAATATTTCCCTCATCTTCCAATTCTTCCTACAAATGGATAGACCTATAGTTTCATGCCGATTCCGAAAGGCGAATGGCAAAAAGTGCTGCTCTCTCGCACACAGTTTCATGTAATGAGTTGCTTGCATGTATGCATGAATGCCCACCTCTGCTTTTAAATAAAAAATACTACTTAAAGAGTAATGAATAAGAGATTGACATAGAATAGGTTATAGGAAAGCGAAAAAGTTGAAGAAAATTTGTTTGGAAATATAATTTTTAGGCAATAATTTACGGCTTCTTGTCCTTTGATACACCCTAATATACATATGTACATGCCAGTGGCGGCTCTAGCCTAAATTGGCTGACCAAGCCTACGTATTAAGCATAGCCATTAACCATTTATGTAATTTTCTTTGTTCTAGGTATCATCTGAAAGTCTGATTGCGTTCCCTCATGGAGCTTGATTAAATTCTTTGCATATTTGGTTTGTTGTTTATATTCATAACGTCTGAATGTATTGGAATAAATCGAGAAAATTAAGATGATGAAGAATAATTTGGTTTTGATATATAATCGATAATATTAAGATATGTATGATTTTTGTTGTTTCAGCTGTACCTACTTTTGGCCAGCACATCAACAACCTGGCTCAGTCGAAAGTAACTCCAATTACTTCATCATCAGTACACGAATTATTTTCATTAAAATAACCAAAATTGGTTAATAGCATTAATTGCACACTTGAAATGAAATCAACCTAAATATTATTTAAACTAAACTTTTGTATTTTATTCAATTTTTCTTTCCAGATAAAAAAAAATGGTCGAACTGGAATAAATGCGAGTTTTGTTAAACATTAGATAGTTCATACTTTGGAATAAGCGGAAAAATCCAATTAGCTCACACAGCGATGGTAGATGTGATAGCTATTTCGAAGAAAAACCACTTTCTTCATCATCAGACATCTTCTCGGCAGCACACCAGGCTATCACATCTACCATCGCTGTGTGAGCTAATTGGATTTTTCCGCTTATTCCAAAGTATAAAAATTAAAATTAAAAATAATAAATTCGTGCTAGACACTAACATACCCAATTAGATAGTTCATTTTATGTGAATTTTATATGAGCTATTGGCCAGTTTATAATTAAGAAAAATTGAAAAAATTTTTTTGGTAGAAGTTATGGATCCATTTCGGAGACCACCACATTCCGTCATCAGACTTCAAGTCTCCGAAATGGATCCATAACTTCTACGAAACAAATTTTTTCAATTTTTCTTAATTATAAACTGGCCAATAGCTCATATAAAATTCACATAAAATAATTATTAGAATTAAAACGGCCATGTAAAAACAAACGTAAATTAGATAGTTCATTTTTTTTTTCAAAATTTTGTTATTAATAAAAAAAATCAACATAGTAGGTAATATTTACCAAAAATCTGGTTTATTTCTTTTCATGTTAGTTTTTTCTCTGTGTATCTACGAATACAGCGAAGAAGTTATTATTTGAATCATTTGGGAAGAATTCAATTGAAATGGTTTATGACGCCAAACATATAGAGAAATCTCAAAATCTCAGAGCGGCAGATGTATTTTTAGTACCCTTATACCGATGACAATTTCAGCAATAGCAAGTTGATTTGCTTATTATAGCACGTTGTTGGAAAAACTCAAATCGAATTAGCAAAAGTCGTGAAATTTTTTATTTTATTTTATTTTGATTTTCGCCGCTTTTTAAAATGATGCTTTTGCCTGATTTAGATATTGCGCTGATTTCGTATTACAACAACAAATCAACAGTCGCCAAATATGAAAATCAACGCCTTCACAGCTAGGCTTTTCGGCTGATATGAATCGTCCGCCACTGGTACATGCCTATATAACAAATTGACGTATGGATTTACTCTCTGATGGATTATAAAATGTAATGCAAAAAAACAAGAATATTTAAATGAAATGAAACATTACCAAAGACACGGTTGGGAAATCGATTTTGTAAAGGCGTGAAAATAAAATGAAATGTGTTTATTCTTCCCCTGCGTCTCTTCATAGCGCACTTTGACTGCATTATCGTGCACACACACTTAAATACATATACAGACACAAAAAGGTAAAATATGCAATGCATAAATAAAGTTTATGGATTCTGCAAAGTATTTAATATGCATTGCATTCATTAAGATTTAATTCAATCATAATATTAAAGTAAGTGGTATTACACAAATTACAAATATGTAAATATACATACATACATATAACATATGTACATGCAAACGCACATTTATCAACTCGTTGTATGAGAAGAGAAAGCAATTTATGAGCTTTTGTATTTATCACTAAAGCTCAAATAATGATTTTACCTCCAATCTGCGCCATTGGTGCTTGTGAAATGCTCGCTTAAAGTATTTATGTGGATTGTTAAATATAATAAATTTATATGTATATGTATGTATGTACTTCTGTAAATACGCTTGTAAATAAAGCTATTACATATTAACACGTATTAATGCATCAACGCACTGATTTCAAAAATTCCGCACACGTTCAACAAAACCGGATATGCGCTTAACTAAGTTTGCGTGTGTGTGCGTTAGTACGTGTGTGCATACCCTGCAAAAATAGCGATTATTCCGGGACGTGTCCGGGATCAATCGCAAGGGAGCATGCCAGATTGGATTATACTCAGTTGCTGAATCGGTGCACAATTTAAGTATATGTACATAAGCCAAATGTCGCTGGAAGTAACGGAAATTTAAGATTTTGAACATCGTACTACTGCCACTGAATGACTAATTGGATTTTATGGAATTTTGTCTAACGTTTTGGGAGCATTTTTCAACCCACTAAGTTGCGTTAAGGACTTCGTTTATTTGGCAACCAGCATTAACACCAAAAATAATGTCAGCACGGAGATACAACGAAGAACACTCTTTCTAATAAGTGCTACTTTGGACTACGTCGGCAATTGAAAAGTAAAGCTCTCTCACGACGAACAAAAATCATGTCCTAAAGGACGCTCATCGCTCCAGTCCTCATGTGGGGCGTTGAAGCATGGACGACGTCTAAATCAGATGAGATGGCACTTGCAGTATTCGTGATAAAAGTTCTTCGAAAAGAAAAAATTCTTCGGACCGTTGCGCATTGGCGATTTAATAATGAGCTGTACGAGCCTTACGCAGCCATCGAAATTGTTCAGCGAATAAAGATCTAGCGATCGCATTGGTCAGGTCATGTCGTGAGAATCGATGAAGGAGCTCCGTCCCAGAAAGTTCCTCTATCGAAACCTACTAAAGGCAGAAGAAAAGGGAGACCTCCACAGCGTTGAGAAGTTCAGGTGAAGACTGCCTAGTGCTCCCTTGGTATTTACAAGGGGCGCCAGGCAGCACGAAGCATAAATGACTAACGCGCTTTTTTGGACTCGGCCAGAATCGTCTAGAATCTAGACGGTTAATCACCAATTAAGAAGAATAATAATAATGATAAGAAGAAGAAGTTGAAGTGCTTAAGGGGTTATATTTGATAAAAGCAATGACAGCGTATGCATTCGAAACTGACAAGTTTTCACTTGGTTGCTCACTTCCCCATTGGGTATACAAACTTCGGCCAATTTTTTTTTTATTTTTGCTCGCTTTGCTTTTTAGAACGGAACTGAATTTGGTTTGCATAAATTAGTTTCATATTCAATTAAAGTAAAGTACGATAAAAGTAGCTTTGAAATGCAAATTTTACGCTACGAAAATTAAAAAAAACAACTGTTTCCATTAGATGTTTTGTGGTTTGTCAAAAGGATTTGCTTTCTATGTGGAATAGTAGTTTAATTGAATTAGGATAAACACTTTGATGATAATGTTGGTATGTATATTTGCATACGAACATATGTGTGTATGTAACATTTTATTGCTGAAAGCACACGAATATAAAATTCCCCAAATTCCTGAAATTCGTACGCAGGAAATTCGTTGTTAAAGTACAAACACATCTGGTTTGCTTAATGGAGTGTATAAAACAGATTTTGAATTTTCACAGAAACTTTTCGTACACAAAAGGTTAGTTATGCATGTATGTATGTATATTAGACTGACCACAAAACATATGGGATTTGCAAAAGTATTGAATTTTTTCGCTCCCCGCGCATTTTCTGATAGCTTGACAATAGAAAATAAGATCTGCATAAAAATCTGACCATCGGTAGTGGGAAATAGACACGCGCATTTGACCTAAAGTTCAAAAATTGACCTAAAAATTATGCATTGCTTTAGAGACCAATATCTCCTTAAACAATGATTTTAGGAGAAATAATATAATAATCATTTTTATACTAAATGAAACTGGGAACATATTCTCCATATAATATTTATACTTACCGTTATCCTTTCAGGACATATTGAGTCCTTAAAGTGAAATTTAAATTTTTTGTTTGTTAAAAACGCAAAAATAAATATTTAAAAAATAGAGAATTGTATAAACTATACATCATTTAATAGGTTATTTAAAGTAGTTTTACACATCATAAATTTTTTTTGATTTACATGCACTGTTATAGTCAAGAAAATGATTTAAAATAAGCAAGTCGCATTTTTTCAAACTTTTTTTTTTACTAAACTCAAAATATCGTAGTAGGCTTTGCAATAAAAAAAATGTGGTATAGTTTCATATTTCAGCTCATTCAATAGTTTGTTGAACTTTCTTTAAAGTGAACTTGTAGCGGTAGTGCTCATAAGTGTGTTATATTCAGTTCAAACAAGTTGTTTTCAAATTTTTTTAAAACTATTATTGTAATGGCATTAAGATCCAGATGCATTCCCTTAATTGGTAATTATTTAATAACATCTTACGAGCTAAGTGCTATGTAAGGCTTTTCTATTGTATAATGTAAGAGTATCTTTTTTAAACACAGGCTTGAAAAAAAACTTTGAATGGAAATATGCTTCCAAGCAGAAGAAATGTGTTAACCTATTTATTTTATTTGATTCGTGATGAACATTAAACGGCAAAGGAAAGCATTCCTATTTTGTCCAATAGATTGATTGAGGTCTATACGAAATTCGGAATTCCGACCAAAAGAAAAGATGGAATAGAGAAAATGATTAAAAGGCGTTTAAATCAATACAACAAAATTGTTAAATTGAAATATGGTAAGGCAAAAAAACATTTTACTCACTCTCTGGACGTGTTATTTGACATATCTCATGCAAATGCCATTAAAACATTGCAAAAGAATAAAAATACTGTACTTCAATTTCTAAAGTTTATGGCTTTCGCATTTTTATTCTTTTGCAATGTTTTAATTTGCATGAGATATGTTGTGTTTAAAAAAGATACTCTTACATTATACAATAGAAAAGCCTTACATAGCACTTAGCTCGTAAGATGTTATTAAATAATTACCAATTAAGGGAATGCATCTGGATCTTAATGCCATTACAATAGTAGTTTTAAAAAAATTTTAAAACAACTTTTTTGAACTGAATATAACACACTTATGAGCAATACCGCTACAAGTTCACTTTAAAGAAAGTTCAACAACCTATTGAATGAGCTGAAATATGAAACTATACCACATTTTTTTTTTATTGCAAAGCCTACTACGATATTTTGAGTTTAGTAAAAAAAAAAAGTTTGAAAAAATGCGACTTGCTTATTTTAAATCATTTTCTTGACTATAATAGTGCATGTAAATAAAAAAAAAATTTATGATGTGTAAAACTACTTTAAATAACCTATTAAATGATGTATAGTTTATACAATTCTCTATTTTTTAAATATTTATTTTTGCGTTTTCAACAAACAAAAAAATTTAAATTTCACTTTAAGGACTCAATATGTCCTGAAAGGATAACGGTAGTTATAAATATCATATGGAGAATATGTTACCGGTTTCATTTAGTATAAAAATGATTATTACATTATTTCTCCAAAAATCGTTGTTTAAGGAGATATTGGTCTCTAAAGCAATGCGTAATTTTTAGGTCAGTTTTTGAACTTTAGGTCAAATGCGCGTGTCTATTTCCCACTACCGATGGTCAGCTTTTTATGCAGATCTTATTTTCTATTGTCAAGCTATCAGAAAATGCACGGGGAGCAAAAAAAATCAGCACTTTTGCATTTGTGGTCAGTCTAATGTATATGTGTTGATATTATCAAAGCAAACAATTTTACTGCTTAAGTAATTCCAGTGAACATAAAGTTCGAGCGAATTTTGATTCAGGTAACACAAAGTAATGACCCAAAACATTTTAATTTCAAAACAATGTTTATTTTTCATTAGCAAAATTACAAAATAGCGATTGAAAAAACTAAAATCCAAATATTAAAATTATTATTTTTCTTTTTTTTTCGGAAATAGTTTGTATTGTAATCACTAGACTGCGGATATTTATGCAAAAAATTTAAAATGATTTATTAAGAGTTATATTGATTCAAAACTATATATTCACATTCCAAAACGAATTTTCTTGCTCTGTTTTGGATATGCAAAATATATGCAACTTATATGCAGGTCATATGCAAATAATGTGCAAATTAAAAGTACACCTTTTTTTACTTCAGATATGGGATTTTAAGTGATATACACAATAAGTAAAGTATAGTTGAATGCAAAAATCATATGTCCTATGCTGAATCTTTTGTTCTATGCAAATATAAAACCCATTAACACCCAAAAACAAACTGCAAATGGGAACTAATTTTTATTATAATAATTTTTAATGTAAAGAGGTAATTTTAGTTGTAGTTAAGACCACAATATACTACAAGTGTTTTCTCCACATTTTCAATGGAAACATTGTGACGCTTATCGCTTAAGATCCGTTTATATGCCGAAAATGAACGCTCAACATCACAAGATGTAACCGGAGCATACTTAAATTCGCTCCAAAATTGACTGGGAATCTGTATTCCAGTTTCTAATATTTTGTTGTCACCTGAAAGTATTTTGGCTACTCCTAATATGACTTCAAAAGCAGGTTCTTTTTTGAAATAGCTTCAATTTTGACCAAAACTATTTGCCCACATGATCCTGACGTAGCGTCAAGTCCTTCAAAAGCTTCTCTTATTAGGGCCATTGAAGCCATTAGGGGAACTCCGCGAGACTCTAACTTGCGGATTAAAACTGCTAAACCTCAATTATTATGCAAATATGCAAGTTATATGCAATATGCAAGTTATATGCAATATGCAAAATATGCAGAAATAAATATGAAAATTTAGAATATTTTGTTAATAACTTTCATTTTTCTCATATTTTCTTTTCCTTAAAAATATGCAATTGCATAAAGATCCGCAGTCTAGTAATCACATTTAAACATTATTCTTTAACCTCATTCTTTTCAGTGCAACTTGCATTTGTATTTCTTTTTGTTTTTCCATTACATTATCACCTCATTCATATCTAATGGCAGTTGAAATGTGTACATAATATTTTACAGTTTTCCATAATCAATGTGAAAACACTAAAAATAGATGCAATAACTATTAGAATAGCGTGTAAGTATGTATGTAAATATCTTTTCTGTTAGCGCATCTAAATTTGTTTGCAAATAAATGGATTGCTTTGTTTGTAAGTAAAAACACAAAGCGGACAATTGTAAAGCAGACTCTGCTAAAAGTAGTTCGGAACTAGTTGTTATGAGCGTCATTGAACTAATCGAGCGAGTTGTGTATTTAAAATAGATTTAAGAAAAAAAATAATATTAATTGAAAGCTACATATGTATGTTTTCATCAATTTAAAAATTTGAAAACGCTGTGGTCTTTTGTGGTAGCTTCTATTCAGTAGCGGACGCTTCATACAAACCGAAAAGCCCGACTAGCCTAAATATTTTCGTTAATTTAATTTTATGAATTTCTCTAAAATCTGTTTATTTTACTCTTGAAATATATTTGCTACATAAGTTCTGATGGCTCGTTTGCCAACCAACTACATTCACGTGTATTTTGTTTGTACAGCCAATCACAGCACAACCTAGGTTAGTGAGCATGCTTTATCAGTTCCACACATGGGCTTTTGTGAGGCTTTTAAAACAGAATAACAAAGTTTCTTTTCTCGTTTTGTCTAAGCAGTCAATTGCTTATTTTCACACTAAGAAAAAAATCTATATGGAGGGATCAAAGAAATTGCTTCCCTATATTGAAAACTCTTCTCTTTGTTTTCAGTAAATTTTAGCTGAAACACTTTTTCCTCTCTATTTATTCCAACACATTCAGTTTCATACGGTTTGAATATAAAGCACGAACCAAGTATACAGAACGAATCTAATCACAGTCAATGTTGGAACCGCAAACAAACTTTCAGATAATAAGCAAAGAAATTTACATAAATGGCTAATGGTGATGGCTATGCTTCGTACATAGGCTTGCCCAGCCAATTTATACTATGACCGCCACTGCTTCTATTTAGCCACGTTAGGCTACTTAATATGAAATCTAGTCTCTATACCTATACCCTTTCAGTCGTCTGCCATACCAAGTCTAATCGACTTTTTCTCAAGGCGAATTCACTTCCAATCCATTGTTTACAAAATTTCCCACTTGTGTATCTACTACGTAGAAAGTCGATATAAATAGGCGTAAAAAAATGTATATATGTATGTATGTGCATTGAGATGCCTTGTAATAGCTGAGACATCAATTTTGTTGCCTTCAGACATGCATACATACATCTATATATACATACATAAATAGTTTCTCATATTGACAGCTTGTTTATGTACTTGCTTTTGGCCTTTACTTTTACTCAATGCTGCAATCGATTTCTCAGCCAATAGCAGAGAATTTAAATTGGCTTAAATTAGACGAGTTAGCAACAAAATACTTGAATTCAAGAGATTATAATGAAATAGTTTTAATTTTACTTTAAATTAGTGACTTATTTAAGAAGTGTATTTGAGTGCTAACAACTATATTGGCACATTGATTGGCTTCATTAGCCGGAATATTAAGATAGATTAAAAAATCCTAAGCATAAAAAAAAACTCAAGCACACTCAATAACTTATTTATTTGTTTTTTTTTTCTGTCTACTTAAATATTTTGTTTTTGCTCTGTAGCATAACTAAACTCATCTCGCACTAAAACCAATTAAAAGCCAAACCAAATCCATGGGTACGCTGCAGCAATGGATTAGCAAGGCAATTCGAACCGCTACTAATGCCCCACACTTCACTTTACAACGCTGCGACGACCAACATAACCAGGCACGGTACTGGTTTTAAAGTTGGTTTTAACGCCAGCAGTAGATGAAGGCTAAGTGGGTGGAGTGAAAAAAGCGGCGCTAGAATCGCAATCAAATCGTCTCAATGCACATGACATCCGATGATTTCGAGAGAAAGAGATGATTTCTCGATGATTGTGTTACGTATGTATGTGTGTGTGTGTAGCACTATGTATGCCAGTAGCAGTATGTAATCAATTTTCCACTTGTATGCATTTGTTGGCAATCTGCTAATTAATTGACATTTTAAATTGGTTGGCCATCGAGAAAGAGTGCGAGAGTATAAACCTACAATGTCCTCCATTAGCTCGGCAGCACCAAACGTCCTTCTGCCCAGTCACTCCATCAACAAAAAAAAAACAATAAATGAGCTGGTCAAGTGTGTAAAGCAAATTTGGACGCTCGACTGGACAGAGTCATTGCATAAAATATATGTATTTATTTTAAAATGTACATCAGTATTTAAGTGTGCGTTATGGATATCGTGTGGGCTGAATGAACGGACGACATTGTGATATTCGTTCATTTCCTTTGTTTCTTGTTTTATTTGTTGACATGTGTAAAATTAACACATGCTGTGTAAACTTTAGAAATCATTCTAATTTAATTTGCAGTCCATGTCACTGATTGAATATATGTATGTACATATATATGTATATATGTGTATGTTCTTCGTAGACAATTGTCAGCAACACTAGGGATGGGCAAATTGAAAAAATATATCGATATATATTATGTCGATATTTAAAAAAAAACATCGATTTATGTCGTGTAAAAACATCGATATATCAACATATCGAAAGGGTCGACTTTCCATTAAGGAAGCGCGCCTCGCGAAAAACCACTTCTTCGCGGGGTTAGAGGTGCTCTCACAGATCTCAAAACTGAAATCCAAACTTGCCGGAGGCTTTTAGTTTACTAGATATTTGTTTTTAAAGTTGGATGGGTTTATAGATATTCTACGAATATTTATGTATGTATAAACATTTAGCTTTGCTTGAAGACGAAGAAAGTAATGAAAATTCAAGCACTACGGAAATTGGGGTTATATCACTTTTTTCTGCTGTTAAATTCACAGCGAAGCATAAATGTATGAAAAATATCGAATTTGGCACGGAATGGTAAAAAATTATCGATTAGCGATGCACTGTAATTCAAAATATCGTCGATATTATCGGTTGTAATATTTTAAAAATATCGATATATTGATATATCGATATATATCGGCCAACCCTAAGCAATACAATCCAAGTGCATGAAATTAAATTACTACTAGTTATGTAGCAGATAATTTTTAGTACAACATATTTACTATAGCTATTATATATATTTTCTATAAAAGTTATGCATTAATAATGCAATGAAATAATTGTGGCAGCAACTTGTAATTAGGGACTAACATTCCAATTTCCAATATTTACTTTCAATTACACCTCAATTAGAGCATTAATATATATAGATATTCCATAGGAATCTTAATTTACCATACTAAAAAAGTTGGAATTAATAGCTGTAATATGCCTGCAGCTAATATAAGGGACAGTCCCGCAAAACTACAGTCTAGAACTAGAAACCCAGCAAACACAATCTCTAACGTTAGGCAATTTGTGGTGACTACATTAGATAACTAGTGTAATCCTCAAATTATTCTCTAATCGAAAGCTAGCGAATGTAATTCTGAAACTATTCTCTAAGCGAAAGCTAAGCTAGAAAACTACACTAGAATTCATTGGAAACAGAATAGGAAAAGGAGTATTTGAAAATTCTCATTAGATTGTCATTAGAGAACTAGATTAGATTTTAATTCGAGAATTATAATTTTCTCTATTCGAAAGTTATAATTTTCATGATTTGAGAAATATATCCCATTTTTTCTCATATTTTATTCTCGACTGCTTCTCGAATCGTCCTCTAACGTTAGAGATTTGAGAAAAGCACTAATCCTCGAGTCATTCCCAAATTTCCCAAATCGATATCTAACCTCAGTGTTGTTGCGGTGTCCACAACATGACAGTTATTTGCTACGACAGTTTATTGCTATTATATTAAAGTTGAGCAACAACAAATGTTGCACTTTACAATAATGCTCCTTTTTTACTGACTTTTTCAGGATAGTATGAGTTAAAATGAAGTACCTACACCTGCTCTGAAAAAAAAAACGACTTTGCTGTTAAATCAACTACTTTCCGCAGTTGAAATGTGCCCAACAATGCTCCGTAGTTGTTTCAAAGGTGCGAGCGTTGCTGATTTAAGTCAACCACGGAAACTGGTGGATCAAATACTTTTGCCTTTAAGTTAACAACGGAGATTCTTGGAACCAATTTTCACCTAAAAATAAATTTTTGTTGGCATTTTACTCTTCATCTTCTCTCCACCCCCGGGTCCCAATTGTAAATACGTAGCCTCCGCTTGTTCTCCTATTCTTTTCTCCTTCTTATCATTCCCTGGTTGCTATCTTTATTTCTTATTCTGCTTTTTCCTCTTTATTTTATATTCTCCTCCGGATTCAAACCATGACATCAACCTGAAATTCTATCCACTCATCACATAGTGGAACATTCAACATTATATTGAATTTAAAACACCCTTTTATACTTCCCTTTTCCTAAAAAAGAATCCATGAATTATATGAATCATTGTAAAAACAAAAATTTAAAAAAAAAGGTTTGTTAACAACGGAAACTGTTGGGTCAACTACTTGTGCCTTTAAATCAACAACGGGGACTTTTGGAGAAAATTTTCTGCTAAAAATAAACTTTTGTTTGGATTTTTCTCTTCATCTTCTCTCCATCATTATTGTTTTTGTATCAATTATTGGATCAAAAATTTTGCTGTAAAAGCAAGTACTTTTGCTGTTGAATCAAAGACGGAGATGCATCATGCAGAAAGACGAATGAACCAACAACTATTTTTAAGGGAGGTTTTCGAAACTTTTTTTAACAAATTAAATTAAATTAAATTAAATTAAATTAAATTAAATTAAATTAAATTAAATTAAATTAAATTAAATTAAATTAAATTAAATTAAATTAAATTAAATTAAATTAAATTAAATTAAATTAAATTAAATTAAATTAAATTAAATTAAATTAAATTAAATTAAATTAAATTAAATTAAATTAAATTAAATTAAATTAAATTAAATTAAATTAAATTAAATTAAATTAAATTAAATTAAATTAAATTAAATTAAATTAAATTAAATTAAACTGTATTTTCTTTTGAATTTGTTTTGATAAACATAATTCTGTATCTTTATTGCACTAGTGCATAACCACAAATTTAAGAACTAGTTCTAAATCAACCACTTTTGACTTAGTCTGGAAGTGGTTCCCTTTGAACTATATATGTATGTATCTGATTATGTATGTATTGATTTTTGAACTATCTCAGGACTGACCATATAGGAAGTAGTTTAGAACGCGTTGCAAAGTTCTGCAGAGCGCGATAATTACCACTTCGTAGGACATCACCGTGTTAAAAAAGATTGTTAAAAGCAATGCGTTGGGATAGAACGAGAAACCAACGCTCTCTATGTTTAAACTAGTTCTGAACTAGCCTGGAACTAGCGAGATTTGCTGGCGGAATACTTTCAGTGTTACTTACAGCCAGTTTCACGAAAGAATTTAAGCACAACTTAATTTTTTTTGACTGTCAGATTTCATATAAAATTCAAGTAAAAAAAATAAATTACTCGTATAATTAAATTCTCTCATGAAACTGGCTGTAAACAAGGCTGCAAAATAACGTTATTTTTAACCAGGGACCGTAACGGTTATAAGTGATATCCAAAAAGTTGATTTTTAACGATTATTTTCTGAGTTTTATTTTTTGCTCAGAAAATAAAAGTTTTTTCTTGAGTTTTATTTTTTGATCAGAAAATAAAAGTTTTTTCTTGAGTTTTATTTTTCGATCAGAAAATAAAAGTTATATATATACACATATATATATACACACACATATATATATATATATATAAGAATTTCTAAATGATACATATTTATGTACCTAATCACATACATACATAAAATTACATTTTTAATAGTATATATGTGCTCGCGTCACATAAATACGTAAAATGTATAAATAAACTTTTATTATCTGAGCAAAAAAATAAAACTCAAAAAATAACTTTTATTATCTGAGCAAAAAAATAAAACTCAAAAAATAACTTTTATTTTCTGATCGAAAAATAAAACTCAAAAAATAACTTTTATTTGCTGAAGGAAAAATAAAACTCAAAAAATAACTTTTATATTCTGATCGAAAAATAAAACGCAAAAAATAACTTTTATTATCTGAGCAAAAAAATAAAACTCAAAAAATAACTTTTATTTTCGGATCGAAAAATAAAACGCAAAAAATAACTTTTATTTTCTGAAGGAAAAATAAAACTCAAAAAATAACTTTTATATTCTGATTGAAAAATAAAACGCAAAAAATAACTTTTATTTTCTGAGGGAAAAATAAAACTCAAAAAATAACTTTTATTTTCTGATCGAAAAATAAAACTCAGAAAAAAACTTTTATTTTCTGAGGGAAAAATAAAACTCAAAAAATAACTTTTATTTTCTGAGCGAAATATAAAAATCAAAAAATAACTTTTATTTGCTGAGGGAAAAATAAAACTCAGAAAATAACGATTAAAAATCAATTTTTTTATAAAAATCGAAAAAATAAAAGTTAATGCACCTAGAGGTAGTCTGTGTTACAGTGATTACATTTGTGTACTTCTTTTGCGTTTAGCGTTTCTCCTTCAGTATGATTTTTTTATTATTTGCAATCCCTGTTTTTAACAATAAACAAAAAAAATTTTTTTGAAATATTCGATTTTATAAACGTAAAAAGCATAACAAAATCCATTTCGTTTCAACTGTTATCAAAAAAAATTATCAAATTTTTTTTGTTTTGATAATTATCAAAACAATTATTTCAAAAAAATATAGTTTCAAATTTAAACGAAAAAATTGACTTTTCAATAATTTCGTTTTCTATGAAGAAAAAAAATTTTACATATGTTTGTATGTATGTACATACGTACATGAATAAAAACAAATACAATTTTTGTTAATTTTTTTGATATCAACGAAACAAAATTATTTTGATTAAAGGTTTATTGATAATTTTTGAAACGAAAAAATTTTGTTTCTGATAATTAGCAAAACAAAATAATTTTTGGATATTTTTTATTGATATTTTTAGAAACAAAATTATTTTGTTCATTTCGTTGAGCAGCCTTGGCTGTAAATTTGAAATTAATGAGTGGAAAAATTGTGTAATCCCAAGTTGAGATAGAAGTTGCGTATGGCCTTGAGTTACTCAACGATTTGGAAAAGTTTTCTTCATGCATACTGGGCGTGTAGAAATGCTAAATATAAAATGGTTGCATTGCTGGATGGCTTTTGTGATAGACGAGACCACATTATCTGTTCTTTTATTTGCAGTTTGTTTGAATTATCCAAATTTTTTGGTACCGCTTCGCAGTACTGTGGCTAAGCTGCAATAATAGATACTTATTGGCTTTCACACGCATTGCATAATTTTATATTCAAATACATACAATTTATTGCTCGCGGAAATGTCAGTGATGCATATGAATTTTTCGATTAAAAGTTACTTATACCATGTGTACATACTTACATTAGTAAGTACATTATAAAATTTTTTAAAAGAACAACTAACAAATAACAAATATGCACACTCACCTGGTAATTTCAATGGTGTTGGGCTCGCCATATATTCCTTGTTGGCCATTAGTAGCACAATGGCGACAATAATTAAATTCATATTTTCGATTTATGTTTTGTGTAATTTCCGTTTCCAATACTACTTCTTCTTCTTCTTATTGCACTTTGCATATGCAGCAGTTCAATTGCCGTATTCAATAGCAATAATATTAACCGCACAATGGGCAGCAATAATAAATGATATCGTTGGATGTGTGAGGAGGACAATGAAGACGGGAACGTTGTCGTTGTTGTTGTTGCAATTCTTGTTATTATTGCAATTCTTGTTGTTGTCACTATTCTTGTTGTTGTCACTATTATTGTGTTTGGTTTTCTTAGTTTTTTTGTAAGAAGAATTCTGTGACAGCTTTGTTGCTTTTGTACATATTTTTCTATTTCTTTATGTAGTAACAATTGTGGTAGTCTTTTTTGCACTGCACGTCTTTGTTGTTGTGGCTTAGGCAGTTGCTGTTGTTGTAACTGTGATTTTTGCTGCTGTTGCTGCTGTGTCAGTTGTTGTTGTTGTTGTTGTGACTGTGTCAGCTGTTGTTGTGGCTTTGGCAGTTGTTGTTGTTGTTGTTGTTGCTGCTGATGTGTTACTATTTGGTCTCGTGGCGTGGCCGTTTGTTGCATGCGTGCTAATGACGTTAACACACTCAAACTACTTAAACCACAAATGCGACAACAAAATTGACCAACACAATTTTCATACTTGATTGAGGCGTGGCTGTCGTTGTTGATGCCGATGTTGATGTTGATGCTGATTTTGATTTTGATGTTGCTCCCGGTATTCTTGTTCTTGTTTTTCAGCTTATGCTTGTTCTTGTTGTTGCTGCTGTCATTAACTTTGCGGTGTTGCTGACAGTTGACTTTCACGTCGTTGTCGTCGTCGTCGTCGTCGTCGTCGCTGTTGCCGTTGCTGTTGTTCTTGCTGTTATTGTTATTATTTTTGCTATGCTGCTCGTTGTTGCTATTTATGTTTCTGTTGCAACTTCCGTTGTACTTGTTGTCCTCGCAAATGTTTTTGCTTTTGTTGTTATTCTCAGTGTCGTTGCTGTTTTTAATGTTGCTAATGTAAACGTTTATGTTGCCGGTTTTGTTGTTGCTGTTTTTGTTGTCAGCGTCGTTTCTATCACTCGGCGCTATAACGATGCTACTGCTAACGTATACACGTTCACGTTTTGTGTGTATGATTAGTTGGTTTTGTTGTTGTTTTTGCTTATGTTGGCAGTAGATTACAACGAGTTTATTTGGTAACATCACCGTTTCGAATTAGCTAAGCACATGTCAGAGTAATTACAAAAAAAAAAACCAAATAAAACCGAAAACGAAATTATAACAAAATTATGTAACAACACTTCCGATGATGCTATCATTCATGGTTTATACACACATACATATATGTATGTATCTATGTAGATGAAGTGGTTTTTGTTTTTGTTTTTATTATTATTTTTATGTTTATTGTACGTGTTTTATTGCTATTTGCAAAAGTTTCAATTCTTTTTTAGGAAACATAAGCTTTGATTAAATATCACAGGAGAAATATCATAGAATAATATGTAGTACGTGCAATATGTTTTTTTTTTACAATTATGTACATATGTAAGCATATGTAATCATGTAGTATTTATGTACAGATATTTTTATTTTGCTTTTTAAGACGACTACGTGACTGCTACGTGAATCTGTAAAAGAAAAGAGAAAAAAAAATTAAATAAATGTTTAATTAGTTTGCAATGACACACCTGTATGCGATTAAATAAACAAGCATACATTAATCGTAATTATTGACATAAACATTAACTTAAATTACTAACTAATCCCTATAAATTAGTATATAGTACTTATGTATGTACGTGAAGCCCTAGACAATTTACTAGAGCAGCTATACTACGTTTTCATTAATTTTTTTTTAAGTAAAAATGCGCAAAGTTTTTTCTTTAATTAAGTAACATCATGAAGAAAGTAAAAGTAACAGGGAAAATTGCACAGCTATATGCATACATACATTAGTAGCTTGTATGTACCTACATATGTTTATGTTAGCATTTAAGAGAAGCACTAGATATTCAGTTTGTCTTATGAACACCATACTGCCATTAAAAGCAGTTGGTAATCCTATCTCAATTTAATGCGCTTGGACAAACGTACGCTTCCAAGTTTTAGTTGCTTAAATTTATACTTCTTTGTAAAACATATTTAAATTAATCTCTGTCTGTGTACTCTACATTCAAGTTAAATATCACAGAAAGCAAAAGCAAGTTAGTTCATATTTAGGTGGTCCTGTCTTTTAGCTTTTTAGAAAACTGGCACAAGTCTGGTTGATTGATTGGAGTTCTTTATGCCTTTCATGAGCATGAAATGGTATTATAACTTTGTGCCGAAATACAAATCTAGAAAGTACCGGAAGAAGGCGTGATAGACCCACCAAAATATAAACCAATATGATCAGCATCATGAGCTGAGTCAATTAAGCCATGTCCGTCTGTTCGTCCGCCGTCTGTGTGAACTAGTGCCTCAGTTTTTGAGATATCTGCTTGAAATTCAGAGCGTGAGTGTATTTTTAGGAGAAGCTGATCACTTGTCGGAATCGCCCGAATCGGACAACTATAACATATGTATAGCTCCCATACAACCAATTGTTCAGATGTGGACATTGTGGGTTATAACTTCTCCATTTAAACAGCTAAAGGCATGAAACTTTGAAGTATTTGTACCCATATGGATCTAAATAATGTCACTGAAATTTTTCGAGATCGGACCACTTTAGCACATAGCCGCCATACAACCGATTGTTCAGTTATAGACATTTTGGGGTATGACTACTCCATTTAAATCGTGACACTTTTTTCTAGGGAATCTTTGCATAAAACAGAATTGAAAGTATAAATTAAACAATATCATTTATGTAACTTTTCATTTCACTGATTAATGAAAGGTATGAAGTCTTCGGTACGGCCGAAGACGGTTAAAAAGTAAGCCGCCAACGAGGAAGTTTGTCCCCAATGTTGTATAGTAAACTACATACGATTCCTCTCGATTGTTTTAGAGATTATACACACCTGCGACTAAGTCGATTTAGTCGGGCTGTGCTGTAATATTCACGCTGCAGCGCTGGGCCAACTATATAGTCAAATCGGTGGCAGCTATTCACACTGGAGACTAAATAGTCGGGCAATTGCTTTGGCAACGCTGCATGAACATAAGCTCTTTCCACTGCGAATATCACTGTTGTTGTTTCAGTCGGCCGACTAATTGGTTGTAGTGTGAATACTTCCATACATCCCCATGCAAATCAAAGCCCGACTAAATCGATTTAGTCGCTGATGAGAATAGGATCTTAGAAAGGATTCGTCGTACAACAAACAATAAATAAATAGACAAAGTACAGCGAATCAATCCTATAATACCTTTCTTTGTTGTTAAAAATTGCTTACCAAATACTACTGGTGATAGGTTGAATTTATGACGGAATGTTCTAATGAGATATGCAAATCTATAAAAGCTATCTTGACTATTTTGAAGATCGATAGTGGGTTAAAATGTTCCAGAAAATTATTCGCTATAAAATTTCACTAGGGCTCTCCTCAGGCAAAATCTTTCTACGCCCTTTAGCTAGGCAACCCTTATGCGATGAGTTAATATGCCAATGTCCATTGATAAATAACAGATGAGCGGATATATTTCTTCTGCCGTATCTCGACCTAGTATCGCATCTTCTACATATACGCTTTGTCGTTCTTTTATTCCCTTTGCATATGCCGCTAAAGCTACAAAGAGAGCCACCAAACTAATCACATTTTCGACATTAATAAATACTAATTTTACCACTTTTACGTTCGCAGTGTGAAATATCTCTCGCCTTGCTTCTACCTACACACATTCCAATTTCATTATTAAAAACTAAATAAACGTAACGAAGAAAAGTTTCTCAAACAATACGCTTTACTTAGATGCGCAAAGTTACCAATTAACTTACTTAGTGAATGGGTACCTAAGTATGCGTGTATGTGTGTATAACAACTTGACTTTCGAGTGGCGTGAGTAATGCGACATATTTACTTGCAGAAAAAGCGGCAAGAGAAATGGGTGGTGAGCATAATACAAAAAAAAGATATGTAAGTAAATAAATGATTAACTGCATAAGTAGAAATAATAACTGTCACATTGCAACAATTAATTCATTACAATCAAGCGCTTGCCTCGCCAAGCCTGAGTAATGCAAGCGCAACGTACCGCAACTTCATGCCAACAAATATCAACTAACCAACGGCGCGTATATGAGTTTGTGTGCGTGTGTGTGGGTACTTCAATTTATTTGCAGAAAGATAATAGTAGAGAAATAAACTTCTATATAGGAGAAATACATAGTAAGCTCATATACATATCGCTAGCTTAGAGTGCAAATTGTGTAAGTCCTTTTTTCAAACTTTGTAGGAGAGACAAAAAACAAAAAATTAAAAAATTTCAAAATGAAATAAAAATAGGTAAAAAAACTTTTTAAGTTAAACGGTTTTATGTTATACATACATTGCAATGTTTAAGATAAATGTACTAAAAACCAAAAAATAATAAAATAGATACAGTCGTGGGAATTATAAACATTTGCATAGACTAGACTAAAATAAAACCGTGGGGCACGTCAATTGTCTACAATCGTTGATTAAAATGTTTGTTTTGTAATGTTACACTATAATTAGGCAGTTGTTCAACCGACAACGATGGACGTGTGATAAGTAGGGCTAGAATGTGGAAAAAAGCTAGCAAGCTCGATTATAAGCGAGTTTTAGGGTTTCATAGTGGTGAGCGAGTAGTACTTTTATCATATGTTTTGTCGATTAATGACAAACTACGAGCAGTGAAACGATTCCTCGTGTGAATGTCCAACGATAAACTAGTTGAAACATCTCTTTTATTAACATGGAGTGTATAACTATTGGAATTTCCATGAGCAAGAAAATAGTAAGTAATTTCCTCACCGTCTGCGGGCCAACTGCCTAACGACGAATTAAACGATTCTTCTATCGCACATTAAGTCGATAATTTGTAGACAATTGACGTGCCCCCCGGTTTTATTTTAGTCTAGTCTATGCAAATGTTTATAATTCCCACGACTGTATCTATTTTATTATTTTTTGGTTTTTAGTACATTTATCTTAAACATTGCAATGTATGTATAACATAAAACCGTTTAACATAAAAAGTTTTTTTACCTATTTTTATTTTCTAGTTTTTAGTTTTTATTTCGCATTCTGTTTAATTCATTTAGTGCTTCATTATTGCAAGGTTTCTTGCCCGTTAGTTTATTGCAGTCCAACGCCTCTATACGTAGTCCCTGCAAAGTTCTTACTCTACTAAGAGCCACGTAGGCTTGACCTTCTTCAAACAGTTTCGCACCTAAGTATACGACCGCGTTATCCACAGTGCTGCCCTGCATTTTATGTATTGTAGAAGCCCATGATAGTATTAAAGGCAACATTCTTCTTTCAGCCGTCCCGTAATTGTACTTATTTACCTATTTTTATTTAAATAGAGCGACTCACGCGCCACCTAGCGGCTCCAATTTTTTTTAAACATTTGTAAATTATTTAAGTAATGCACATGCTAAATATCAGCCAAATCGGTCCATAATTAGGATTTTCAGTTTTAATTACCCCGATCTCAGCTCCACCTAGCGGAATTTTTTTTAAGAAAATATTTCTTTTCAAGGTAGTAATACATGTTCCGAATTTCAGCCAAATCGGACCATAAATGCGATTATTGTAAATATAGCGACCCACGCGCCACCTATCGGAAGTTTTTTTTAGGAAAATATTTCCTTTCAAGGTAGTAATACATGTTCCGAATTTCAGCCAAATCGGACCATAAATGCGATTTTTGTAAATATAGCGACCCACGCGCCACCTATCGGAATTTTTTTTCATAATATTGCATTGTCATCGGGGTTATACATGCGTAAAAAATTTCAGATTAATCGGTTGACAGGAAGAGGGTGAAATTTGAATTACTAAATTTGACCCAAGAATAAATAATAAATAAATAAAAAAAAAAACAAACGGGGTGAGCTAAATAAAACCGTTTAAAAAAATTTTCTGTTCATACAAAAATTTTGGAGTTACACAATTTTCTTCGCTTTTTGGACTTACACAATTTGCGTATCACTGAATAAAAACGAGTAGAAATATGACAAGTATCACAGACTTGTTTAGCTTGGTGCGTATTTGATTTCTCTAGCTTTCTACACTTAAAAACACTTTTTAATAAAAATGGACTTACACAGTTTGCACTCTAAGCTAGCGATGTGTACATTTCATATGTGTGTAACTTTTATATACATACATACATAAGCTCTCAGAGGTACTATATAGTAACTACACATCAACATATGAACGTACATATATTTTGCACGAAATGTGCTTTTTAACGTAGATACAAGGTGGTGTAAAAGCTCTAAATGCACCTTGTCCTGCGTTTGCTTTCTCTGCATGAAGAACAGATTAATACTCATCAATCAGCTAAATCAACTCAGTTGATAGTTTTAAGCTTTAGCTTTAGCTTATTTTTATACTAATGACCATAGATGCGCCGCTGATTCAAGTCGATTTAACATTGATGCATTTGAATGATTAAGCAACCCAAAGTATGAAAGGGAATGATACTAAGTATGAGCGATTAAAGAGCGCTCCCTCGAGTGCATGGGAGAGCTCACGTATTAAAGAAGTTTCATGGAATTATCGCAAAAACTTAAAAAGCTCTCTATTGTCTATTTTTATACCAGAACTAAAATTTATCATAGTTTATATAAAATCTTGGCATCTCTCTTACAGCAAGTAACACTGTGGTTGTTTTCTGGGGGCGAAATAGTTCGCACACAAAACGAAAGACCAGTACCGATATAATAAAACCTCCAAACTGTTTTGCTCCCTGTGATAATTTTTTTTTATTGCCATTTTAAATTTTCGAAATTATTTTTGAGTTCTTCGTACAAATATTTTGTCGCTTTTTTTTTGCAATTTTATGGCTAATAATTTTCTAGAATATTTTAAGTCTCTATCGACCTACAAAATATGTACTATTTTTTTCGGACTTTCTAAAATGGGGATAAAACGACCTCTTCCTGGAGCTGCCCGCTAACAGATTAAAGTATTCTACGAAACTAAAGCTCGAGCAATTTTATTTATAAATCACTTGGGCGAAATTTCGCAAATTTTGAATGGCAATAAAAATATTATATAGACAGTGGTCTTTCGCTCTGTGTGGACACTATTCCGCGCCCAAAAGTCGACGACATTTACAACACCTTGTATTTACAATGTCACGCATACATATATACATACACATGATGGTTAGCCACTCGTGAAGCGTGGAGAGACGCGCGTAATTCCCGTATAATTGAGTACAAGAATAACCAAACGTATCCAACGGATACATAACTCTGTGCAAAAAAGAACCAACACACAATCACATATCAATTCGAGCATTAACCCACACATACACAGAATTAGTTCAAGTTGATGTGCTGCCTCATGGTGAACAGAAAGAAGTCTGAATTGAAAATGGAAGGTACATACATAGATGCAGTATTCATATACATATGCCCGTATCTATGTACCCAGCAAAAAATCTGCGCCTTATTAAAGAATTATTCCCGAAGATTTAAAAGCTTACGAAATAAGGCCTGAAAATTCTAAGCGAACAAAAGTTGTATGGGCTTAAAATAAGTCTGATTTTCCTGTGTTGATGTCATCAGGCCGTAAGAACTACTCTCTCTATCTCTGAGGCGTAAACTTATTCCAAAGGCTTATCCGCCTTGGACATAAGCCTTAGTTATATCCTGATAATCAGGCCTTAAGTGGTGTATATATATACCTTATAATAAAGCTTATTCGCCATGGGAAGTAAGGCTTAGCTTACATATGTATGAGCGCATAACAGAAAATTAAGTATTAAAACGTTTGAAGCAGAGAGAATGAGTGCATAACAGCAAGCAGCGCTGTCAGCGTATTCCTGTTTATTAGCTTAGGCTTCAGCTATCAGTCTAACATTTTTCTTGGTACATATGCTATCTATGTACGTATACACTCATATTTACGGTTGAAATAGCAAAATGATGGAAAAAAGGTACACAGTAAAAATTTTAGTTTAATTTTAATACCATTTTGGTATTTATATATAACAATGCCAAAAAGTATAAAATTAAAACTATTCTGGTTTAAAAAAAAGAAGAGAATATGAGAAAAAAATTATTCTTGGTGTCAAATTAATACTTTTTTGGAATTAAATCAAAACCAAATTTTCATTATTTTTGGAATATTTTTGGTATTAAAAATAGTTGAAATGGTATAACATCTATCCGAAAATTGGAATAAATTCTATACTGTTTTGGAATTAAATCAAAACCAAAAACATGTAGAAATTCTCATTTTATTTCATATAATATATGTAATATTACAATGATAGGAATTATCACATAGTCTTTGTTGATTGTATTCCTCGATAATAGGGTGGCCTGCTCCCTTGTCGAATTGTACCACCGCCAGTAAAAAGACTGCTACAGCTACTTTGCCAGTGAAATTTCGGCACCGTCGCGGTCTTGCAGGGATATTGTGGTATCACGAGAGACCATCAGCTGCCTCAGACTGTAAAAACAAATAAATAAAACAAAATTTACCCTCAAAATATTCACTTAATCTCCTGTATTACTTACTTGATACAATTGTTCCACCAGGCTTGTAAAATTCGCTTTGCGGGTAATTTGTTTCAATAAATTTAATTTCTCCATTGTACCTATTTCACTTTAAAAAACATTTTGTATTTACATATTTTGACAAATTGTTTCTAATATTTTTTTGGTTTTGATTTCAAACCAAAAGTGAGAAAGAGAGAAATTTAATACTTTTCAAGACTTTATTTTTAAACTATTTTGTATTAAATAAAATTGTAAAACTTCTCATAGTTTTAAAATAAGAATTTTTGGCATTAAAATTCGTATTTCATTCCAAGAATGATTAAATTAAGTACCAAATGATATTAGAAATAAACTATCATTTTTTACTGTGTAGATAGAGAAAGAGCCAAACTTGCCTAACAAGTTTGAATCTAACAATCAAAATAAAAGAAGCAAACAAAAACACCTCATCGAATCACCGTGCCAACAAACCAGCCAAAGCGCTAACAAAACGAACAGCCCAACCATCAAGTCAGATGTTCTGTCAGTCAGACAATAGTAATACATACAGTACAGGGTTATACATATGTACATATGTATATACAAAAGCTCGCGTGCTTAGTTATACATGTAAATATATATCTATATACATAGGTATATACATATAAAGCTGATTCATATATAGTATAGCCCGCATAGATGGTTTAGCCTACGATACGGGCCACAAACATGCCTGCTGGCCGGTATGCTATGGTTATGGTTACAATCTTGATTGCCAATCAAAATCGGAAACATTTCGTGATTGGTGATAGGTGGTTACGCTTACATTGATGATTGGTGCGCACATACACAACATAACACATGATAATTACTGAGCACATACCCAACATAACACATTATTACCTCTGAAACCTCGTTTGCTGGCTGCCTGTTTCACACAGCAAGTTTGCTGGATGTGAGAGTCCGAAAATTCTCTCACCGTCGGAGTGCACAACAACAATTACACGGTGCTCGACCAGCTTGATTGGTAGCATAACCAGGCCAGTAGGTTGAGGAAGTGCACGAAGATGCCTTTGAAAAGTCACATCCTTTGTTTTGCTTTTTATAAAGTCAATATTTATTTTTAGATAGATGGTGGGGACGAAACGTCAACATTGCTCATATATGCATGTGTGTAGATAATTTAGTTATAATATTTACAATGCACTTTTAGCCATTCTCCTAGCCCTACGCGATTTCAGACTATGTATTTCTTTATTTCAGGCACGACATGTATGTAGATGTAAGTAACATGCAGAAGAATGAAGACTTAACAAAATAGGTGCTAATTTTATTGGAATCATCGTTTTGGGCAACAAAATCAGGCCTTATAACATCAGAGTAACAATCAAGAATGAAAAACTATAAAAGTTTTTTAGATCGGAAAATTGTCTAAATAAAACTGTAGCTTAGTATATCTTGGTACTGGGAGCATTGCGGACAGGTGTTTATACAAGATCTTGAGACCCGCAAATTATACATAAATACACCACTTACATGTTGTTGGTGACATTAAGAACCAATACCTTTTCTATGTCGATATTAATTGAGTTTTTAGCCAATCTAATCAAAGTCAACCCACATATTTCTTGGAAAAAACGGACTTCATTGGGAAGTTTCAGTCATTGTTGTAGACAAAATCTTTTTAATAAAATATGTACATAGTACGAGTATCTCGTCAAAAACTTAAAAAAAAAAAATATTTTTGAAATTGTATTGACTATGTATAAATTTTCATAAGTTCAAAGTTTATTTAAGTACACTTGAATATAGTTTAAAATGCCTTAAATGGCACATATGATTTTTGCACATATGTTTGTATGTATATGTGTATTAGGCATATAACAAATTTTGACGAAAAATTTGGCATACCACCACGTGGTGGCAAATATTGTACAAGTAATGAATATCACTTTTTTAGGTGATTTCGGTTTCAAAACGTTCCGCGCAAAAATGGATTTCTAAAAAAGTCAGATTTTTTTTTATATTTTTATTTTTACATTTTTGTCAATTGTTATATGAAATAAGTTTTAAGTTTAAAGTATGTGATGATTTACACAATGGTAAAATGTCTTGCACAATTTTAATTGCACGCTCTGTGCAGATGTACAAAACTTTTTTTGTTTTTTTTCAGCAGTTCTGATAAAAAAGTAATTTCGATTTGCGCGGAAACTTTTTTGCAATTTCGCAAAAAAAAGGATACTGGAGTTCATACTTTTTTATGCTCTATTCGACTATGGTATGCCGTTTTTCATATTTGCAAAAATTGTAAAAAGTTATATGCCTAATGTGTATGTGTCTTGGAACAAAAAGTTTATAATATTTCGTAATAAAATGAAAATCAGCAAACGAAAAAAGGTTTAATAAATAAACTACCCAAAACAAATTACACAAAACAATAATGGAAAATAGTAACAAACAAAAAAAAAAAATAAATATGTACGAGCATTATCCCAGCAAAGAGCACTTCTTCTCGATAATGTACTTGAAAACACCAAATTCTATTGTATCTATGTACATACATATATATGTCTAACTGCAATGAGTATGTAAGAGCATTCTTATTCTATTACCTTCAATGGTGAGCACCTCTTTTGGAGTACTTTATCAAAACATAAAGCAATGAGCATGAAGTGTATCGCAACTGTGAAGGAAAAATAATGCTCAAATGCAATAATGTTTTAATGCGAAAGCATGCGCATTATGTCATGATGCTGGCCATACATGGTTATGCTATTCAAACTTACAAAAAATTGCAAACCCATGCACATTTACGTATATTCGAATCACATACATATGTTACACATATGTACACAAGTATATTCTACACATGACAGTATTCGGAAAAGTTAGATTGGCTTGTTGGCAAGTTGTGAGTTTTGTGGATTAAGTATTTGTTGCTTGCTTCATCTAGCCTTTATCTCTTATACGGTGAACAGAAGATTCGAAAGCACTTTCTTTGCAAAATTCTAACTGAAGAAGTTTACGTTCAGTGGACTGGAGCAAAAAAAAACCGAGTCACAATCAACATTTTCATGATTCACCTTGCAAGTAATTTAAGTAGGACCATCTGCAGCAGCGTTTAGTGGCCCGCCCTATTAGCACACTTAAGCCGCAGAAGGTCCCATTGTGATACTCAAAAGTTAAAGCATGTTTTATGGGTGTTCGCTCTCTCAATCTTCATTCGACCTAATTTTCATACAAGATTCTGAAAGCAAATAACGATTGAACAACGTTGTTCATTCTCAACGCTCTCGCCGACCCCGATAAAATCGATGCCTTGTCTAATTTCGCATCGAAAATCTATCGAAATCGGACAAAACAGACCAAAACAAAAACGCAAAATTAAACAAAAATACAAATTGAATTAATAAGCTCTGTTGTATATAAAATTATAGATAGACTAGGAGTGTTTTATTGGGCATTTCTCTGCTCGCTTATACTCGATTCTGCTCTCTTGGCTGACAGTTTCCATACAAAATGTTAGAGACTTTAAGAGACCTTTAGAGAGTATGCCAGCTACTCATTAAACTGATCTTTACTGATTATACCTAACCATGCCAATTTTTTCTATTGTCAATAAGTGAAATGGTTTCAAATTTTTGTCAATAGATGTCTCCCCTATCTTCGAATTCAACGCAATACCGTTCATTAGAAAATGTTTTCCAATTCCGTACGAAAGAACGTATATTGTACAATTTACGTTCTTTGTACTTACTTTAACGAACGGTGTTCGAAGATAAGGGAGACATCTATCGATAAAAAGTTGAAGAAATTTCATCAAATAAACACAACTTTTTTCCAATTCCTTTACTTTAACGAACGGTTGTTTAATTTTCTCTTGTTTTTATACCAGTGGTTGTTTTTTTCGCAAGTCTCTAAGGGCCGTTTACTCAACCTCTGATTAACGCTAACCACGGTTAAAGTTCGGTTAAACATCATTATCGACTTCATCAAACCACGTATTTAACATATGGTCGATAATGCAGTCCATAACTTAACCGGACCTTTGTCCTCCGGTTAGCGTTAATCAGAGGTTGAGTAAACGGCCCTAACTCTTGCCCAATCGAATACGGCTTATGTATCTTTACTTAATTTACACTATTTCTACATTGTAAATTTTCATGTCGTGAGAATGGATGAATGTTCTCGAGTCCAGAAAGTATTTCTATCAAAACCCGCTAAAGGCAGAAGAAAATGAAGATCTCCACTGCACTGTGCAGGGATTCTGTAACTTATTTTGCGACCGAAAATCGCAAAGACTACCGACACAAAAATTTTCCTCGATACCTCTGCGATGATTATCGAAAAACAACTGTCAAAATATGTGATAAAATTCGACCGGAAAATCGTACAGACTAGTATAATCGCAAAACTGATCGCAAATTTACTATATCAAAGTTTGTCGCAAACAGAATCCCTGCACAGATGAAGACCGACTCGTCCTCGCTTGGTATTTCGAATTGGCGCCATGCAGCACGAAACCGAAACGACTGGGGGCGCTTTATTGGACTCGGCCAAAATCGTCTAGACGGTTACGTGCCAATTATGAAGAAGAATCAGAAATATTCAGTTTTACTTTTTACGGCAAATTAATTCAGCTGAAGAACAAGAATGAGATATGTCAAACTGAATAACGATAGCTACGTGGAGATGGGTTAGTTCGCGAGATTGTTCGAAGGCGAATTAAGTTATGTGGAGACAGGCTTTAAGCTATTCTCTTATACCGAAATTGTAAATCTTCGTTCAAAGTTCAGATAAGTAATTCTTATATCATGCTTCAAGGTTTCTTGCTTCCGTTCGCTTTCTTAATTTCTACAGACGTCGATATATGGAACTTAAAGCCTTGCTGCATTTGCTTTTTTTCAAATTCTTGGCGTATCTGCAAGCTTGGCTATGCGCTATGCAACTTTAGTGTGGATTTGCTAAACTATTCATGTGGACATTTGCCGAGTTGCCGTGTTGCCGCGTTAATTAAGAAAGCATTACAAAATGGTACTGATTTGTATTCACGATTATAATAAGAGGATGCTTTCAGTCTAATATTTTTTCCGAACTATGCTTATATGTATCTCGGGAAATTTCCCACACCCATAGAGCGCATCTCAAAGAAAATAAATTTCGAACTGACTTCATTGTTATCTAGCAAGTTGAGTCATCTTCTTTCCGCTTTTAACTATACGACTGTTGTCTCTTTGCTTTGCTTGCTTTTGTTTCGAATTTATTTATTTTTTCTCTGAATAAAATAAAATACTTTGAAAAAAAAAAAAAAGAACTAGAAAAATATATTCAAACTCACGGTTGTATTTCCGCTGATATTTTTCTTATGATGCGAAAATATCACGGGTTGATATCTGGGAAATTTGCCGAAGCTTCCAATTTGACATTCCGTTTATAATTTCTCACACTAACGTCATCCCAGGAAATTTCCCACACAGTAAAAATTTTAGTTTAATTTTAATTCCATTTTGGTATTTATATATAACAATGCCAAAAAGCATAAAATTAAAACCATTCTGGTTTAAAAAAGAGAAGAGAATATTGAGAGACAAAAATTATTCTTTGTGTCAAATTAATATGTACTTTCTTAGAATTAAATCAAAAGCAAATTTTGATTATTTTTAGAATATTTCTGGTATTAAAAATGGTTGAAATGGTATTAAATCTATCCGAAAATTTATACTTTTTTGGATTTAAAAATAAACCCCCATAAAATTTCCAGTGGATATACCGCAAATAACCCTTTATCCCAAAGATTAATGAGAAATTGAATAACGTTAACATAGTTTATTTACATAAAAATCCAAACCAGTAGTAGCAAACACTAAAGTACCTTATATATCGAGCCCTAATCCTCATAAAAGTGTATCCAACAAAAAGTAAATTTTACAGGACACATTTTTTTTAATTTGTTTTGCATACAGTTTGTATGCAGCCTTGAAACTTATTTAGTCTCTAACTTCGAAACTGCCCATTTCACAGCTATGAAATTTTGGGAGTTGATGCATGCGATAGTAAATTGTTGATTTCCATTAAAAAGCAGAAATCGATCATTTTGTTGGATACACTTTTATGGCGGTTAGGTCTCGATATACATATATACATATTGTCACTTTTATACTAATATCGTATTTTGGAGATGTCCAGGGAAATTTCGGCACCGTCGTGGTTTCTGCAGTGATACTGAAAGAGTGAGGGTCCCTCTTGCCCCCTGCCTTATGACTGAAAAAATAAAGCAAAATTTACCCTCATGATATTTAATTAATCTGCTGCATTACTTACTTGATACAATTATTCGATTCGGGTCATTTATTTGAGTAGATTTACTTACTCCTACGGATTGCAGTTTTAGAAATATTTTGTTTGATTTTTTTTTTACTTTGTTTCTAATAATTTTTTTTTAATACTTTTTTTTGGTTTTGATTTCAAACCAAAAATACTTTGATGGTGATATAATTGAGAAAGAGAAATTTTTTTTATACTTTTCAGGATTTGTTTTTAAACCATAAATGATTAAACTTCTTTAGAGAGGATTTTAATACTTTTTAAGACTTTATTTTAAAACTACTTTGGAATAAATAAAATTGTAAAGCTTCTCATAGTTTAAAAATAAGACTTTTTGGTATTAAAATTCAAATTTAATTCCAAGAATGATTAAACTAAGTACCAAATGATATTAGAAATAAACTATAATTTTTTACTGTGCAGACTAAAATCACAGCCAGAGAATATCCTTAATATATGTATGTATATATATACGTCAATTTATAATACGGACATTTGTAGTGATCGTGTCCTAATACACATACATTAAAGTGAATATTAGCATAATACTTAATTCGCAACAACACTTTAGGAATTCTTAAATGTAAAATTTGCATAGCACTGCAAATTGTCTTTTCAAAGTTATTTCAGAGTTGGGAAAAAATTAAAAGAAATGCAAAATTTTGTAAAGTGGCATTATGCTCTTCTTCTAAACTGACGCTTAATCGTCTAAATGATTTTGGCCGAGTAAAACAAAGTGCGCCAGATGGTCTGCCTTGCGACAACTTTACGCCAATTAGAAACACCAAAGGAGATTGAGTAATTCTCCATCTCATACATACATAATGGAAGCATGCGTTTTCTTCTGCGTTAAAAAAAATACTTTTTAGGTTTGTTTGCGTAATTGATTAAGCTTTTTCTTGTATACTCGCTGGCAACAATGCGATAGTTCCATATATCGTAAGATGTAGTGATATATTATCTGATAATGTTATTATCGTTCATGCTTCCCTGCGATTTATAGAGCGTATATTTGCTCTTAGTTTCTTTTTATTATAATAATCAGAGGCGGATTATCCCTAAGGCAAACTAGGCACTTGCCTAGGGGCGCGTAGTTACAAGGGGCGCGCGAGCTCAGAATTTTTAAACAAATAAAGAAAATAACATATCGACGATTAAGAATTAAAGCTGATCTATAATAGATCGATAATAGATAAATCGATTATATTGCACAAGCATCGATATATTGTGCAATATTGCGCGTTTGTTGCGTCGTCAGGCTTGCCAGTACTGGCGATATGTCGCCAAATTGGCGATTTTTTACAAACTTTGGCGACCAATTTATGAAAATTGGCGATGGCGACTTTTTTGGCGATTATGAAAATATTAGATTATATTAATAAAAAAGCAATTACTTTTTCAAGCCTTTTTCTCAAATTTTGAAAGTTTCTTCATACAAATTTTTGTCAAATTACAAAAAATTTGAGAAATAGCAATTGCTTTTTGTTTATTAATACGACCCATTATCTCCACTTTGCCAATAAATCTTACGATGTGTAGAGATCTATTGAGAAAATAAATATATACTACATACTCTGGCAACCATTTTCTGCACACTTGAGTGCAAACCAAAATTTTGGTCTGCACACTCGCCTATCTAAAGCTCACAGCAGATGAATCTTCTGAAGATATAACTACTTCATTATCGGGTCGGGAAACATTCCGAGTGACAGTATATCTAGTAATTATAGACCGAATTGTCGTTGAACTTGAAAAGAGACGAAAAGCGTACAATAATTTTTGCAATAAATTTTCATTTTTATGCAATTTGACGAATTTAAACACCGAAGAAGTTCAAAAGAGAGCAAGTTCGTTGGTAACAATGTATTCCAATGATTTAGAAAAATGCTTTGTTGACGAATGTATCCATCTACGTTCTTATTTAACAACGATAGCTCGAGACGGAGAACTGCCCCGAACAACGAACGCGGTATTACAGGTTCTGAGAAATAAAGAGCTTGACACAATTTACCCCAACATTGACATAGCCTTATGCTATGGTTATGGTTACAATCTTGATTGCCAATCAAAATCGGAAACATTTCGTGATTGGTGAGAGGTGGTTACGCTTACATTGATGATTGGAGCGCACATACACAACATAACACATGATAATTACTGAGCACATACACAACATAACACATTATTACCTCTGAAACCTCGTTTGCTGGCTGCCTGTTTCACACAGCAAGTTTGCTGGATGTGAGAGTCCGAAAATTCTCTCACCGTCGGAGTGCACAACAACAATTACACGGTGCTCGACCAGCTTGATTGGTAGCATAACCAGGCCATTAAGAATGTGCGTATCGACGGCAGTCAGTAATTGCAGTGGGGAGCGGAGTTTTTCCTGCCTAAAAAGAGTGAAAAACTATCTTCGCTCAACCATGACAGATAAGAGATTAAATTCGTTAGCAATACTAAATATTGAATCTGTCTTATTGCTGTCATTAAACTACGACGATGTTATCGACAATTTCGCGAAACAAAAATGTAGACGCAGATTTTTAATTTTTTAAATTTTGTTTGCTCTGTTACTACTTACTTATATTTTTTCAATAAATAATTCCAAACCTATTTTGTTAATTTATTAAATACTAGCTGTTGCCCGCAACTTCGTATGCGTATAATTTCTCTTCTATTTTTCAACTCTGTTGGTAAATAATAAGTACCAACAAAAAAGACTGGATTTCAGCTCTAAGATGATGCCTGCTTTCAACCAGCTCTTCGCGTCCGTGGTTGAACAGCTCGGCAGGTAGTCCCTCTTTTCCAGGAGCTTTATTGTTTTGGACCCGGGGTATAGCTATCCTCACTTCATCATAGTCGGGTGTTGGAATGTTTTTTCCATCGTCAGGGATTGTGGTATCGGGTTCGACGACTCCCTCGCAATTTATCAATGAGGAGAATTTATCGCTCCATAACATAAGTACACTCTGTACGTCGGTTACCAGGTAGCCATTATTTTATTTCCTATAACAAAATAGCCATATTAAGCATTTTGAGATTAAGAAGGTTCACATTTTATGAGATATCTCCGAAGCCAGTTTAGGTATTGAAATTAATCAAATGGTTTATGGCAGCATTCATAAACACCTTTCGTTTGATACCCATATTGTACTAACATATTTTGGTGCACATATTGGCCGATAACTCCGAAACCGGTCGAGATATCGAAACAAATAATACCTTAAACTTTAAGTTGAGCGTCTAGCAATCCAATAAAAAAAATCGTTCAATTCCATTCACCACTTTTTGAGTGATACGGCCACAAACATACGGACAGACAGACAGACAGACAGACAAAAATTCTAAAAATGGTTGATTTGGATTCTACTGGCTTAATAATGCTTCCCCCAATCATTTTTTCTCGATATCTGTACTGTACAGACATCGACCTGTTACAATTTTATTATATGTAGAGATTAACAAATTATCTAAGCTTTTACATCATCTATATCTACATCTACACTAATATTATAAAGAGGAAAGATTTTGATTGTTAGGGTGTAAAACAACTAGGTAGTTAAAATTTATAGTATTATGATGGCCATTTATGATCGGTACAGGGGCGCCGAGAAAGTGGCTGCCTAGGGCGCTCTGGACCTTTAATCCGCCACTGATAATAATATATATATTTAATTCAATAAAATTATATCGCATTTTCTTTCCTCAATTTAATTTTATGTTAGTTTTATTCATTTTTTCGCACAAGTCTGCTGTAAATATATACATACATAGAATCTTACGCCAATTCATAGTATTTTTCATAGCAAAACTGCACGTGTTGGTGACCGCTGTAGACGAATACGAGTACCTACCCCACTATAGCATAATAATATAATAACAACATAATAAGTAATGCGTAAATGGCTCCCCAATAAACAAAGTAAAAGTTTGTTTTTTTGTTATTTATTATGTCCAAACTTACACCTTTAGTTTGCCGCCTGCAGGCAACCAATCATCGCAAAAGAAAAACTTTGCGCAAGGCTTTTGGTTCCTGGTGAGTGAACACAAATAAGCAGAATCATAATTCTTTCCTTTCGTTTTTTAGTTTTAACGTAAAATAAGTATTTTATTAAGGCGAAATAAACGTTATTGTTGCTAGACTTAACATAAATATTTTTTTACAGTAGTAGACTTCGTCGAGAATTGTACTGCGACCATTAGGTCTATTGTACAGTAGTAAGATTAAATCAATTTTTTTTTAAATAAAGCAGTTTCTTTCAAGAAATATCTGCATTTATATTCGATTTCGCATGAGCTCACATCGAGGTTAGCATTAAAAACGACGTGAAAATATTTTCACATTATTACGTACTTCTTTTACGTTCACGTTTAACGGCTATGGGACCTTCATTACACGCAAGCTAAGCTAAAGGATGCTGTAGCGGCTACAGCTCATTTTTTTCCGTAGATTTCATTTGCAAACAATTTGTTATTTATTATTACTTGGCGCTGTGATTTATTTGTGCTGTACTTCCCGACCTCCATATTATATTTCTTATTAATTTATAATTCAGGACAAGTTTCAATAAACATGTGACAGAAAATCAATTACCATCGACGCATTTTTTATTTTGTACATATTTATTTGCTTTAATTTACAATCTTTGTTTGAGTATGTGTGTGTGTGTGTGGGTGTAAAACATTTTCATCATTGGTCAAATTACCCTCCAGCAATTGCTTCGGTACCTTTGTTCTACTTCTTATTGCTTAATTTTTCATTCATCTTCTCCTTCACCTTTCTACTATCTATTAGTGCTTTCTTGTAATGGGAGGGGTACAAGCAATAATGAGAATAGGCAAAGGCCATACTCATAAGAAATCAGTAAAATTTATTACTTTCAAAGAATTTTATGAGCGTTTTATAGCCAACTCACCCATTACAGCAAACAAATTCGTCTACAACAATGTAAATGGCAGTTTTACGTGTCTGAGTAGCAAACAGAAGATCCTTTGGACATACATACATAGGTACATACAAACATTCATACATGCATAGCTATCCACGTACAATGTTGCAAAAGAGACAACAGTTGATGCCACCGCCATTACTAAGAAGTAGAAGTCACTTTACGATGAGCGAATTTTATATTCAATGTTTAACTATGATAAAAAGGTTGGCTAATGATTTGGTCCAAAGCACACACACACACACACACACACAAACACACGCAGAGGGAAAAAATTAAGAGAGCAAACCAAAAAGAACGAAAAATTCATTGAGTGGCGGCAAAGCACTAAAAACATTTAAATACAATGTTTCTATACACATTGGACCGTAGAGAAGCAAAGAAGCGTAAAAAAAACTTAAAGATTGTCGTAAAATTTCGTTTAGTGGTAATCGCCACACGAAGGAAACTATGTATGTATGTATGTACATAAATATGTATGCATGTATCTATATTATTAATACGCTAACATAAATTTTGTTCCATTTTCTCCGTCGAAACCAGTGAACTGATTTTAAAACTAAGAACACCATTGGAAAGGTATTCCTCTCAAATAGAACTGCGCCTATTTTCATTAAAATTCGTTGGAAAATTGTCATGTAGTTGTTGTGCATGCACAGGTGAGTTTGTGCGTGCTCACCAAACTTACCATGCAATTGTGAACATGATTGACTGGAAGTGGTGTGTAGTTTCACAGAAGTAGAATAATAAAAAAGTAGCAAAATCACTACAACAAAAATACAAATCAAGTAATAAGAAGGAGAGGAAAGAAGAAATAGGAAAGAAAAGAGCAGAAATAGAAAGAAGAAGTAGCTAGGAGAATTGTGAAGACGAGTAACGACAACAACAACACCACCAACAACAACAACAAAATATTAGCAGTGGCAATTATAACAAACAATTATACAAAAAATTTAGTTGCACCTTAAAGCCCGTCTCCACATAACTTGATTCGCCAGAGAAACATCTTGGGAAACATCTCGCCAAATAACTCGTCTCCACGTGGCTGATCGTGATTCAGCTTAACATTTCTCTTTCTTGTTCTTCTTAAATGTTTGTATGTTTGCTTACTTTTGCGTTTTTGTTTTAGCCTGTGTGAGATTTCGATAGATTTTCGATACAAAATTAGAGAAGGCATCGATATCATCCCGTTTAGCAAAAAATTGAGAACGAAACAAGTGTTTCAATCTTCACTCGCTCTCACAAATTTGTATGGAAATTGGCGAGTTTCGGCACTCGTTTTGTGGTCGAAACAAGATTGAGAGAGCGAGTACAGAAAAAAAGAGCGAAACACGTTATGTGGAGACATGGTATAAGTCATAAAAAACATCTAGAAAAACTGTCGAGTTTATACAGTAGCCAGCACTCTAGTATACTACTCTAGTATAATGTTTTCTTGCTGGCACAATCTAATAAAAATTTAATACATATATGTACATATGTATATAAATGCATTTAGTCAAGCAACAAGAAAAGAAACAAATAAAGAAAGAAAAAGGTAAAGTAAAAGTGCTGCATTACATACATACATACATACATACGCACATGGTAATAATACTACTGCACTTCTTTTCTTCCCCGTTTGCAGCAAATATTCACGTGAATAACTTTTTGTTTGTTTGATTTATATGTTTGCCTCCATAGACAGACGCTAATAAATGAAGTTGTAAATATTTTCATATATGTACAACTAAGTACTATCCCTGCAGGGAACTCAATAACTAGTGAGCAAAATTTCTAGTTCCGAACTAGCGAAAAGGTGTCAAAAGGGAACTAGATTAATTGTAGCTAGACCGTCACCAGTTCAGAAGGATTGAATTGAGTGACCATTATTAGCACACTTTGATTTGTATGCAAGTGACAAAAATTCTACGAAAATTTTTCGTTCGTTCAATTACCTTCGGCTTTGTATATTTTTGCAAATTCTCAGATGTTTAATGAAGCATTTTATATAAAGAGTTTTCTATTTGCATCTCTTATGAAATGAAATGTTCCCCTAATTATGCTTTTCCGATCCCTCAGGCTTATTTTTAATTTTTTTTTATTTTATTACTTTTTAAATATTATTGTAAATTTTTATTAAATAAATAAATAAAAAAATATTAGTTAAAAAAAATTAAAAAAAAAATTAAAAAAAAAATTATCATCCACCTTGACACTGACAGGATTCGCACCCGCGACCCTCAGATTGAAAGGCAAATGCGTTAGCCAGTCGGCCATCGCGCCACTTGCATGAAGTGTGTCAAATGCTTCACTTAAGCGGCAGATGTAAAACTGTAGAATTTGTAGGTACTTGGAGCTAGTTCAGAACTATAGAAATTGTGCCAATAAACGAACTAGTGAAAACTGTAGAATTTAGTACTAGTTCGGAACTATCGAAAATGTAGTGCAGAGGGCGACAATTGACACCGCCTAGGACATCGCCGTGTTAAATTCGCCAGTTGATAACATGCAAAAGAGATTTAACTCGCACTAGTAGTGTCGAAAAATGCACTAGAGGCGACCTAGTTCGGAACTAGAGATTTTCCCTACAGGGATGTAATACAGTTATTTATGTAGATATGTATGTACAATGTACATGTTAGCAAATATCTTGCTTTTGTATGCCATGGCGTATGAGAAACATTTAAATTATAAGGCAAGCATTTCTGGCGTTCTTTCAACAAAAGGCGCATGCTAACTATGTAAGTATATACCATCAAAACGGGCTAAATAAAATGGCAGCGAAAGTACCTATTACATGCTAATTAAATGGATCTGCAGTTAGTTGGGCATTGGTAATGCAATCGACGTGAATAAAAATATCGCTCATTGTTTCATTGTCTCTTCTCTCTGTCTCTCGCTTTTTGCTTCTTTCATACTTATTAGTGGACTCAAATTCACCGTTATAGATTTATATTTATGACTGGAAGGTTGTGTGGGTTTGCTTAATTATGTAGTTATTTTATGGTTATAGAAGAATTATTGCATTTATGGGATTAAGTATACGGAGCTATGACTTGCCAGTACGGCTTTGCAAGAGTAATAAAAATTAAATTTTAATAGGCTTGTGATTTACCATTTGAATCCAATAAATATGTATTTCCTATCCAAACTCTACTCAATAGTTGGATTTTAGAAAGGAATAGATTGTGAGATAGAATAGCCTATTGGATATTCGTAACATAAATTATGCAATGTGAACAAGTAGGAACAAGTATTAAAGCTGACAATTTGAATAACGAATGGAACGTTTATTGAATTATTGGGAGAGCCAATTACGTTTCATGTAGGCATGACTTTATTCCCAGTAAATGGACACAAAATGGAAACACAACGCAATAATCTAGCACATTTAAACGAGCAATTCTTCGGGGGCGAACCTTTGAAAAATTTCATTTTTTCGCTCACATTTTTCAGGGTGCGAGATACCTTCAGATCAAAACGTGCGCCCGGATGAACCCGGAATGTTTCTAAGAAATATTGTTGTCAAATGGAAGGTGTTGAACAAGGCTTTTAGGCCCCAGCGGATTAGGGGGCTTAGAATATACCCGTGATAAATAATGCCTGTCTTAAGAGGCGACTAAAATCCACCGGGCTAGAAAGTTGATAATTGTCGTTTTCGATTCGCCATCCCACAAGCGAGGTCGGATCGAACAAAAATGTTTGAACCCATAATGAGTAGTAGCCATACTCGCTAACTGGTCGATAAAACTTTCCCTCTGCTCGCTATCATTCACATATAAATTTGACAGAAGCAAATTTATAGCCAGCAGAGAAATTGTGAATCGAAAGCGGATAATGACAAAAAAAAATCGTTCGCATGACAGTCGGGCTAGTGTCAGAAGGGACTAGTACCCGAGCGTACCGGATTAATGCGGCAAAGCACTGTCACTACCCTACAAAACCTTCAGGGAGTGTCTTGGTAGCTACAGTAAAACAACAACCACAACAACAAGGATTTTATATTGAGCTGTACTCATTATGAGTCCTAGGTCGGGTCCCCAGAAATGGGGCAAAATGTAGACCATCCGGGTTTAAACGAGCAATTCTCCGGGGGCGAACCTTTGAAAAATTCCATTTTTTCGCTCAGTTTTTTCCGTGTGCGAGATACCTACAGGTCAAAACGTGGACCCGGATGACCACAGAATGTTTCTAAGCGATATTGGTATCAAATGAAAGGCAGAAATCAGGGTTTTACATACAGCTGTATTCATTGTGATTCCAAGGACTTTATTATAGGGCTGTTTTCGATGTTAGGCTCAACCCGCTTCCCTAGTGAAAGAGAAAGGGAAAAGAAAGGGAATGGGAAAGAAAAGGGATGGAGAAGGAGAGGGCAAAATGAAACGAGAGTGGAATGGGGAGGGGATGGGGAGGGAATAAGAAAGAGTAGGAGAGGGAAAGGCAGAAAGAAGAGGATTGGTAGGGAAAGGTACAAACATAGGAGGGGAAAGAAAATATAGGAATAGTAAAGATGGGAAGAGAAAGGATAGGAAGACAAGGGATAAGAAGATAAAAGGATAGGCAAGGGGGAGCGATAGAGAAAGGGAAGATGAAAAGAAAAAGAGAATGAAAAGGGGAAAGTAAAGGGAAGAGGAGTGGTAGATTAATACGAAGAAGGGGAGAAGGGTATGAAGATGTCGAAATGTTACACCTTTTCACTCATTTCTTTCTTAAACATTTTTTTTTTACTTTGTGAATGCCTGCGAAAAAATTGCAGCCCCAGGAAAAATCGGCCATACAGGTACTATAGGAGATATCGAGATAGCAAAATTTGAACGCTGTGTCTTTGCTTGTTATATGAGCTTCACTTGGCTCTAGTTATTTATAGAGTAAAGTGCATTACTGTGAATGAGCGGTAAATTTATTTGACTATAAACTATGTTTAATCTCGTTTGCTCTTTCCTATCTTCTAGCTAACTTAAGCTAACACACAAGAGTAAGTAAATAAAGTTAATTTTGCATAATGTTTATCGCATAAAAGCAAAATATGATGAAATATTGTTGCAATTAGGCGCTGATGAAACTTTATAGCCCAACCTGCATTTCCTTAATTTCGTTAATAAAATGTTATTGCATAGCATGGTAAAAGCTTTGATGAATAAATATGCTGCAATATAGCACAACCAACTTTATATAAAAGCATACATGCATATGTGTGTGCAATATTCTAATTTATGCTGTCAATTACCAATTACAAGTTTCTTAATTGCATAATATCAGCAAACTTGCGAGCGTAATCAAACAGCTGATAGAATTAACAAACGAAATTAATTAAAATAATTACCATATACATATATGCTTTTAATGCTTATTTTCACACATGCAGATATACATATGTACATACAAATACATAATTATCAGAGCTAGGGACACGAATTTCGATACGATACGATACCAAATCGATATTTTTTGCATTTGATACCGATACTTTTTACTCGATTCTTTTGCGGCGATATTTTTTGGTATCGAGTACTTCAACCACGGTATCGAACAAATGAGTACATTCAGTGATGGAAAATTAAAATTGTGTCATATTTGTCCAAAAAATTGTGCAACGCAAAATAGTGCCGAAAAATGCACAAGCACGAGTAATTTTCACTGGTACATATTGAAAAATAGGTCTGATCCACGTGCTGAAATAAGTGCAGGTTTGGGCCTTCGTAAGGTTTTTGTATGAAGTTGTATGAAGTTACCCAAATCTGTTTATTGATTTTCAACCAACGAAATACCATTTAGGCGGTTAAAAACAAATGAGCCAGCTTGTATTTCGATAGGTTTTTTACATTCGGCACTTTTTCTGACAATTTTTTCAATTTGACAACTATAAAATAAATTATTTTTAAAATATAAAATATATGGAAATACAAATTTTAAATTTGCCTCCTGTAAGCTTCTGGTTTGGCCGTAAGTGGAAAAAAGAAGTCCGGAAGAAAAATCATAATGCGTAATGGCTTCTCTTTATAACATGGAATGCACAGATATTCTGCCACTTGAGTTTCATCATTTCTTTGTTTCGATAATTTAAATTCAAATTTCCAAAAAAAATTCAATGATGGATACATATAATCTCAATGAAAATTAATTGTTAATGTTATTTAAGATGTTTATTTTTCAAAATACTAAGTATTTGGCAAATATATTTTTACAACTGTGATTGCATTAAATACACCTGTTGTTTTGAAAAACTGTTGGTTTGTAAAAAATGTTTTCAAGAACTTAATAAACTTGTATATTTTTTTTTAATCAGCTAGAACTATTCTTATGAGTTGGAAAAGGATTTACGTCAAAATCAAAACTTTGGAACCAGCCATGGCATACTATGCCATGGAATTAGCACTAATACAGCGACATGCGTATGCCTCAGGATGCAGTTTTATTGCGTTTTTTGTTAACTTTCTAGAAGACGGGGCAACTTTAAACCGTTTTAATAAATATCTTTTAAATGTGGAAAAATCTTTTATTTCCAGTCAAATTAAAATTGATAAAAAATAAATTTCGTGCTAGCCACTAAAAAATTGCATTTCTTTTATTTCCGCTTTCGAATTCATAATCTAGAGGTCAGAACGTGTCGATTGGTACCTCTTTTAACTATTTTAGAGGATATTTTAAGGTTGCACCTTCCAGAAAATTACCGCTTTCGATACCGATACTTTGAGTATCGAGTAGTTTAGTTTCGATATTATCGGGTTCGCGATTCTTTTTAACCGATATTTTAAATGAGTACCAGATCGATGCTTTTGATTCGATATCGTGTCCCTAATCAGAGCAATTCGATTTTCCGATGGCCGAATCTTCTGATATACATATACTCACACATACTAATAATATGCCAGAAAATAATGCTGACGAATGTTTATCAATACTTTCATGTGTGTGTGTGTCTTTATTTGGCTATAATTAAGGTGAAACACTGCATTGTTGAATCTATTTGGATCAGTTCGCTCGACTTTTGCTGAAGGCGTACTTATAAAATATTTATGCATACACATTTATGAGTTCAACTTTATGCATTACTTACTTAATAACTTGCTGAATGGATGGTTTTTTAATTGCTTAAAAAGAATGGATGGATACGAACGTGCGTTTGGTGATTAAAAATTGCTAATTTTCATACTTGAACAATAATGAAGTCGAGCTCTATCAGGAAAAAGTGATAGTAAGTTGTTACGAGGACGAATTTAAACTGTGTCGGAAGTCTGAGATATGTTAACGCATCAAAAGAGGTTCTTCTAAAGCATAAAACGCAAGTTTTCCAGGTTTCGAATTCTTCACTATCTGTTAAAAATCCTGAAATCGCGGATTACCCTTTGGTGATTACCCCACTTAACATTTGGAGTAGTATCTTCGAAGTCACTCATCTCATACTGCAGTACTCATTAGCAACTTTCGTTTGTCACCCATTTGGTGAAAGCACACTCTTGGTCTGACCTGGGCATCCTCAATTATACATCTTTTGTAACTGATTACACCTTCATTTACAATTACATGTGGGTTGGGCAGGTCATGTCGTGAGAATGAATGAAGGCCCAGAAAGTATTTCTATGGAAACCTGCTAAAGCTCGAAGAAAATGGAAAAAAATCGAGACCTGCACTTCGGTGGGAAGATCAGGTGGACAGCGGCTTTGCCTCCCTTAGTATTTCCAATTAATGCCATGTTGCACGCAACAGCAACGGCTGGCGCGCTTTACTGGCCAAAATTGTCTATAGTCTAGACCAGCCATGGGCGATTGAGCCCATATGGGTATTTACCCGTACGGGTCGCGTCGGCTCATTGCATGGGGATGGTGAAATAGGTAAATGTACCAGCTGGTGGGGAGAAGGACGAACTCAAACTGAGCATATGGTTGCCACACTTGGTAATTAATTCCAAAATTGGTATTTTTTTGCGGTTGGTAATTTGGTAACTATAAAATGATTTTAGTATTTTTCTTTTTCAATATGATAAAATTATTCTAAGGTATACTTAATTTGTTAATGTTAAAAATGTTTTTTTTTTTAATTTCTACTAAAGCTATGACCAAAGAAAAATCAAACGAACTACAAACAAAATTCATTCATAGATGTGATTTACGTTTCAGATATTTTTTTTTTTTGTAAACCAAAGCAGGTGTACTTCTTTTAAGTATCTTTTATCATTCGAATTATGAAGGCGATAATTTATTAGTATGTTTGTAATTTTTTGGTTATTTTGTTGGGAATCAAAATTTTTTTAGTATAGTGGCAACCAATATCAACCAATATTGAGCGCGCTAATGCATATTCGGTATTGAGAACAAGAGAGCATACATATATATATACATATGTACATTAAGGTGGGGCGAATTTTTTTTTTTTTTTTGAAATTCAATTTGTTCCAAAGCCAGAACGGCACCTTCCTAGCCCAGAAATAAGCCTGTAAAATTTTATTGACCTACTCGCATGTATTTTCCCTTAAATTTGGTATACATTTTATATATGAAAAGTAATGTGGGTAAAAGGGGGTTTACCCCCGCTGGGGGTGTTATGGAACGCACTGTAAAATGTATATGAAATTAAAGGGAATCAAAATACCTATCGAATGGTATAAAAATATTCGAAATAGGTTCAGTAGTTTTTAAGTAATTGCAATTTAAAAAATGCATAATATAAACTTTGACCTTTAATAACTTTTGTTGTTGTTGTTTCCAAAAAAAATTCACTTTAATACTCAGCTTAGCCATGTTTATCAATCCTCATACTTGGTTTTTTGCTTTTATAATTTTCAAAATTTCATATTTGTACCAGATCGTGCTTTCAACTTTGCGGGGCTGGGGGCAGTTCAAAATGTCATCCTATGGCCATAAAATTTTGTGGGGTTCATTAAGGCAACTTTTCATTGGTACGTTCAAAAAAAAAAAAAAAAACAAAAAAAGCTCCATATGTTTTCACTCCACCTTAATGTACATGCCAAAAGCACAAAGCACACTTGCTTCAATAACGACACAACACAATTTTCTGAATCGATACTTAGTAGTGAGAATCAGTGTTATTTATTTGTTATGAAATTTTATGGTCATAGATGAAAATTAAGGGCTTTATTTAAAAAATATTGTTGCTTTAGTATAGTAGCTTACTTGCATATATAGCGAAGAAGACATAAATTGGTTTTTTTTAAATTATGACACTAATGAAGTAAATGGCATCGGAGTTCGAAAGCAATAGAGCGAGAAAGAACTGCAAAATTAGCGATTGTACAGAATTGCCGCTGAGGCCAACTTTTTGAAAATATGCAATATTTGAACCTTTTTAAACATTTGGGCCACTTTTGGTCCTTTTTTACTTTCAAACCTATAATGTAATAAATATTTTTTAGTTTTTTTCTTAAACATAAAAAAAGCTTTTTTACGTTTGTTTTTACATGGCCGTTTTCTGCTACTGTTGTTGGTATGTAGATTGTATTAAAAGGAAAATTGAGAATTAAGCAAAACAAAGCTGACGGCGGTGGTAGCTCAATGGGATGCTATTGGCTTACCAATCGAAACGACTTAAGTTCGATCCTCGGTTGAGGCCGCCTGAAGAAGTCTGATGAGGGGATTTGGTGGTCTCCGAAATTGATCCATAACCTCTACCAAAAAATTTTTTTAAATTTTTCTTAATTAAAAACTGGCCAATAGCTCATATAAAATTCACATAAAAAAGCCTCTTTGTTACCTTTTCACTTTTCATTAGCAATTCTCCGCTGCGAAGGAAAACCCCGAAAAAGTTATTTGGGAGTAAAAATTTTTAGAATGCAAGAAAATTGTTTTAACAAACCGAAATAGAAGAGTTTTCGCACAACGTGGGGGAATGAAAAACGACTTAAATGAGAACTAGTTGTGAATTTGTTGCAAATATGTTAACGCTGCCAGCAGTGCATCAGCAGAAAGATTATTTTCAAAACTTTCACTATTTATGACCAAGGGTACAAACCGCTTGCAAATTGCTTTAAGCATTAAATAAACCACAAAAATATATAAAAATGTGTTTCTAGCTAAAAAAAATTGGGAAACACTTTTTTTACTTTTTTCGGCAACTTTTCGAAATTTTTTAACGGCAACACTGCACATTTTATTATTGGTGAATTCCTCTCTCTATATAAAACAATGTGGTTTTAATTTTTAGTGTTTCCGTACGCGCTGTGCGATGAACATCACTTAAGGCGGAGTGTACATCAACTTCGATATCGCCTTAGCTCCCCTTTCCCCGGAAATTATGCAGTGCCCACGAAAGCCCATGATCGCCCCTCTGCTGCGTTTATGTGCCTTGCGGCGCCCATCCCTGGTCTAGACGGTTACGCGCCAATTAAAAAGAAGAAGAATAACAAACGATTTGATAATAAAGTTGCTTCGCACTAAAATTGAGACTCAAGTCAAATTAGTGGCAAAACCATATAACATACATATATATTAAGACAAAGTTCTTTCACAGACGACGCTTCGTTTTTATAACAATGGAATGTTGTACAAATATTTTAAACGAATCTTAATGTTGCTCACCCTATAAGTTTCAACCAATTGCTTATACATATATTATACTTAAATAAATAAAACTATACTAAAGTCTCTAAGAGCTCCCCAAGTTCTTTTGACGATCTTTGCATAAATATTTATTTAAATATTCATAATTGTACAATGTACAAGGTAGGGTGGTCCCCAAATGTATGGAGACAAATTTCATAGAATATTTCCTCATCCTCACCCCCTAGGTCGATACTAATATAGTCGAAGATACCACATAATAATAATAATAATATAACGGCGCTATTATAACTCTGACGAGTTTTATGGCCGAGCTTCTCTCCCAATTTAAGGTGTGCTCCTTTTGTTTTTTCCTACCAATTGGGTGGACCTACAGTTTTATGACGGCTCCGAACGGCGAATGCATTTTTTGTGAGAAGCTTTTTCATGGCAGAAATACACTCGGAGGGTATGCCGCCCACTGCCGAGAGGTGACCTCTGCTCTTAAAAAAGCCAATAATTGGATTTTTACTAATTAGAAAATTGTTTTGGTGTTTTGCTCGGACCGTGGTTTGAACCCGAGACCTCTGGCATAGCAGGCGAGCACTCTACCCACTGCACCACAGCGGCGAAGATACCACATACACACATGTAAATCCTTGTCCCGACCGGAAACGGCTAAAGGGTGTCGCAGACGGGTCAAATTTCAGGAAAATCTATGGAGACACAAAAAGTTAAGTTTAATTTTTGGTATATCTAATACCCAAAATCAATTGTCTTGTACTCAAAAATATCAAATGCAAATTTCGGTCCCAATCGGCGAAGGTTAAGGGGTGTCGCACAGGCGTTGCATATGGTTATCTAAACTTTGACCCCTTTGCGACACCCCTTAACCGTTTCTGATCGGCACCAAAATTTATATGCGGTATCTATGAGTACAGTAGTATCGATTGGCTATTATAATTGGCTATTAGATTTAAAGAAAATTAAAATGAATTTTTTGAGTCTCCATCGATTTTTCTGAACTTTGACCCCTGTGCGATCAATCTCCGTTCGGACCAAAATTTATACGTGGTGTCTTTGACCGCACTTTAACCGATTTAGGGAGTGAGACGGAAAAAAATGTTAATTTGATTTTAAGGACAACCCTAATGTACATATATATTTATTTACATAAAAACTTATCGTGAATAAATTAAATTATCTTGCTAAAGCATCAATTGAACAAGTCAGCCTAAGAATAAAAATATTTTGATGAGATCATCAACCATTCAATTTCATCTTATCAGCTTCCCCTTTTTAAAGTTATAGCTTGCACAACGCAGCTGCTCACATTTTAAAGGCACGAATATTAAAATAAAAAACAAACAACAAAAAAAAACAATAAATACAAATAGTTAAGTATACACGGATTTAACGCCGATGAGTATAAAACAAAACAAGCCCATAAATTTGTAATCACTTCAACTTTTCTTTATCTTCACATTTGTGGAATCTACACTGAATGGAAGATGTATTTTTTTGTGTTTTTGGGCGAAACTAGAGTGGCGAAAATGGTCTGTCATAACTCCGCTTAAAATGTAAAGGTTCTTCTTCTAAATGAGAGACAACATTAATGAGAGGATCTGTAGCAAGATCATGCACTGTTTTTATGATGGCATCAAGGCAGATCTAAAAAGGTAGGCTCGGCGGCGAATTTAAAAATTTCCCATGTATTTTGTTATTGTAATTGGTAGAGTGTAATGTCAAAATGATAATTCGCCTTCGTTAAAATCTGAATTCGCTTGGGATTCGCCTATTCCTATTGGCCATGATGTGAATTCGCTTCGATTTTGACATTACACTCTAACTTTGTAAATAAAAAAGAAAAGTAATTTATGAATTCGCCAACGAGCCTACCGTTGTAGAGCTGCCTTGGATGAAATAAGTATAGTATTATCTTAACGTTATATAAAAAAATCAAAAGCGTTGTAAGAAAGGCAATTTGGCACAAGAAGATTGCGTCAAGACTTCATTTAAATAACAATGAACTCTTTCAAAAGTCCATTAACCTATCACATCCGACTTATGCTGGAATAAGCCATAAAAAAAGATCACAGTGTCACATAGAAGGCAGAATATACCTACATTTGTATATTTTTTCAACCATTAAATAAATATACGAGTTGAAGATGACCGTCATTTACACACACGCACGTAGTAATACATATATATACATATCTACTAAAACAGATTGGATCGTCCGTCAGTTCGTCAACCAAGCAGAAACAGTAATTACCAGCATCAATTTCATTTAATAACAGATTCTCTTGTCATTCTCATTTGTTCTTTCTTCTTTAAGTACATACTTACGTATTTTCTGCTAGGCCAATGCTGCCTACTTTATATATTTCTTTGTTCTTCCACTAACTTTAACATGACTGTGTTAGTTTCGCATATTACCCTGCAAAAAATGCGATTAATCCGGGACGTGTCCGGGATCAATCGCAAGGGAGCATGCGACTAATACAATTTTACATCCCTTTATATGGAGCGAATTGATCGCATTTGTTCGAGCATGTCCTATGAAGAGACTAATTGTTCAACTTGTATACCCGAACGGGTACCAATGTAGATTAATCACTAACATACCGAACGGGTACAAATGTAGATTAATCACTAACATACCGAACGGGTACGAATGTAGATTAATCGCTTTCATCCCCAACGGGTACAAATGTAGATTTTTCCTTAAAAAATTGTAAATGTTCATGCATATTTAAATAAAGATTATATAATGTTTTACTTTTGTAAAAAAATCTCAATAAATAAATTTAAAAAATTGTAAGTTTTGAGTATGCATTATATGAGCGTAATGTAAAGGATTTTTTCATAGGATATTTTAGGCAACATTTTGTTAAAATTGTTATTAAAAAAGGGTGTTCAATTCGTTTTACCGGTTGTTCTACAATTTTTTAAATACATTGCATATTTTTGTAAAATGTCTACATTTAAGGAATCTAGATTTGTACCCGTTCGGAATGAAAGCGATTAATCTACATTTATACCCGTTAGGGAACAATTGGTCTACAATTAGTCTACATTTATACCCGTTCGGGATGAAAGCGATTAATCTACATTTGTACCCGTTAGGGAACAATTGGTCTACAATTAGTCTACACTTATACCCGTTCGGGAACAATTGGGGACTAATTGTGGACCGATTGTTCTCGAAAGTGATCAATCGAGGACAAATCTCTTTCGGGATTGATCGCACATTTTTTTACAGGGTAGGTAAATGCGTTTATGTATGTAAATGGAAATTTTATACCCAATGCGTAGTTTCTTAGTTGTGTAGAAGTTTGAAGGTTTAAGTTGAACTACTTTAATTTGCTGTATGCATATTTTTTTTTTGTGCGTGATGGTACTTTATTTATTTTGGCAACGGTTTTCAAGTGGATACAAATTGCCGGTTTCTCGAGTCCAAAAATATTCCTTGGCCGCTTGGGGTTAAAAATATGTTCAGACATACTAAACTAATTGAATCAATTAAGCATTTCTTCCTTGTGGTTTGTCTCTGCGACCGGGTACTTAAACGATAAAATTGTGAAAAATAAAAATATGCCAAAATACATGCTCCTCTGGTTGGCTGGGATGTACATATATATTTTAATGACATTGTTAGCACTTTTCATTTAACTCGTTATCAGAATTCCTTTGCAAATTTTATTAAATTTTAGATCGATTTATTGCTAATTGGCTATTAATAAATTAAGTTTTTTCTATGGTAAATGGAGTACAAATAAGACTTTTAATTGCTGAAAAGCTTTCAATAGTCTATTAAGCACATGGATGAACAATGTTCACTGAACATAAGCGGTATAAGGAATAGTTTATTTGAATTCAGGCATTTGTGAAACATTTATCAAAGATTTTCAGGTATTCAACAAGCTTATTATTCTGAAAAAAGCATGCCTTGGGTATAGGTAAGTATAAAATTAAAACAGCGCAAAAGATAAAACTTGACTTTCATTTCTCTTCTTGTGAATCCATGCAGTTGGCTGTTTTCCTTGGCCTACGCGTGTACGTACATACAAACATACATACATACATACATACCGCCGTTTAAACTTCATAACCGCCTAATTGAGACTTTCAGAACCTTCTAACCAACATTTGTGCCAAAAATTTTAATTGAATTCCTGACGGCCAATTCTACGAACTCAGAGCTGAAAAGGACATTAGAAGGAAATACGAGTAAAGGGCTTCTTGTGCTTCCCAAAGACAAAATTTATGGTATCTATCGATAGAGCTGGGTACCAGGAGTTAAAGTTTCGCAAATCTTAATATTGGCATAGGCGGTTATGAAGGTTTCACTTAAGCTGTTACGAAGTTTAAACGAGATATGTACCTATGTACATCTCTCTATGTACTTAATATGCGTGTATGCTTAGATATTAATTTGTATAACTTCTGAGAAAACACAGCACAACCAAGCAAATTAATAACAGCGCAACCACATATACCTATGTATCAGAGGCGGGCGCTTCATACAAGCTGAGAAGCTCGGCTTGCGTACATATTTTCGTTCATTTCATATTACCAATTTCTTTAAAATCTGGTTATTTTACGTTTTAAATATGTTTACTATTTAAGTTCTCAATAATATAGCCCCCACTGTAACATTCGTCGCCTAACAGCCTTCTAAGATAATAGCGCAAATACACCAGCGCAAATACACCACCAATCCACCTCAGAATGTGTATTTTGTTTGCACATCCAATCACTGCACAGTGACCAAAACAAAATGATGAACGAAAATATAAGTATTTAACGAAAAGCGTGGGGTGCTCAGTATGTCAAAAAATATTTAAAATCGGTGTTTTTTACTAATAATTTTATTTTGACTTTTTTGAGATTTCATATATCGTACTCTTTAATTTCGCAACTAGGTATATTTTTGTACTAGTTGTACGAATCGAATATTTTCATGTTCAAATATTATTGAGCACCCCCACGCTTTTCCTTAAATACTTATATTTTCGTTCATCATTTTGTTTCTAATTAAATTATTTCTCAATTTTTAGTACAATTTTTAAGATTAAAGCGTGTTTTTTAGTTTTTTTAAGCTATTATTTATTTTTGACTTTTTAGTGAAATTTTTCATTAAATGATGTCTTATGCGGACGCAAGAATAAAAGTAAAAAGAAGTCTGATGGGATGTGGTGTTCTCCGAAAAAGATCTACATACATATGTATTTATAACTTCTACCAAAAATCCCAATATGCAGTGAAGTAAACTAGCTTATTATGCAATATTTTCCAAACCCTTTTATTCAAGGTTTTCCAAACTAGTTTGGAAATACAAAATTTCCCAAACGTTTTGTTATATTTTACAATCAGAAAGTGAAGAAAAGTTGAGGTGAAGCATTTGAAAAGAACAAAAAAAAAAAAGAAACCTGATTGAATATATTCGAATTTAGACAATAAACCTCCGAATACGTTTGTAGCGTAATGGTGAGGTATGCTGCCTACGGACCAAGGAGCTCAGGTTCGAGTCCCGAGTGGCGCATTTTTTTTTTTTATTTTTTTTTTTTATTTTTTTTTTTTAGAGAAATTTTTTTCACCTCACGTTTACAAAACATTGTATAAAAATGTAATTAGGCTTCCTTTTCGTTGATTCAGCACTTACTATTAAATGAATTACAAACAAAACCAGTTCTTGCTTTGCATACATATGTATGTACATGCGATTGTTTTTATTGCAAACACAACAACGACAAAACAAAAGCCGTGTTTCACATACGGTGATCCTAACCCAGATAAAAATTTTTGCATGTAAATGCAACAACAACGATTTCAGCTCGATTAAACCAGATAAATTGCTGGTTCAATTTATGATCCGCCCTGTTCGATTTATTTTTTCCGTGTTGATTTGGCAGCACAGTGCTTTATTGATTTGGCAGAACTGAAAAGTGACATTTGTGTATGTATACATATATATACATATACCCTGCAGTAAATTTGTTTCACTGCTAAATAATCACTGATGATTCTTTGTTGAATATTCATCACTATCGTTTTGCGTTGGTGCAAGCGAGCAAGCTATATTGAAAAAACCAAACGAAATACTAACAAAATACCATCTAGGCGATTAAAAACCAACGAGCCAGCTTGTATTTTGGTAGGTTTTTTGACATTCGGTAGCATTTCTGACAAATTTTTCAATTTGACAACTATAAAATAAATTATATTTAAAATAAAAATATATGGAAATACAAATTTTAAATTTGCCTCTTGTAAGCTTCTGCTTTGGCCGTAAGGGGAAAGAAGAAGTCCGGAAGAAAAATTATACTGCGCACTGGCTTCTCCTTATAACATGGAATATATAGCTATCCCGCCATTTGAATTTCATAATTTATTTCAGTAATTTAAATTCAAATTTCCAAAAAAATAATTTTTGAAATAACTATTACTTTCATTTAGTTTGAAGTTTAATGTCAATCAAATTGTTTTTGAGGGAGTATTTGTCTCTTTTCAACGTACAGAAGAACTGTTTTTGTATTTTGACTTTCGGTGGGTTTTCCAAACCAAAAATACCAGAGAAAAACGTAGTGTCATATAGGCATGAGGAAAGCAAACCATTTATTTGAAAAAAATCATCAGCCTTTATATGAAAGTATTCACTGATGCCTCCTCATGATGAATTTCATCAGTGATTCATAAAGGATTCATTTCAGTTTTTTCTGTGGGGTATATGTTTGTATATGTATTTTGGTTGTTGGTATGGTTTGTTAATATTTCTTCTTTTTACTTCTTTTCAAGTGCAGCCAAATTTCATTATGATCCGGATTGTTTCAGTAAAAATTTATCTTGACCAAGACCCAGATGCAATAACTGAAATGCCCCTAAAGCTTCTTACACAAAACACAAAACCAGTTCTTGCTCTGCATACGTATGTATGTATGTACATTGTACATGCGGTTGATTTCATTGCAAATACAACAAACCCAAAACAGAAGCTTCAAGCTTTATTTTTGAGTGAATTTATGCATTGAGTTTATCGCCAACGCTATGAGCGGTTGTGCGTTAGTTCGCTAGCTATTTGAGTGGTTATACGTTTTTCTTTGAACATTTCTTTGTGATTTGAGAAGAATGTATTTTTGAGCGTTCGTGAGTGAGTTTTTCCGTACCCTGAAAGCTTGTTACTTATTGGCTTGTATACGGGAGTGAATTGAAATTCATAGAGGCTATTTTTAAGAAAGGTAACATAAAAGCCGCAATGAAGTATAAAATATAATGTTGAATGTCCTACTATATGATGCCGTTGGGCCGTTGATGTCATGTTTCGAATCAAGAGGAGAATAGAAATAATAGAGAGAACACAAAAAAGTGAATGTTTGAAAGATATAATAATTTAGTTAAATGTTGCAACTTTTAGGATGGGATGAAGTTACATACATACATACATGCATACATACATACATACAGGTGAAGCTAATAAAAGCGTGTTAAAAAAGCTAGCAAAGCACTTTTTTATTTTTCACATCAAATTTGTATGCGAATGTGAAGCTGGCTTCGCCTTCAGTATTCACAGCCATATGCATATTTGATTTGATTTTCGTTTACATGTACATACTTATGCACATAATTTCTTACATCTGCATGTACCTAAATGCAAATATAAATATCAAATACCAGATTATACGAGTAAAAGCGTTGATTGTGATATTTGGCGACTATTGGCACAATATCAAGATAATTTAAAAAAGCGACGGAAATCAAAATCAAATAAAATTTCACGACTTTTGGTAATTGGACCTCAGTTTTTCAAACACTAAAGCACCCATTTTTTAGATATTAGATAATAAGAAAATAAACTTGCTACTGCTGAAATTTCCGTCGGTAGGTATAAGGAAACCAAAAATACCTCTGCGCTCTCATGTGAGATTTCGCTATAAGTTTGGCGTTATCAATCAATTCAATTCAGTTCTTCCCAATTTATTCTAATAAGTTCTCCTCTGCTTTTGTAGATAATTCTGATGGTAAAGAACTTGAATTTACTTTCGACTTATCCAGGATTGTTGATGTGCTGACCAGAAGTAGGTACAGCTAAAATACCAAAAGTCATACACCTACATACATACCTACATATCTTCATAATATCCATTGTATATAAAAACTTAAAACGTCATCATCCTCATATTCTCGATTTATTGCAATACATTCAGTTTCATATGTTATGAATATAAACAACAAACCAAATATGCAAACTGAATTTAATCAAAGTAGAGCTCTAGATACCCGGGTACCGAGCGATTCAAACAGATCATGTTTGTTTGAAGCCCGTTGTTTAAATGCCCGTACCCATGGTATAAGTATACCAGGTAAAACAAACGTCAAGTTTTCGTCGCCATATTAACCACCTGACAATTAAGCAGATTATGGCATTTCGTGCTGCCATACTCAATGATAAAAATCCTCCATTTTTCACTGCTTTGTTTTAAAAATATGTAAATTGTAACCATGGTATTCATAGTAATGAATTTTTTCAATTTGAATTGAAAGAAATTTTTTCAATTTGAAAAAATTACACATCCTGCAGTAAATTTGTTTCATATATGATTCTTCTGAGTACAATTTTTATTATTATTATTTTTTTTTTTTTGAAAAAAAGCAAACCATTTATGTATATGAAAAATTCAGCAGTCTTTATTTGAAAGTACTCACTGATGCCTCCTCAGTCATAGATGAATTTCATCAGTGATTCATAAAAGATTCATTTCGGATTTTTACTTCGCGGAATATCAGTTTGGCCGTACTACAAAGTAGCCCCTTTCCGGTTTCTCGGTGAGTTTTTAATTTAATTTAGTAGTTACGATCACTTTTAATTTAGGCTTTGTGATCACTCTGGTATATAGTTTGGGGAGGTTTTGGAGATTGATCTATTATAAATCCATATCGTCGCATAAAGTGCAATACCGCGTATCCGCTACCACCCAAATTTTAAAGGAGACAGTAAAAACTGTTTTAATTCAATAATACCAAATATGGCTGCAAAGACGGTGATATAAAATTTTTCCAATTTCCGACGATACCCTTTATTCGCGGAGAGTGGATGAAGATTTGTGGAGTGAGCGAAGAGGAGCTACCGGAAGTTCCACAAATCTGCTCACTAGTGCCCTTTCTCTTTCTGTCCTTTGATTCCTGAAATACCCAAACTTTCAAACAAAAATCTAGGCATTCAAAAAATAAAAGTCTGGCATCGCTATACTCCAAAACTGACATAAGATCAAACTTCAAAAATCTGCTTTTTAATCAAAAAGACAGCGTCAAAATGACAATGCACATACCTGTATTTTTTATACCATGGCCCGTACCAACATTCGAGCTTACACTCAGAGAAAAGGAATCAAAAATAAAATTTTTATTTTTATAATGCACGTTTTAAACCAAGTCATTTTTATTTAAAAAATTAATTTTTTTAAACTGAATGTGTTTAGGATTTAAAAAGAAACATTTTAAAATTAACAATGAAAATTATTGGAATAAAAACGAAAGTTTTTGGTTCAAAATCTCATAGTGCTTAAAATAAAAATAAAGATTTTTAAATTTAAAAAGTTAATTTTTGATTTTGCAATTTTACAATGAACATCTTTAAAATAAAAATGTTCGTATTTACATTATTTTTAAACACGTTTTTATATCTATCTAGAAAAAATATCTTAAATTTAAAAATTTTAATTGCAATTTAAAAATTTTATTTTTGATTCCTTTTCTCTGAGTGTACAAACAAAAAGATGTGTATCAGGAAAACAAAAATAAAAAAATACAAATGAAGACAACAAAAAAAATAAACGAGAAAAAACAAACTTCAAATACCCGAATTGTTCAAATGCCCGTACAAACATACGGGTAATAAGCAAACAAAGGAGTGTTCGAGCATTTGAAAAGCATTTATTCGGGCTACTCGAAAATGTTAAAAAAATCGAGAGCACTAAATCAAATTCAATGACGGAACGCGATCGCAAAGAAAATTACATAAATGGCCAATGGTTATGCTTCACACATAGGCTTGCCCAGACAATTTATGCTAGGTCCGCCACTGCTATGTATGTATAGTCGAGTCTGGATATAGTGAACCCCCGCTATAGTGAACAACTCGATATAGTGAACACCGAAATATTTACATAGAGTATTCTAAATAGTGAACTATCGAAAGCCTCTAAATAGTGAACGAAATTTTAAACGCAACGGTAAGCAAAAGTGACAAACAAAAACCAAAAATTAACCAGAAATATGTATGTAAAATCGGGTATTCCTCGAAAATGCTCATTTTATGTTTATTCCTGGAAAATCTGATTCAATTTGATGCCAGTGTTTATTTGTTTCCTGTCGGATGTAGACCGCTTCTGAGTGAATATGTGCTGTTTTATATGATTCTAAAAGTTTTTGTGTGTTAATAAATTAAGTTTTATTATGCCTGCGAGGAAATTCCTTTCGCTAAAGCAAAAAGCTTAAATTGTTGGGGAAATCGAAAAAGGCACTAGTGTTTCATCATTGGCAAATATGTATGGTGTAGCCAAATCCACAATTTCGGGAATGAAAAAAATTCTCGTAATCGCATGACCTGAAGCCAACACTACCGATTTGCTGGCATACTAGCATTGACAAGCCTGCGCGAGAAAGCGGTCCAAAAATCACTTTCCGAACGCAAGAAGCAAACATCTATTCGCGAATTCTTTAAATAAACATTCATATAAATATTTGTATTTTCCAAAGTATTAATTAATTCCAATGATATGTTAATCTTACATTTACAGACATGAATTTTTATCAAATAAACTATGTTATTTAAAAAATATGTCAACCTTAATATAGTGAACAGCCTGGATACTTGAACAGGCCGTGCAAAAATTAGTTCACTATATCCAGACTCGACTGCATGTGTATAGATATTAAAATAATAGCGCAACGGTTAACGTTTCTGCTTTGCTTGTTTTACAATAACAACAAAAAGCACAGTTGGCCGCGAGTAGGTACGAAGGTGAACCACTAACACGTTTTCAAACCTATTTCTAATTAAGTATCTTAAGTATCTTTCCTTGTGATATTTCTTTTATATTTATTCATTTTCAACTAAACAAATAAGGCAGTTGCTTATACAAATACATATGTATGTAGATCTTGAAACAAAGAAAAAGATACATAGATACATAGATAAAGTCAAATTGGCGCAGACAGGCGTGCACGTGCCTGCAACACCATTTACGCATGAAATTTTACATGCTTTTATTATGCGTACAAAAAAGCTCGATTGTGTGGTAATGAATCATGAGGTTAATTTCCAAAGCCACTCTTGTTAGTTCGAAACATTACACATAGAAATATTTACAAGAAATAAATTGAGCCAAATCCGGACGAAATTATAAAATTGTTTACTTAAATGAAAATCTTAAAGACGTTTTTTATTTGCAATTTGAAAAGTAATATCCTAATCCCTAATCATAATCAGTTTTATATTAAAAAACGAGATTTAATCATTATAAGTTGAGTTTTTATACATTTCATCTAATATAATAATAATTTCTTTAGTTCTGTATTTTTTTCTATCAAAAATAACACTCATTCCTTGAGTAATATTTTATATTTCAAAAAAAAAAAAAATGTTTTTTCAAGGTTACTCATACGCCATAGGGTACCACTGGAAGCAAAGAAAAGCAATTCATAAGTCTACGTTTTAGGGAATAACTCGTCCATCTTTGCAGCTAATGTTATGCAATTTTGGAGATTTGGAGCATTTATTGTACACAAATTGCTGTCAGCGAAAATCATCGATATTGGATGACTATAATATAGAGATCACATACCATGATTTTGGGTTAAATAATACATTCAAATTCTGCTATACCGGAAGATAAATTATAATTTTAAAATATTGCTATTGTATTGAATTTATTTATCTTTAAGTAATTTGAAATAAAATTTAATTTATATCGTCCCCTCAATATAACAATAGCGTATGTGCTCATACGCCATTATTTTTTTATTGCATATTTATAATCTCCATCATTGATTCTATGTCTGGTCAAAATTTCGTCAAATTCTACTTCCACAAAGTGGGTAAAATTGTCATTGGAAAAAATGGTGTATAATTTCTTGTTCAAAAATTTCCTTCAATAAGTGTATATGCTCATATGCGCTATTTTATTTGAAATTGCCACTGCAAAGTTGTTAAAAGAATAATAGTGTATGCGCATTATACTCCATTTTAGCCTGTAGAAATAAATACAATTTCTCAAAACTTTAACTCATAAAATAGCTTATAATAATATACACTATTGTTTGAGAAATAGTTTTATTCCGGCCATTTCTATACCCCACATAAGCTGTTTTATTTTCAATACAAATTCGAAAGTTTTATCAGAAATTTACAAGAGTAGTAGCCTATGCGATGTTTACGTTCTTTTGACTACATGAATGCTAAGGAAATATTGTCGCCATTTGAAATTTCAGCTTGCAAATTCATTTCGCAGAGAAAGTTTGTTCATTAAAAATATGGATTTTAAACATCTGAGTGAGTATCGTCTATTATATAATGTAAGTGAAGTAAGTAAGGTAAATATCAACAGTGACACGAAACCACCAGTTTTTGAGATCAAATATTTTAATAAAAATACCGTAAAATTAATGAATAAAACAGCGTATACCATACAAAATAAAATAGTGTATCAGATACATCATACGAATTTCCTTAAAAAATAAAATGGCCTATATGGAGGACTTGCGCTTTGAATAACATAATTATGGTCTTAAAGGATGCGTACACTGAGAGAAAAAAATATATGGAGGGGTCAAAGAAATTGTTTACCTATTTTGAACACTACTTTCTTTGTTTTGAGTAAATTTTCCTTAAAACATGTTAAAAGGTTTATAAAATATTGTTGTTACATGCGTTACCATGGTTTCATATACTTGTTTTGAAAAAATTCATACATTAAAATAATGAAAAATTCTTTAAGCGCTATTCCATTCCCAACTTTCCTTGTTTTGAAGACTTGATTTCTTTAATTTTGAGAAATTAAATTCCCATACAAATTCCCATGGCAACGAATTTGTTTGAATGTTTTTTTATGTTTTTTCCACATTTTTGAGAAAATTTACACAAAACAAAGAAAATTTTTTATTGGGACGCGTGTTCAAAATAAGGAAAATTATGTCTTTGATCGAGAGAAATTTTTTTTTTGAGTGTAGAATAAAAAAACTTGGTAAATTTAAAGAAAAGAAACGGTATAATGTATTCATCGAAAAATCCACTATGAAGAATTTTTATTTACCGCGATATTGAGGTTTTAGTAGACATCTGATTTGACAAAAACTTTTAACTCGATTTTCTCAAAACCCAAAAAAAATTATACGCTATTGTTATATTGAGGGGACGATATTATACCTACACAGCAAGAAATAATTGCAAAAATATGCGATTTTGGGCATTCAGCCTCCAAAACCGGAAATCCAGCTATATGTACCGGAAATAAAACACATTTAACATTCCGAGGAATATAAGTTTTTCGCTTGCTGTCGTCTTTTAGGTTAGATGTACCTACATATTTTATTTCCAGTTCTATTGACGCGATCGAAATACTTCTTTTGGAAAAAATTAATGTTCTTTGATGGCGGTTAACATGCCAGTGGACCTTTTTTTGGTCCATATAAGGGCAGACGGCCTAATGTATGTATGTACATGTACCAATAAATTCTTTATTACGATTTTGTGATTTGTTCTTGTTACACATTATACCTACATAGGTAGGTACAACATTTGGCTTTAAACTTTGGCTCACCTCGAATAATTCTTTTTTTTTATTCCTTTCATGAGAATGAAATGGTATTATAACTTTGTGCCGAAAATCAAATCTTGAAAGTACTAGAAGGAGGCGTGACAGACCCATCAATATATATACCGATATAATCAGAATCATGAGCTGAGTCGTTTAAGCCATGTCCGTCTGTCCGTCCGTCCGTCTGTGTGAACGCAAACTAGTCCCTCAGTTTTTGAGATATTTGATTGAAATTTGGAACACGGGTGAGTTTTGATGCTCAATCGATCATTTGTCGGAATTGGCCGAATCGGACCACTATAACATATAGCTCCCATACAACCGATTGTTCAGATATACACATTTTGGGGTATAACTCCTCCCTTCTTACAGCTAAGGACACGAAACTTTGGGGTATTTGTATCCATATTGACCCAAAGAAGGTTACCGAAAATTATCAAGATCGGACCACTATAACATATAGCTGCCATACAACCGATTGTTCAGATATACACATTTTGGTGTATAACTTCCCTATTTAAATAGCCCAGACACCATTTTTTCTAATAAATCGTTCCATAAATAACCCACAAAATTGACATTATAAATTATACTAAATCAGGCTATGTACAACATACATAGGTAGCTTTTCATTTCCCCACTCATGAAAGGTATGAAGTCTTCGGTACGGCCGAAGACATCCGCGCTCTTACTTGTTTTTTATTACCTATGTACCTATTACAATTGTTTCTTACCTATATTCGCCTCTGAGCTGCTGTTGCGAATTCTACACTTTTTTATTGTAATATTTTTTTGTTTTTTGGGTCTTTTATTGTTTTGTTTAGTGTTTTTGTGTTGTTGCTGCTTTTGCTGCTTTTCGCATTCTCAATTTGTTGCCTTGTTGTTCTGTTATGTTGCCAGTGCTGGCTGCTGCTGCTCTTTTAGTGCTACGCTGTTGCTGCTACGCGTGCATAAACGCACACAATCACACAACCGTACGTACAACCGTTGCCACAACGTAGAAACCTGTTTTTCACACAATTCTTCCACTTCGCCTTCTTCTTTTGCTTTCATACAGTTTTCGTATACCTATACGATAAAAATGTACGCGCACTTACACACAAAACAAACACTAACACACACTGACACAGAAATTTCGCACTTTTCCTTCTATTCTACTTCTGTTTCTACTGATTTTGATTCTTTTTCTTCTTCAACTACCTACTACTGCTTTTCCTTCTACCACTACCGTTTGTTTCAATTGAACTTGTTGGTAAGTATGTATGTACATATGCATGTATGTATGTTTGCATGTAAATTTTTCAGAATTCAGAATCCGATTGAAAAAAGTCTACTCTCGTTATTTTTACCGTTTCGTGATTGTGACGAATTTCACGAACCCGAAAATGGTAGTATCTTTTGATTTATTTGTTCATCTTAGCGTTTTTTATGCACATATGTACATGTATACATAATTGTATGTACATTTATAGAATCACTAAAATAACAATTTTTCACATACGCACAGATGCATTTATTGATGTTTTCTTCTCATGTAATTTTCAATATCAATGAATTCGAGCCTTAACATCTCTCATATATTCGCATGATATAAACTCAGGGTAAAACTATTACTTTTATTATATTATTTTTCTACAGAGTTGAAGGAACTAATTGTTACTTCAGTTGTGAAATCCACGTTCCTCCTTACTTACATACATATATGTATATAAAGATACATATATACAGTATGTAATTATGTACTAACTTAAAAAGAATCACCAAAACGACCGTTCCACGTCGAGTCTATCCGATGACTGCCATGATATCCAACTCAAACAGACTAACCTATGCTCCATTCAATACATGGCTTTGTAAAGGCCAAAATACCAATAAGCCAAATCAAAAAAATCCGTTTTCTCCATTGTTATTACAGATACGCGCTCGTTCAACTCTCTCGCCAGCACTCTCAAGCCTGCGCTCTGTTAACTGCTCTGTTGCATTTCTCACAAATTTGGTAAAACGTATGTATACGCCAAGGTGGTTGAGAAACGAATGTCAAAACATAGAAAAGTGTAAACAAATTATGGCCAAGAGCAGCTTTGTGAAGTTTTATATGTACATATGTATTTAACAAAAGGCACATAAAGCTACTTGTTGTTGAGCTCAAAACAACATGGCTAATAATTTTACGGTAAGTATTTTTGCATATGCATTTCTTATACATATGTAACTATAGACAAAACATGCAAATTATATAATATATATTATATTGACTAAAGAAAAAAGTACTTAAACGTTTCAGTATTTCAAAAACCAATAGGAATATATGCACATATGTATATACACACATATAGTGCTTTAAGAAAGTCAACTTACAGTACCTGCCACTTCTATTGAAACCAGTGGCGTAGTTACCGGGCGAAAAGCTTCCCAGCACACAGCCTAGTAAGCCTAAGCTGTAGCTAAGTTGTTAAACTGGAATACGCTGGTAGCGCTGCTTTCTGCACTCATTCTCTCTGCTCTGCTCTAAGTGAATTAAGTTTTTATGAGCAAAGAGGGTACAATGTGTGGCCAACGTAAAAATTGCATATTTTAGACTTTTGTTTCAGTTTAAAATTTCTACTGACATGCAATTAAGTGTTTGGTTATGTGCGCACGCTTATCTCATTTCAATATACATATACATACATATATATATATATATGCATAAATAACAACGTTTCAACCCTAGCAGAATATATTTTTTATTATTAAGTAGCCGTAACGCTTAAATCGCGGAAAAAATGTGAATTATGCAGCTGAACAAAAAACACCTTAAACATTTATAAGGTATTCATAAACCACGTAAGGCTGAGTATCAGGCGGATATGCCTCGGAAATAAGGTGTGCTCTCAGAGAGAGAGAGAGAGAGAGAGAGAGTAGTCATTATGGCCTGATGACATCAACACAGAAAAATTAGCCTTATTTTAAGCCTTACGCCATACAACTTCGCTACCCTTATAATTTTCAGGCCTAATTTCGAAACCTTTAAATCTATAGTAATAGTTCTTAACTAAGGCGTAGATTTTTTTCTGGGTCCATTCATTTATCAATGAACTACTATAATTACTATTTTTTCCCTCTGATATATACCCAACAAGCATTCCTGTAAGCGTTTTTGAAAATAACTTAAAGTAAGCTTGCTACTACAAGTGTTTTGTAAGCATTTACATTCTTAAGCTTACTTTATATGTTTTCAAATAAATCTTTTGTAAACATTGAGAGCGCATGTTTATAAAACCGTTAATTTTAAAAGTGAAATGCAAGTGTTTGAAAAATAACTTGAAGTAAGTTTACTAAAAGAAGAGTTAAATAAGCTTTTACAATATTAAGCTTATTTTAAGCTTTTTTAAATAAACCTATTGTATGTGTTGAATAGTTGACGTAAGAAAAATTTTCCTATTAATAAAAATTAAATAAAATACGTGTGGATGCTTAATAGTTAATAGCGGAGAGTCCAATATACCGCGCGAGTCCAATATACCGCGCGAAAACTCATTAGGTGAGTATTCAGTTTAATTGCTAATGAATTTGTACCTTCTATTAATCTCTTTTTTTTTATAGCATCCCAATCTCTCATTGACTGTGCCGTAGTAAAAATCGAGAAAAAAAAAACAAAGCCGTCCTTTCACGGATACTAAAAGAAGTAACAGCGCTAAGGAGAGAAGTAGGTGAGCTTAGGAAAGTCATGCCAGGAGGTTATCCAATCGTTTTGCACAAGGAACCATTTAGCAGACTAGAAAATTTACTTTCATATGAAAAAGAAATTTAGCAGGACGAGGAAAAGTTTCGTCAGCTGGTAAGTTTTATAAGTAAAAGATATATATGTATATATACTAGGCTGTATCAATTTTCTAAGCCATATTAATGCTAGCAAATTCGGATTATGCATTAAATTCTATGAAAAAAAGTTGTCTGGAGCATGCTCGAAATTGATTTTAGACAGGGATTGCAAATAATCGTTATTTTTTAAATTTTGACTAAAAAAATTATACTGAAGGAGAAATGCTAAGCACAAAAGAAGTACACAGATGTAATCACCGTAACGCAGACTATCTCTATGTGCATTAACTTTTATTTTTTCGATTTTTATAAAAAAATTGATTTTTAATCATTATTTTCTGAGTTTTATTTTCTGCTCAGAAAATAAAAGTTATTTCTTGAGTTTTATTTTTCCCTCAGAAAATAAAAGTTATTTTTTGAGTTTTATTTTTCCCTCAGAAAATAAAAGTTATTTCTTGAGTTTTATTTTTCCATCAGAAAATAAAAGTTATTTCTTGAGTTTTATTTTTCCCTCAGAAAATAAAAGTTATTTTTTGAGTTTTATTTTTCCATCGGAAAATAAAAGTTATTTTTTGAGTTTTATTTTTCCCTCAGAAAATAAAAGTTATTTTTTGAGTTTTATTTTTCGATCAGAAAATAAAAGTTATTTTCTGAGTTTTATCTTTTTGCTCAGAGAATAAAAGTTTCTCCAGTTTAATTTTAGCCAAGATACTTGCTTTTGTTAGATATACCTAAAGTATGTTGAATGGCACGTACAAATTGAGCACAGATCATTTCATCACTGACTAAAGTACGAGTTAAGAAAAGTAAGGGCTTTTTCACATTATTCGGTACGACATCGGATCGACATTTTTTGCTCGGTATTTTCAGCTTATCGAAACGATTCCGCGTTGCTGTGTTTTCCACACTTGTGCACGGTAGGCAGGAAGCGACGATAGGTTGCATGAAAATGTCGAGAAAAAAGGAAAGTGGGGTTATGTTATGTGATGTTTATAGATGAAACATCCGTTGAAATTAAAATCCGAGCTGCTCCTTTTTCAAGGATATCCACATTTTTTGTTTTTTTTTGAAAGGATCAAATATTGAGGAAATCGAAAATTCGCCACCGTCCGAATTTTTCCAATTTCAATACATTATTTGGTCGCTAAGGGATACAAAAAAAGGTACTAAAAAGAAAAAAGGACACCTGTAGTGGAAAAATCCAATGTGAACAGGACCTAAAGGATAAACACTGAAATATAAAATAACACAAAAAGTACCCACTTTAACTTGCGTATAACTCCTAAAATGTTAAATCTACGTAAAAATTCCTTATTATATGTTTCATTCAAAATAAATAAGGAAATATTTCTTTAATATGCAATTTTGATGTACCTGCAGTGCTTAATGTACTTTTGTGCATCTAAAGTGAAAATTTCAAAAAAAGTACGTTTTTTTTATGGTGCTATTTTAAGTTCAAATATTTTTCTAGTTTATGTAAATATTTTAATCTAATGATCCAACTCTCATTCCTACATATCTATACGTTAATACTAAAAAAGAGTTAGAACTGAGATACGCGCTAGCTGTGCACGGTGGGCGGGAAGCAACAATAGGTTGCATGGGAATATCGTAAAAACGATATCTATCTGGACCACATGTGGGAATACTTTCGGTGCGTAATCGGCAGAAAATAGGAAAACAAACATCGAAATTTGCAAAACAAAATTTTTAACTTCAACAAATCACTCAATAATAACAATAATGTCTTCTAGAGAAGACGAAGACATTATAACTTGCTACATTTATTACCGAAACGAGTTTTTTACTGACTTTGTTCTTCTTCTTTTATCACGCCGCAAAAATGTATACAGTAATTCCTCAAATTTTACTGACCGGTCTTACCGCGTTGCGGTATACCGAAATTAATCCGCTCCGATTTCATGTATGCAACACTAATGTGAAAGTGCCAATTGAAATACATGTGGTCAGTAAGGTTTCGGTATACTTTCGGTAAAAACCAAAAATGTCGATCCGATACCGCACCGAGTAGTGTGAAAGCGCTCTAAGCCGAAACAGAAAAATTTATACGAATGAAGTACATAACAAAGTTAGGTGGTAGGCAGCTGTATATTCTGCACTACAATACTGCTACAATTCATACTGAATACATAAGAAGAGTATAACTAGTAACGACCATATGGAAATATGAAGCATGTGGTTTGGAATGAAAGTCCGTAGCTTTCGCTTCATTGCTTTTTTACTATAAAAAGTCATTCGTGCGAAGGCGGCCATCGCCGTGCGATAGTCATGGGGCATAGTCATGGAAGTGGTTATCTTCCCTAAAGGAAATGTAATGAGGAAAGTATTGATGATTTGTAGATCTTTGGGGCCTACTGGGTATGTATGATGAGCTCTATTTTTTTTTTCTAATTACCTAATTAGAACCCAATTATTGGATTTTTGGAAATAGAGGTCACCTCTCGGCAGTGGGCGGCATATCCTCCGAGTGCGTTCTGCCATCAAAAGCTTCTCACAAAAAATGCATTCAACGTAATGCATAAGACTGTAGGTCCACCCAATTAGTAGGAAACAAAAAAATTAAAGAGCACGCCGCGAATTGGGAAGATAAGCTCGGTCTTAAAATTCCTCAGAGTTATGTACATATATCAGAGCCCGCTTTATTATTGTTATTATTATTATCTCTGAATTTCCTTTAAACAAAATAATAAATGTATACATCATACAGGCGGCAAAACGTCTCCTTTTCAATGGCATCAACATATTTTTCATGGAATAACCTGAAAAAAAGTTGTGGGTATGCCTTCACCTTTTGAAAAAGGGTTTTTGGCTCCTAACTCCAGATTTTGAGCGTGTATTGGGAAGGAATACTAAGTATGTGTACTATAGTTTTTGTATACTTGACTAGACCAGGATCCACCTATACAGGTCGGCTCTTTAGATCAGCTGACTTCTTCTTCTTCTTCTATCCAATTTCTCTACTTCTGCATATTCTATACATACATTCGTGTTTACTATTGATCAAATTCTGTATGTATCATGGACCGACCTGTTAATTGGATCATGGACTAGACCTGCAATTTGATGTATGTCTTGCAAGAATTATTTTTTCTCTGTCACACAGTGTTATGTTATGTTCAGACACAACCTTAATTGAAAATTAAGAGCCTTCATTCAATTTTCAAGCCCAATGATTCTCAATTTACCATACAAAAATTGACTAAGTTAATGCTTCATTAGAAATTAATGAGTTCCTAATGAAGAACAATTCTGCATGCAACCCTGTTAGAAGCGTTGTTTCATAAGCAAAATTAAATGTCATGTTCAGAGAAATGTCATTAGCGTCAGGGTCCACAAAACAGGTTGTTTCGTCAGATCAGCTGAATTCTTGTTCTTCTTCATCACCTATCAAACTTTTTTTTATTTCTGCTTATTCTATACATGCATTCGTGTTTACGATTGGTAAAAGTTGTGAGCTGAATGTCAAATTATTTCGTCCTCCTTGCGGTTTTGACATATAGGTCACCAGAGTTTGATATTCAGCTCACGGCGTGTATGTGTGTATGTATCTTGAGCCGACCTGTTAAATGGGCCAAGTAAATTAAATATGTCTGAACACCAAATCTAGAGATTTTCAATCAAGCCCAATTGACTTAATTAATTTTTATGTCTGAACATGATATTATGATTGCTAGTTTTCGTCAGACAAAAATTTAAAGTGCTATTACCTAATTGCACATACCCATACGTAGTACATATACATATGTACGCATAGCACCGCTAATAAAACTCTCAATGGCAAGCGAGGTTTTAAAACGAGTGAAGACGGTAGTTAATTTGAAATTGATTTTATTTTTTATAAGCAACTTGTACCACCCTGTGCTGTTGCAAATCTGCACGCATTCTATCTCTTTCATTCCTTTACGGCACACCGTATAAAATGCCTACAACATTGATCTCTGTCTTTTGGCATTTCGATGCAGAATAACAACAAAAAGCGCAATAATCGGAAGCAGTGATGTCATTTTCACTTCGATCGAAGTATTTCACTTCACTTTTATGCCCGTCACTTCGACACTTCCTCTTTCCCCAAATCACTTCGATTTTGACCAATCAGAATTAACTTACTTTTATAATTTATTCTTACAAATCGCTATCTTAGAGTGCAAATTGTGTAACTCCTTTTTTTCAAACTTTGTAGGAGTGACAAAAAACAAAAAATAAAAAAATTTCGAAACGAAAAAAAAAAATTTCTGTTCATGTAAATGTTTTGGACTTACACAATTTTCTTCGCTTTTTGGACTTACACAATTTGCATATGACTGAATAAAAACTAGCAGAAATATGACAAGTATCACAGACTTGTTTAATGTGATGCGCAATTGATTTTTTTAGCGTTCTACATAAAAATACACTTTTTCATGAAAGTGGACTTACACAGTTTGCACTCTAAGCTAGCGAAATTCTAATAAAAGTTGCATATGCAATTATGCAAGAGGTAAATGTTTATTGAATAATAAGATATGGCATCCCTCATTGAAATGAATAATCGATTTTTTAAAAGCTCCTCTTATCTCTAGGGTTTTATCGCTTTTTTTAAGAGTTTGACACAGGGCCCCGGAGCGGAGTTCGAAGCAAAAAAAAAATTGGCAAATAATAGCTCGTGCACAATTCATTTAAAGCAAATTGAAACTCCAGATGCTTGCTGCAATTAACACTTTGACAATTTCCACTTACTTTTTTGCTTTGATTTATAACACTGATTTTGTGCAAAATATTCTGGGAATCGACTTTTTTCTGCTAATTTCAAATGATATTTTTTACTCTTTATTGTTCATTTTACGTAGTTGCGCGAAATCGCTAATATAAATGTAGATAAACAAAGAATACACACACACATATGAATTAATGTATATCATTTTATTTATTTTGAATTTTCAAAATAGAAATAATGAATATGAAATGTTTTTTTTTTTGTTTTTTAGAAAAAAAAAATAACCCTTAACAGCCAAAAATAGCATTCAAATAACTATTTGCTAATTTTTACCATTTTTTCCGTTTGTTGATTTCCTGTTCGTTTTTCATTTTTTCTAAATGTTGTGCTAAACAAGTTTTGAAAGTTTATTTTCTTCTGCAAATTTTTTTTTAAAGAAAGCATTAACTTTGTCATCCTCAAGCTATCCGAAAAGGTATACTAATCGAAAAAATTCGAACTGTGGTGGATATTAGATTCCGCCAAAACATGAAATATATAAAATCGCCGTTTTCTCAAAAACTTACCATTGGGCGATTTTGGGTTTGATAGATACTTGTTAGTGAAGCATTGAACTTTGAAATTCTGCAATGGTCTGCCCTTCGTATTAAAATTCGTTCTACCCTACCGTGTGGTATTTTAAGTAAAAGTTTATTTTTTTACATTGAATGAATTATAACCAGTACCTGTTATTCTTAAATAAAATATAATTTTTCAAGTACATACTTAAGTATACAAAAGAATACTTAGTACATTCTCGTTATCCAATGCCCTCACTCTGTAGTTCGATTCGAAAGAAAATTTCATATTCCATATAAACTATATTCTACAGTTTACGAATGTGCTTTCGAATTTAATTTCACTTTAGAATAGAACTACAGAGTGCGGGCCCAGGAATAAAAAAGATCTCCTATTTATATACATGAAACAATATAAAGAATTGAATATGCTGCATTCATATGTACATAATGTACGACCGCCGCGCTTCACTTCGATTTACTTCGAATCACTTCGATTTTTAAGCCGCTTCACTTCACTTTAAAATTTGCGGTGACAACACTGATCGGAAGCAGAAGCAGCGAAAAGTTGGTTCGGAACAATTATTAAAAAAGAACATCGGGTTTCAATTTATAAAATAAAAAATGTAAAATTAAATAAGAAAACTTAATTAAATGCAATAAGAATACACAAAATAGATTGTTAATGCATCAGTGCAAGAAAAAACTACTGTAATATAAGCCAAAGGGTTCTGTTAAAGCTGTGAAAAAATATTGCAAAACAAGCGTCGATCTGATCAGTGGTAAGAAGAGGAAGAACAAATAACACTGCTCTACAGCCAAAAAATACTCTGAACGCAACCATCCTTTCTATATGTAAAATCGGTCGCTGATTCCGAAAATCGGGTTCATTTTTAATTCTATGGGAAGGTTTTTGAGATATCGGCAATTTACCGTTATTTGGCCAATGTGTCCACTTAATCCTGTATATCTCTTTAACACAGTGAGCTATATTGACACCAAACGAAAGAAAATTAAATTTCCTTTTCACGGCTCCTATAACATTTTTCTCTAACTCTTATAGTTTCTGAAATATTGACGATTAAATTTTAATTTTTTCGATTTTTTACGATTTTTTGAAGAAAAAATTGACTTTGTCAGGCAATATCTTTAAAACCAATACTTTTACCTTCATGAAGCTCTATTCTATTACCAAAAAAATAAGCTATCAACGATGAAAATCCATTGTAAAATGGAAAAGTTATAGGCGATCAAGTAAATACAGCCAGGTCGCGCAATGCCTCTGCACGCGTACATTCTATGCATATTGTACCAATACCTACACATCTGCAGTAGCAGCACATTGGCAGCGCAGTAGATACAAGCCCATTTACGGGTATAACATGCATAAAATATACCCGTGTAGAGGCATTGTGCGACTTGTCTGTATTTACTTGATCGCCTATAACTTTTCCATTTTACCATGGATTTTCTTCGTTGATAGCTTATTTTTTTGCTAATGGAATGGAGCTTCACGTAAAAGATTAAAACCGAAGGTGAAGACATTGGTTTTAAAGATATTGTCTGACAAAGTCAATTTTTTCTTCAAAAAATCGTAAAAAATTTAATCGTCAATATTTCAGAAACTATAAGAGTTAGAGAAAAATGTTATAGGAGCCATGAAAAGGAAATTTAATTTTCTTTCGTTTGGTGTCACCCTAATGAATATAACTCACTGTGTTTAAGAGTTATACTGGATTAAGTGTACCCATTGGCCAAATAACGCTAAATTTCCGATATCTCAAAAACCTTCCCATAGAATTAAAAATGAACCCGATTTTCGGAATCAGCGACCGATTTTACATATAGATAGGATAGTCACGTCCAAAGTACAGACAAAAAATTTTATTTTGTGATCCAGTGTAATTGAAAGATTTTTTTGGTGACAGCTGCTGCGACTGCGACAGCGACGGCTCATCCAAGTGGAAAGGCGCGTTTACCACGCTTGTGGCGCACACAAGGCAATACAAATGCATATGCGTTTAACTTTGGAATAGGAGTGGAGGGGTTATTCTGTGTGGGCTAATTATTTTTGTGCTTATTTATACGGCGAATGCAAAAGAAAAGTATTAAATATATTTTCCCCTCTTTTTCCTCATGCATAGTTTTTCACATTTCAAGCCTCAAAAGACGAACGAAGATCGGCTGGCTGGCTGTGGCCTTTTGTTCTGGACTATAGAAAAATTTTCTCAATAAAAAAAGATGGTGCGTCGTCGTGCGAATAAAACTAATGCAGTTACTGCCGTTACCACTACAGCGGCTGGAGCGGGGGGTGCCGTTGTCAATAATGGTAGTCTATTGGAAAATGGAGAACTTAAAACCACGGTTGGCTATGCACATTTAGAAGAGCAATATTTTGCAAGCCCAAAACGTAAAGATTGTAAAGTGGAAAATGGAGGTGCGTTGGTTGTGCTGTCGGGTAAAGAGCCGAAAGGTGAAAAAGAATTGCAAATGCACGGAAAAACAAAATTGTCAGCAGGTACAACAAACAAAGCAAGAAGCGATAGAGGCGGCAGTGGCGGCGGTCGCACGATTGGTAAGTGCGGTAAGCGTGTCACGTTTTAACGCGCCTTTTATATATATGTATATTTTTTTTTTTTTTCATTAACCTATTATATAATAAGTTAATCTTTGGCTATGCATATTTCTGTATGTATGCATATGTATATAATTGCATATTGACGACCGCGGTAAACGCACTAGGTGCATAGTTCAAGCGTTTATGCATCTATTGATGATACGTAGTCTATTTTCATTTTCCAATTTATGTATGTATGTACTTATAAATAAGAATATTGATTAGTTGATGAGATAAGTGTTGCTTTTCACCTACCTGTAAACGCAAGTTTTGGATATCTTATATTAATCTAATATTATCATAGTATAAAGTCAACTATAATATGCAATTAAAGGAAACTTTTTATTTACAGGTGTGCCTTTAGCTACTCATTCACAAACACGCACAATAGAAAATTTCTTTAAAGCAAAATCTACTGCCAAAACTACAAAACAGCCTGAAAATGGCGAAACACCAATCATAACCATTGACACACCAATAACAGTTGAGGAACCATCCTATAATCAAGCGGAATTCACACACTGCAATGACAATGCTCAACCACCCACTCCAGACACTCCCATCGAGCTGGACGAGGATACCTCAACTGATACCGATTATTCAGCAAAGTTGTCCGATGAAACTGTGTTTGGCGTCGATTTCCTAACACATCGTTCACAGTTGCGTGACAGTCACTCATCCTCCGGCAGTGCCTGTACAAATAACAGCAATTCAGAAAATATATTTCTACAAGAACCTGTGCTAACATTGAATGTCGATAAGACACCCAATCAGGCATCATCAATTAAAATCAATACATCATTGGATGCTGGACCGATATTCTCATCACCGCCAAAACTCACATCAATGCTGAATGGTCGTTTCAGTCAAATTGTAACGCTTAACATACGCAGCTCACCTGAGGAACGTCAAATGTTTATGATGAATAAGCCACAATTTGCTCCAATTGCCTACTATAATTTAGAGGACGAAAGTGTAGAGGATGCCGAAGTGGTGGTGGTACGACCACAAGCAGAACGAGAAATTGACAATGACAATGACAATGACAATAGTTCATGTGATAGTGGAATCGCTTTCACTACCACGCTCAATAGAGATGTGCTGTTGCTGAGAGAGCACGATGACAAAATGGGTGGCGCTGCTGATGTAGCAGTCGTAGGAGAGGGTGCAGGGTCGCAGTCACGTCGCAGAAAACCAGCTACGCCCCATCGCATACTTTGTCCGTCACCAATCAAGACACTGCCACGCATGATTTCGCCCATGCATACTGCTATTGTAGGCGGCGGTAGAATATCATCGCCTTCCGGACGTAAGCTTATGCACAAAGAACAGTTATCGCCTCGAAAATCGCCACGCCATACGGCAAACGGCCATTCTAAAACACGTCGAAGACTGAATCAGCAAAGGGAATTTGGAACTGCATTATTTGGTGAAGAGCATTTAAAGGCTAAGTTGATGTTGGCTAACGGATGCGCTGAGTTTAAGGTAAATTACAAATTAGCATGTGAATTGAATGAATTTTTAAATTTTCACATTTCATTGCGCCCAACAGATTGAGAAGAATGCAGCTGCTGCTGAGCCATTGCACGACGACGAAGTCGAAGTCATTGACTGTGAAAATCTGGAAACAGTTGTGCAACAGCAACAGCAACCACAAAAACAAAAACAACAACAATACAAGTGCACTTCTACGTTGGTTACAAATTTGAAACAACCACAAAAACAACAAAAACCAATTGTTGCTTTACAAAAATCACACGCGCCAAAGCTGCAATCACACAAAACGAAACCACAAAATGGCCAACCTTTGGCTGCAACAAATAATAATCGCGACCTTAAGGAATTCTTTCCTGTGCGCCGAAGTGTGCGTAAAACCAAGACTGCCGTTGAAGAGGAAATGATGCGCACACTGGAAAAGGCCGTATTGGAGGAGCGCGCCGATGGCTTAAAAATTGCCTACTTCGAAGGTAAAGGACGCGGTGTTGTGGCCGCTCGACATTTCGAACGTGGCGAATTTGTTGTCGAGTACATAGGCGATCTCATATCGATGGCGGAGGCAAGCGAACGCGAAAAACGTTATGCCCTGGATGAGAATGCAGGCTGTTATATGTACTATTTTAAACATAAAAATCAACAGTATTGCATTGATGCCACAGAAGATAGCGGCAAGTTGGGCAGACTGGTCAATCATTCGCGCAATGGCAATTTGGTCACTAAAGTGGTGGTGGTAAAGCAACGGCCACACTTAATACTTTTAGCAAAGGATGACATTGAACCGGGTGAAGAGTTGACATATGATTATGGTGATCGTTCGAAAGAGTCGTTGCTGCATCATCCGTGGTTGGCTTTCTAGAAAGAGCGTGGTAACGTGACGGGGAGGATGCTAAAGCATACTTAGTTTTTGTTTTGTTTTTAGTATGATACCTTAAAGGTGCTTCATTGCAATAGCCGGCAGGACGAGCACGCGAATATATCAACATTCATGCAAATGTATTTATCAGCAACATCAAAGGAAAAAAAAAACACAAAGAAAAAAGGCTAGTTTAAATTAATTAAAAGCAGCAAAAAAATAAGAAAATATTAACACCAATGGATGTGTAGAGTTGTATGCACATGCGCCGCATATTGATTGTGCCGCTAGTTCGATCGATCGTTAGTGCGGTACTGTGAGTATGCAAAAAAGCGGAGACTAAACGCTACGAGTGCGAATACGGAATTTAATTGTTTTGTATACGATGCTGCTAATCGTAAGCTGTGTGTTAGGTTCTGCGCTCTGACTCTTAATTAGCAAATTTCGGCTGCATAATTTGCACAAAGACAATTTCATTCAATTAGTTATGTCGGTAATACATTTATTTTAAATAGTTAAACACGTTTATGAAAAACATATTAATTCTAAAAGGATATAAATACATATTACAAATTAAAACTTATTGTGCATTATAAAAAAAAGAAACTTTATAGGAGCGCTAACATTTTATAGACTAACGTGCATACATACACAAAACTCGGATGATTGTTAATGCTTTATTAGTGTTAAGAGCAAGAAGAAGAAGAAGATGAAGAAGAAGAAGAACAATAACAACAATAAAAACACATTTAACATACATATATGCAGTCTAACATTATGTGGACAACAAAAAAAAAATGCCAAAAAAATCGAAACAATTAACAAAATATGCTTGTTATAAATATGTCTTCGCTATTTAAACGTAATTTGACTTAAAGTCAATTTAACAACAATATATGCATCTAATATTCTTATTTACCTTACATTTTTTTCATAAACTTAACTGATAAACATTACTTAGCGCTGTAAAGTGCATAGCAAATGAAAATGATTTGCACTTTATACAAACTTAACACTAAAATTTGTATTCAAAATCGAATATGATTGATGACATTTCAAACAAATTGATACTTGATCTCCGTGCCACTAGTTTTCCTTTAACTTATTTTTATTTTCATTTCGACCCACAACTGCCCTATTGTTCACTACACAATTATGATAACAAGAACAAAATAAAAACAACAACAATAAAATGAATAAAAGTTTTATATTAACATACAAATGTATGTATGTACATACATGCAAACAAAAAATACTTTTCCATTTAAAATGTGCCACTATACAAAAATTTTAATTACCGCAAAAAAAAAAAATTAAAGAAAAAAATTAATTACATTCAAAAAAGAGAAATGCATATTAAATTTACCAAAAAGCAAAAAAAAAACACAAAATTCGGCTAGCGCGACAAAACTTAATTGTTTGCCGCCATATAAGACACATAATATTCAAATATATATATATATATTTGTATGTATATCATACCCCTGCAGGGAACTCAATAACTAGTGAGCAAAATTTCTAGTTCCGAACTAGCGAAAAGGTGTCAAAAGGGAACTAGATCAATTGTAGTTAGACCCTCACCAGTTCAGAAGGAGTGAATTGAGTGACCATTATAAGACACACTTTGATTTGTATGCAATTTCGAAGTGACAAAAATTCTATGAAAATTTTTCGTTCGTTGAATTGCCGTCGGCTTTGTATATATCTGCAATTCTCAGATGTTTAGTGAATCATTTTATATAAAGAGTTTTCTATTTCCATCTTGTATGAAATGAAATGTTCCCCTAATTATGCTTTTCCGATACCCCAGGCTTATTTTTAATTTTTTTTTATTTTATTACTTTTTAAATATTATTGTAAATTTTTATTAAATAAATAAATAAAAAAATATTAGTTAAAAAAAAAATTAAAAAAAAAAATATCATCCACCTTGACACCGACAGGATTCGAACTCGCGCTCCTCAGATTGAAAGGCACATGCGTTAGGCAGTCGGCCATCGCGCCACTTGCATGAAGTAGGTTTGTAGGTACTTGTAGGTAGGGATGGCAACTATAACCGGAAAAACGATTATAATCGGTTAATTTCTTTCGGTTAACGGTTAAAATGTATCGGTTTTTTCCTTTTGATTATTTTTTCGATTAACCTTTTTCCTCTAAAGTCGAAAATAATCGAAAGGAAATAATCGAGAATTACCGCCTTTTCATTCGAGTCCGAATTCAGTTACCTACGGTTTTGTGAGTATATCCAAAAAATCGCAATATACGTTCCCTCCAGCCAGCGTTGCCGTATTGACGATTTTATGCAATGATTTGACGATTTTTCTCAATAAATGACGATTTTTTCGTTTATTGTATATTTTTTTAAGGAAAGTGGCATTATTAAAAATTTAAACCATCTCAGTACAATAATTAAATGGCTATCTTCATGAAATAAATCCTTATATTTTGTAAATTATTTTTCAAGGCAAAATGTTAGTATTAATGAATGATTGATGATGTTATTTAAGTAAGCGCAATGTGCAGATAAATGTGCACAGCTTTTTTTAAATATGATTTCATTTATATACGGATTTGTATTAATTCGTACCTCCTTAAAATTGTTTTTGGGAAAATTTTCCATTAAGGAACAACGCCCCGAAATAAATGACTTTTTCAGCGGGGTAGAGGGGCTCTCACAGGACTTGGAACTGAAATCAAAAATTTCCGGAGGCTTGTAGTTTACAAGATATTTGTTGTTAAGATTTTAAAATTTACCAAACAAAACACGAAAACTACGATTTATTTCCGAGATAAAAGCACGTATTAAAACGAGAAAATGCATATATGTATGTGTGTAGAACAATATTTTGCGTTGGCGGCCTTCAGCCGCGCTTTAAAAAAAAATCCTCAGCCGACATAATTATCTGGGGTAATATCTATGGACCCATCTAACCTTAACGACAATTATCTCGTAAACTGTAAACTTCCTGCAAGTTTTGATTTCAGTTTTGAGATATCTGAGAGCCCCTGAAAAAGTATTATTTTTTTTCGTGGTGCGCTTTCTTAGTGGAAAGCCGACACTTTTTTGTTTATAACGTGTTTTTAGTATTGACGATTTCTTCGCTGAAATTACGATTTTTTATTATTATAATAAAAACGAACACACATAGTATGTATAAAAATTAGCTTGTTTGTCTTCTTGGGGTACTACGTATTAATTTATCAGTAATTGTAATCGAAAAACGGTTATAATCGGTTAATTCCCTACGATTATTCGCGATTAATAATCGAACCCTTTCGATTAACCTAAAAAACGGTTAATCGATTATTAAATTTTTTTTGCCATCCCTACTTATAGGTAGTTCAGAACTATCGAAATGGTGCCAATAAACGAACTAGTTCAAACTGTAGAATTTAGTACTAGTTCGGAACTATCGAAAATGTAGTGCAGAGAATGATAATTGACACCGCCTAGGACATCGCCGTATTAAATTCGCCAGTTGATAACATCCAAAAGAGATTTAGCTCGCACTAGTAGTGTCGAAAAATGCACTAGAAGCGACCTAGTTCGGAACTAGAGATTTTCCCTACAGGGACATGATAAGTGCACACTTACCTTACATATGTACATGTTTGTACAAATGTACTAGCCGTACAAACCAGGGACCGTAACGATTATCATTTTTATAAAAAAAAAAAATCATTTTTTTTTATTTAATTTAACGAGCACAGGCCCTGGTTATATTTAATTTTTTATTTTTTTTTTTTTTATTTTTTAGAATCTAGAAAAAAACTTTTTTTTTTTAAGCATGGATGTAACTACAGCTGTTTCACCTTAGATCCCTCTAAGACTTACCTGATGAGTCTTAGAGGGATCTAAGGTGAAACAGCTGTAGTTACATCCATGCTTAAAAAAAAAGTTTCTTTCTAGTTTCTAAAAAATAAAAAAAAAAATAATTTTTAATCGTTATAATTTGATTTTTATTTTCTCGATCAAAAATAATTTTTATTATTGGATTTCAATTTTTCCGATCAACTTTAATAAATATTTATTTATTATTTTTTTCCTATCATAATAAACTCTAAAAACTTGTTTCTTTTGTACCATACGCTATATTATTAATACGCTAACATACATTTTGTTCTCAAACAGAACTGCGCCAATTTTCATTACAATTGGTTGGAAAATGCGTCCATAATCGATAGGATTCACTAATGTTTGAACAAGTTTATTATGATCGGAGAAAAAATAAAAAAATATTGATTAAAGTTGATCGGAAAAATTTAAATCCAATAATAAAAATTATTTTTGATCTAAAAAATAAAAATCGTAAATAATGGTTATTAAAAAATTTAACAAATAAAAATCTTCAGAATAAAGGTGAGGTAATATTTGGATAGAATGTGCTAAAATCAAGTATGCCGATGCATTTTATTGTTAACCAAGTTTTCATAATGATTTTTTCATTCGAAGAAATGAAAATAACGATGAAAATCGGTCCCTAGGCAAACACAAAAATTCAAAAAAAAAAGAAAGTTAAATTATTTTAGAACTATTTAAATAAATTTTATGTTAAATACATACAGCATTGTTACATACATTTAACATTATTACGTTTAAGTTTAAACAAAAAAATGTGTATTTTCCGCTTATCAAACACCAATGCGGTAACATCAATGCACACACATTTTAATCACTTACTATTACTTACCCATGACTATGACTAATAATATAATGAGCGTACATATGAAAATATCTAAAAAAATAAATAAATACACTTGAAAAAATTAATGTTCTTTATAATTTAGTAATGTATGTCGGTATGCACATTAGGCCGTCTCGCCTTGTAAGCACAAAAAAAAAAATACACCGTACGCCTCTCACATGTTGCCTTTTTTGAAAAAATTTCCGGAAAAATTTTTTTTGTTGACGTCGCTAAATGTAGCCCAAATACATTTTTATTCATATCTCCCGAAATTTCATTTTTTAGTTTTAGCTCCGCTCATAGCTCCCAACTTTTTTTTGCCACGAGCTCCGCTCTTGCTGCGATAAACAAGAAACGTTATCTACTTACATACATACATATTAGGGATTCCAATCCCGGGATCCCGGGATCCCGCCCTTTCTGACTCCCCGAAAATCCCGGGATAGCTAGAATTTTATCCCGGGATTTTCGGGATAAGATAAAGAGAGAATATTCCGCTATTATAGCAAAGAAAAGTTATATTTTATATAATTTTTATTGGTCTCAGATCTGTATACTAACAGCATTTCCTATTCTGAATGAAAATGTTGCATTATTACATTGCAGCATTATCAACATGTGTCCTGTGTCGTATCAAAGTGTTGCATTTTTCATGTGATGAATGAAACAAAAATAATGCAACCTTTTACTTGTGCTAAGAGCAGAAAATGTTGCCCGTAGTCGGGCCAGTTTTATATTTCGTCAATAGAACAAACATCCCTAAAAAAGTGTTGAGTCTGTGTGGAAGAGAACAAAAAAATGTGACAGCCGGAAGAAAGTGCGACATTTTTGCTAGAATAAAAAAGTCGATTAGTCAAAATAAGGATTACAATTTTTGATTTTTTTTTAATAATTAAATTTTTTGTGTTGAAGTACGCGTTGTAGGGAAACGTACGTTAGGTATTTTTTAAAGCTTTTAGCTTGTGGCAAAATTCATTTGATAATTTCTATTTCCTGATTTTTGGTCATTTATTTCTCAAATGTTTTTTGGAATTTTCCCACACGGAAAGTACATAATGGAAGAAAATGGAAACAAAATTTTAATTAGACTTGATAGTCTTACAACACTCTACTAAAATTAAATACGCAGCTGCATACTCGGAATTCATATCAAAATTTTGCCTCCGATATTTATCTATTCAGAAGTTGCATTAATTTTCTGAATTTTTCGGCAAGCTTGGAAATATTCGCTTAAACAAAGTTCGTCGTTAAATTCTAAAAAAATTTCTATTGGAAATTATCAAATGATTGCAAGCCTTTTTATTAATATCCTAAAAGTATCTACCAACTGCAAAGGCAAATGTTTTGTTCACCAAATGTTTGTAATTTTCGTTGTTGGTTGTGCTTTTTAAAGTAACTCTTAGGTATTATTAAATAATACGAATGATTTTACATTCCTATTTTATTTTGTTACTAATGAAATAATAAAAAATGGCAATAAAAATCTATTTTTTCTTTGCATTTTAAAGTTGTAGCGCTTCTCTAAAAATGTATTTCGCTAGCTTAGAATGCAAATTGTGTAAGTCCTTTTTTCAAACTTTGTAGGAGAGACAAAAAACAAAAAATAAAAAAATTTCTAAATGAAAAAAAAAAAATTTGTGTTCATGTAAATATTTTGGACTTACACAATTTTCTTCGCTTTTTGGACTTATACAATTTGCGTATCACTGAATAAAAACGAGTAGAAATAAGACAAGTATCGCAGACTTGTTTAGCATGGTGTTTTTTATTTTTCTAGCATTCTACATAAAAATACACTTTTTCATATTTACTTTTACTTTTATTTACTTTTTTCAACCCCAAATGTTGGAAAATAATACTGGTCGAAAAATTTTTGTAACAGAAATAAAATTCTACGTTTCAAAAGGATTTCGGTGTAGTTTTTGAGATATTCATGTCCGAAGAGGCGAAAAACGCAGTTTGTGGCCATATTCACACCTCAATATTTTTAAAATTACTGACATTCATTAAAAACTGATTACATCTATTGGAAGCACGATCATTTCTTTTGAAGACAACGTAGATATCTGAATAAGATACCCGAAAAAGCAAAGCGCTGTTTTCAAGAGAAATGATCGTTCTTTCAATAGCTGCAATCATCTTTTAATGAAAGTAAGTAATTTAACAGATTGAGCAGTGAATATAGCAAAAAATCGCATTTTTCGCCTCTTTGGACATGAATATCTCAAAACCTATACATATTACCGAAAATCCGACTTCAGATTCAGAATCAGCGCACCGAAATCCTTTAGAAAAGTAGAATTTTATTTGAGTTAGAAAATTTGTTGAAAATTTTTTCGGCCTGTGTAATTAAAGTCCAAATCCCGGGATAAATCCCGGGATCCCGGGATTATAAAATAAAATACCGAAAATCCCGGGATCGTAAAAATCGGAAAAATTGGAATCCCTAATACATATGTACTAGCGATGGAAAATTACTCGGACCTGTGAACTTTTCCGCCCATCATCGGTAACATTTTGGCATTTATCACAATCGACAAGACTGTCTGGGTGGCTTTCCATAATTCGATATTCGAATCTCGTCTGCTCGATATTTCCATTCGATAAACAAACAAGCGATCATTTAAACCCACAAAAATATTAAAATTTTGAAGTTATGTACATATATTTTTCTGCGGTTAACAGCTTCGATAAGGCAAAATGATAGCTAAAGTGGTGTCGCATCGTTTTTAACGAACTTTCGATGCAGTACGACGATATTTGTGTTTCAGAAAAGCAAAAACATTAACGATGCTTTGATATCGAATTTTGCTCGATATCGAATTACGGAAAGCCACCCCAGATGCGGTAATTTTTAATGGCGTAAAGAAACGCTTATTTGAGATATGCGATTTTAAGCTCCAGCTACGGTCCTGCCAATGAGAAAAAGCTTTATCTCCTTATCTATTCGCTCCGCTCCGTAGCCCTGATTTTAACTATAGAATAATAATAACCCTATGTGCGTCACTGGAGTCACTACCGCCCAGCACTCTGCTTATATAACAATAATCCGTTTTTTATTTACATTTTGAACGTCAAGAATCATTATAGGGTCTATACACAGTGCGTCTGACTCGCGAGTCATCTGTGTACGTGTTGACTCGCCGCGTCACCGAAAAATATCAAACTACCCAGCAAAAAACATGATTACCTCGGAAATGAAAGTAGAATGGAAATAAACGCTGGCAATCGCTTCCCCACTCGCTTACGGAATCCATTGTTTTAACACGGGCATGTCATTGGCGGTAAGGTCTAACTATCGCCGTACGTGGAAGCGGAGACGGAATACCTTGATCTATAGATCGGCATCTTATTCTACTATGCATTACTGGTAATGCGTAAGAGAAGGGAGACAATCTTCAGGTATTGGGTCGTATTAATAAAAACCAAACAAATGCTTCTACTCAAGATTTCGAAAATTTGACATTAATTTGTATTTACCAAATTTCAAAATTTGAGTAAAAGGTCTGAAATCTTAAGCAAAAGCAAATGCTTGGCTTTTATTAATATGACCCATTATATGGCAATGCATTCTGTCATGCGATACATGCAGCAGCGATTACCAAATTTTTGCTGGGTAGTTTTGATTTTCTTAATAGGGTCTATACACGATGCGTCTGATTCAAGAGTCAGTTTAGGTGTATTAGTGAAAATGTGAATGTAGTAGAGTACACCGACATGACTCTGGCATGACTCAAGAAAATCAAAACTAGTTTGATATTTTGCTGTGACGCGGCGAGTCAACACGTACACAGATGACTCGCGAGTCAGATGCACTGTATATAGACCCTATAAGTCATGTTCCTGCAAAAAATGTGCGATTAATATCGAAAGATATATTTGCCCCGGATTGATCTCTTTCGAGAGCAATCGGTCCATAATTAGTCCCCGATTGTTCCCGTACGGGTATAAATGTATACTAAATGTAGACCAATTGTTCCCTAACGGGTATAAATGTAGATTAATTGCTTTCCGCCCCAACGGGTACAATTCTAGATTCCTTTAATGCAGTGGTGGGCGAAAATTTAGCTCTTGCAGCAGTCTCGGAGCCAGCAAGAGGATGGAGAGGGGCTGATTTGTTTTTCGGTGATAAGGGGAATGCAAAACAATTAAAATCAGCGTATATTGCCTCGCTCGTCATGTTCATCGCACGAAGCACTGTAGAAGGGTTGGGCGATATATATCGATATATCAATATATCGATATTTTTAAAATAGTACAGCCGATAATATCGACGATATTTTGAACTACCGTGCATCGATAATCGATAATTTTTTGCCTTTTCGAGCCAAATTCGATATTTTTCATACATTTCTGATTCGCTTCGAATTTAACAGCAGAACATTTTTTAAGAAGTGGTATAACCATAATGTCCGGGTGCTTGAATTTACATTACTTTCTTCTTCAAGCAATTCTTAATGATTTTTATGTTTATACTTCAGGATTCGTAGAATATCTGTAGATCTATCCAACTTTAACAACAAATATCTAGTAAACTATAAGTCTGCGGCAAGTTTGGATTCCAGTTTTGAGATCTGTGAGAGCACCTCTAGCACCGTGAAGAAGTGGTTTTTCGCGGGACGTGGTTCCTTAATGTGAAGCCAGCCCTTTCGATATATTGATATATCGATGTTTTTACACGGCATAAATCGATGTTTTTTTAAATATCGATACAATATATATCGATATATTTTTCCAATTTGCCCATCCCTACACTGTAGACCTGTAGGCAAGCTTTGAGATGGGATTTTGGGAAATTCACCAAAATTGGTTCCATTGACAGAAAAGGGTTGCCGGTGCAGCGAAAATATGAGAAAAAAATATTTTAAGATCGTGGTAGAGTTGTATAATAAATAATTATATCAAAGTGCACTCTTTAAAACAGATTGAGAAAGTGTTTTTAAGTGATCAACGAAGGATAGCTGAAGTTAAAAGTTAGTTTTGTTTTGTTTCCAAGCTCTAAAGTTTTTAGAACAATTCAAATGCAACTCTGTGCTGCTACTGTCCACTAGAGCTGCAAAACCATCGATAGTCGGACCACTCGATAGTTTCGATAGTCGAAAAAAAAACTATCGATACTATCGATAGTTTTTTATGAATATTTCACTAAAATAAAAAGAGGGATGGTTTTGTTTACAGTTTTCTTTCCAAAAAGTCTTTAATTTTTTACGCAAAGCATTAATTAAATAAAAGATCAAATAAGAATTAGATACTTCGCTTACACTGAGAGAAAAATCAACCAAAAGTTGGTTAATAGTACTAATTTCACACTTGTTTAATATTACCTTTACCATTGTTGATATATTAGACAGTGTGTTTGGTTATATTAACCATGATATTTGTTGATATAACAAAATGTTCGCTCAAATCTTCAACCAATTTCTTGTTACTATTAAACAATTTGTTGGTTATATTTTTATGCCAGTAGCAGCACTGCTATGTATGATCTATAAGAGAGTGTTAAAATGTTAACTGAATAACAAAGAAACTTCCAAATACTCACTCCCTCGCTCTCTACAATTCGGGTCCAGCCATTCAACTTCGTCAAGCACAAACGGTGTTGAAGGCGATGGTAACAACAGAGCCGAAGCCATAAAGCTTCGTAAATATTTTTACTTTTTTTTTCGATATGAATTAACCAATATTTTCGTTAATATAACAAATATACACGTTGGGGAAACCAACTTTCTGTTTGATATTGATTGTTACCAAAATATTGGTTAATGGTACAATGAAAATGTACATATTACATTTTTTCTTTTTGACATGAATAAATCAACCAATAAAACATTAACCGAGAAGTTGGTTGAAAAAAACATTGTACTTTTTTCTCTGTGTATGTAGTATATAGCATTTTCTGGTTAAATTAAACCTTAAAAAGAGGGATGGTTTTGTTTACATTTTCCTTTTCAAAGTCTTTAATTTTTTTTAACGCATAGCATTAATTAATTAACAAAAGAACAACAAATAGGAATTAAATACTTCACTTATATATATAGAATTTTTTGGTTGAATTAAAACTTTTTCAATTTAAAATTTGCACTTGATTTGAAAAAGGTTTCATTTGACTTGAAAACGCTATAGTAATAAAAATAAAAGTAGTACATTTGTTTTTTAGCATCTTTGGCAATATGATGAGAGTGGAGCTGACTAGTATATAAGGCAATTTGTTTATACATTTCATTAATGTAAAATACCGATAATCAAAAGGCACACTGTTTAAACATTTCATTAATGTAGAATAACTATGCTTTAAATAAATCAAAAAACAAAAAAATACGAAGAATTTCAGTTATGGGGGAGGATAGGTATGGGCCTGCTGAGCACAGAACAATTTTTTTTTAATTTTTAATTTTTTTTAAGGTTACGTTTTTGAGATAACGGTAATTTTGAGTTTTTTGTTATCACTTTATTCAAAAATTATGTTTGCTGGAGTTACGCTTCTAACAATATACAACTTGTAGTAATTGAACCACACCTCGCTAAATGACATCTGGTCAATGTCAAAATTTTTAATTTTTTGCGATTTTTGAAAAAGTTTTGATTTTCAAATTAAGTTTTTTATAAAAACTTGTAAAAATCAGAAAAGTTTTATTTTTTACAAATTAGCCCGTTTAATTGTTAACGTAATATCAAGGATATCTGATAAAAACATTATTTTTAGCGATTTCTTTCATGTGAAACAAGTAGGATATTTTATGGACGAAAAACTCGGTTAGATGACTCATCCGTGTATAGACAAAATATAAAATTTGTTTGTGACTTCACCCTCTCATAGGGTTAGCGTTAATCAGAGGTTGAGTAAACGGCCCTTAAGCTAAAGATATAGATACTTATGTATTGCGGAACGATTTTTCGTCATCCCTTGTGAAAAAATCGTTCCACAATACATCATATTCCTACCCCGTCGGAAAACCAAGCAAAGAAAAGGAATAATGAAAATTACTTAACTATTGCTTGTCGTTTTATATCAGAAGATTTCAAATTGCGAGTAGCTGTACTGTAGACACAAAAGCTGCTGTCAGATACAAATAATTCCGCAGCTAATATATTGGAAACCTTGCACCATGTTCCATGCGAGTTATCGTGTTTTGCACCTTCATTGAATTTAGCTGTGCGAGCAAATTGTTTCTTATTTTAAAGGCAGTACTATTGAATATGAGAAGTTTAAGGTCGCGCAAGAAGTCTATAGTGTTTTGCAAAAAAAAAAGTTGTATAACGACGCCCTATACACGTATGAGTCATATAACCGAGTTTTTCGTCCATAAAATATCCTTTTTGTTTCACATGAAAGAAATCGCTAAAAATAATGTTTTTATCAGATATCATTGATATTATGTTAACAATTAAACGGGCTAATTTTAAAAAAATAAAACTTTTCTGATTTTTACAAGTTTTTATAAAAAACTTAATTTGAAAATCAAAACTTTTAAAAATCGGAAAAAATTAAAAATTTTGACATTGACCAGATGTCATTTAGCGAGATGTGGTTCAATTACTACAAGTTATATATCGTTAGAAGCGTGGATTTTAGTCGCCTCTTACGGCAGACATTCTTACCACGGGTATATTCTAAGCCCCCTAACCCGCTGGGGTATTAATTTGACCAATTTGATATCGAAATCCAACTCCTCCCTAACATTCAGTATTCTTCTCTTGGGACAAAACTACAAGAATGAATAGAGATAACCATCGATAGTGGAAAAAAACTATCGATAGTGACACGAAAAAAAAACTATCGATACTATCGATAGTACCATCGATAGTTTTGCAGCTCTACTGTCCACTATATTCACCTAAATGGGTTCCGTAATTTTTTCTTTTTCACCTAACCTTGCCTACAGGTCTACAGTGGCACGAAGCCTGCGGAAATACTAAAAATCAACAAGTAAGGAAGCCTAAGTTCGAGTGGAATCGAACATTAGATACTCAGCTGTATGCTTTCATTGTTTGTTTGCGTTTGTTCGATATAGGGTGTATTTTATATGACACGAGTGCTGCATAAACAGGGCGCAGCCACGCCCATTTTCAAAATTTGTATCAATCATCCAAATAAGCATATAAATATTATTGTTAGTGCAAAATTGCATCCCTCTATGACTTTTAGTTACAAAGACTTCACGTTACAAATTCCAAAAGGGTGTTCCAGAAATATCTTTGTTAAAAAGTAGGCGTGGTCATAAACCGATTTCAATACATTTTTGCGTGTCTATTAACACATGTTATACAAGTGTATAAACCAAGTTTCGTCATAATATCTCAGTTATTTGTCGAGTAATAGGCTCGTAGATTCCTTTGTATAAAAAGAGGCGGTGCCACGCCCATTTTCCAAACTTTTTTATTTTTTGTTTCCGGTCTATTGTAGAACTCATGTCATAAAATTTCAGTGATAGATCTTTATATTTGACAGAGATATCGCTTAAAATGTTTTTATTAGGTTACTTTATAATACGCATATATAAAAGTGGGCGTGGTCGTCAACCGATTTTGGCAATCTTTCGTCCACACATTTGGCTAAGTAAATATATCACGCGTACCAAATTTCATCGATATATCTTTAACGGTTTCTGAGTTATGGCTTATAAAACTTTCAAAATTTGCCCCTTAATAAGTGGGCGTGGCACCGCCCATTTTCCAAAATCTTTATATTTTTTGTTTTATGTCCCTAGTTGGACTCCTGTCACAAAATTTCAGTGATAGATGTTTATATTTGACAGAGATATCGCTTAAAATGTTTTTATTAGGCCCCTTTATAGTTCCCATATATAAAAGTGGGCGTGGCCGTCAACCGATTTTGATAATTTTTCGCCAAAACATTTGTCTAAGTAAGAAAATTACGCGTATCGAATTTCATCGATATATCTTCAACGGTTTCTGAGTTATGACATATAAAACTTTCAATGTTTGCCCCTTAATAAGTGGGCGTGGCACCGCCCATTTTCCAAAATTTGTGTACTTTTTGTTTTATGTCCGTAGTTGGACTCCTGCCACAAAATTTCAGTGATAGATCTTTATATTTGACAGAGATATCGCTTAAAATTTTTTTATTAGGCCCCTTTATAGTTCCCATATATAAAAGTGGGCGTGGCCGTCAACCGATTTTGATAATTTTTCGCCAAAACATTTGTATAGGTAAGCAAATTACGCATACCAAATTTCATCGATATATCTTCAACGGTTTCTGAGTTATGACATATAAAACTTTCAATGTTTGACCCTTAATAAGTGGGCGTGGCACCGCCCATTTTCCAAAACTTCATCAAATTTCTTCATAGGGGCCTGAGCTCAATACGTGGGTAAAATTTTATCACTCTAGCTATATTAGTGGCTGAGATACCAAATTTCCGATTTTTTCTATATAGGAAAAGTGGGCGTGGTCATGGTCCGATTTCGCCCATTTTCAATACCAACCGTCCCAGTCTCGATACCAACTTGCATTTCAAATTTCATCAAAATATCTCAATTTTTACGCGAGTTATCCTGCGTACGGACGGACGGACGGACGGACGGACGGACGGACGGACGGACGGACATGGCTCAATCGATTTCTCTTTTCACCCTGATCATTTTGATATATATAAGTCCATATCTATCTCGATTATTTCATTATGTTACAATCCACCGTTATGAAATCAAAATTATAATACTCTGTGTACTAGTACAGCTGAGTATAAAAACCAAAACCACCAACTCTCAGCCACGATCAACAATTGTCAAACTGTGTTGCCGTAGTACGGAAACAAAATAATACAATTTTCGCCAAGAATTACGAAAAAAGTAATTAATACTGAATTTTTCGATTTTTAGGTAGCAACGACTTTATAATATACATTTAGTTTGTGCGTATTTCATTTCTACATGCAAATCGATTTATTTACAAACTGTATACATATTTTTAGTATTGATAGTAGCAAAGCAAAGTGTCTGTCCTTTATAGACTCCCAAACTAATCAACCGATCTTTATGAAATTTTTGCAGTATATTCATGTGGTATTAACGCACATGATAGGGTATATAAAATTTCAATAAGTGGGAACTTCTCGGAATACAGGCCCAAATGTGGACCCAGACTGACCCAGATAGACTTTGAGCAATATTGGTACCAAATGAAAGGTTCTAAGCTGGCCTTCCATTTAATTAAATTTTTTTTCAATAATTTTTAGGTGATACGAAGAAAAAACCATGAAAGTACGAATTTCTGATACCAAATTGTTTGACGCTGCGGCAATACTGCTGCACACTGCCTCTCAGGCATGAACCAGTGATGGAAAATGACTCGTGCGTGTGCAGTTTTCGGTTATTTGCGAAGTAGCAAGGCACTTATGTATAATCAATTGATTTTCGCACTATTCTGCAAAACTCAATTCAGGTTATAAATATTTTTAGATCACAATGCTATTTTTGTTTGCTTCTTAGTAAACAAACGGTTGTTTTTTTTTATTATGTAGGCATATAAACTTTATTATAAAGTAATCTTCATAAAAGTAGGACGCACAAATATGTGTAAGAAAGGTTTCGTATGAGATCCTTATTATACAATATGTGCTGTAAACTTATTTTATCAAGGTAATGCTACCAACAGACGATTTTCAAATTGATTGCACAATTAAATTCAAAAATTCACCACTTTTTGTACAAATTTGATACAATTGGAAACTTTCATTTTCCATCACTGCCACGAATACAGGCGGCGCATACTCTCTCGTTCTCAATCTTGCTTATGTGTTGGTGAGTTCTTCCTCAGTTCTTCTCCCCTTATGCTGCACTTGGTTGCGTCCCTCACCAACAACCAAATGTGCCAAGTCGGCTCCTAAGTGCAAAATGCTACCAGGAGCTATTTTGCCAAACGCTGCTTTAATGTATAAATTTTACAAAAATATGCAATGTATTTAAAAAGTTGTAGAACAACCGGTAAAACGAATTGAACACCTTTTCTTTTAATAACAATGATGAATAATAATTTTAACAAAATGTTGCCCAAAATATTCTATGAAAAAATCCTTTACATTACGCTCATATCGCACGTTTTATGCAATAGGGATTTAACTCAAAAAAAATTTTTTTTTTGGGAAAACGCAAATAAAGTTTTATAATTTCAAATAGTTTCCTTCTACGACTAACTACAAAATCACTTTTATTTCCGCCATTTTTATATTTTTGAGTGTTTTATAAGACTAGACTCAAAGGAACTACCCAGTTATTTAAATATATGGGAAAATCCCAGAAATCGAAAATTTCGAGTTAAATCCCTATTGCATAAAACGTGCGGTCTTTATTTATATATGCATGAACATTTACAATTTTTTACAGATTGTTATTAAAAATTGCCTTGGCGAACAACTTGGAAAAATCTACATTTGTACCCGTTGGGGATGAAAGCGATTGATCTACATTTGTACCCGTTCGGGATAAAAGCGATTGATCTACATTTATACCCATTCGGGAATACAAGTTGAACAATTAGTCTCTTCATAGGACATGCTCGAACAAATGCGAACAATTCACTTCATATAAAGGGATGTAAAATTGTATTAGTCGCATGCTCCCTTGCGATAGATCCCGGACACGTCCCGGATTAATCGCATTTTTCGCAGGGGTCGGTGTAACTACTACATGCATATTTTCACTAATACACCTAAACTGACTCTTGAATCAGACGCATCGTGTATAGACCCTATTAATCTTTTGCGAAAGAAGAATTTCGATCGCTTCAGTAATTATGAAGAATATATGCATGTTTTTTTGCTTTTGTGGTTTTTTAAGTTTTATTTACAAAGGTTTTTTTCAGGGACGTAACGGTTATAAGAGAAATTGGGTAAAAGTCATATTTAACCATTATCATGAAAAAAAATTTTTTTGGTCCTTAATAACCATTATAAAAATCAAAAAACCGTTTTGGGACTGAATAACCGTTATGGCAACCAGAAAAGTGTTTTGGGCTTGAATAACCGTTATGGCAACCAAAAAACTGTTTTGGGCCTGAATAACCGTTATTCAGATTTTTATTTTTTTTTTGGTCAGCAATAAAAATCAAGCCTATTTATTTGTCAATATTTCTGTACGATATTGGTATCAAATGAAAGGTGTTGAGCAGGGATTGTAGCTCTGATTACTTCTTTTCATTTTATACCAATATTGCTTAAAACATTCCAGGGCATCCGGGTCCACTTTTTCACCCATAACTGGGAACCCGACCTACGAATCTTAACAAATCCACCGCTATGTAAAAGCCCTGCTCAACACCTTTCATTTGATACCAATATCATCCAGAAATATTGACAAATAAATAGGCTTGATTTTTATTGCTGACCAAAAAAGAATAAAAATCTGAATAACGGTTATTCAGGCCCAAAACAGTTTTTTGGTTGCCATAACGGTTATTCAAGCCCAAAACACTTTTTTGGTTGCCATAACGGTTATTCAGGCCCAAAACGGTTTTTTGATTTTTATAATGGTTATTAAGGACCAAAAGAAGATAAAGGTTATTTTTGCGTAACCTTTTCACCACACAAAAAAAAAATAACCGTTATTTTCGGTCCCTGGTTTTTTTCTGCGAAGACCTCTAGTGAAATTTTATGGCGAATAATTTTCTAGAATATTTTAACCCTCAAAACGCCTCCATGAAAATGTTATTCTTAACCCTTTTTAGACAGTCTGAAAAGGTAGTATTTTTAACGAAGCCTTTTTCTTAATTGGCACGTGACCATCTAGACTCTTAGACGATTTTGACCGAGTCCAATAAAGCGCGCCAGTCGTTTCGGTTTCGTGCTGCCTGGCGCCAATTGGAAATGACACCTAAGTTACAAAAAAGTGATAGATGAGTACTTATGTGAGTATAGGGTCATAATCATAGCGTCAACTTCACTTTTACAGCAAAAGTTTTCTATTGCGAATGCTTTAGCGAATCATACAGCGAACTGTAAACAGCAATTAGTTAATAAACCAGCTTTGAACATGAAGTTCACATTTTTTTCTAACTTTATTTTTAACAAGCTCAATATTTGATATTGAAATAAGCTTTCCAATTACATATAATAACAGTTTAGTGTCTACAAAGCTATTTAAAAAAAAAAAGAGTATAGCACAAGAAATCTCAGCGAAAAATTACTAAAGTATTAATCAGAAATAAATAAACTAAAATTATAGCTTTTGAAGTTGTACATTTCTATTTAGATTTTTGTTTTATTTTTCTTTTGTTTTAAAATTTGTGCGCTAAGGCAATTTGTACGGTTGAGCAAGCAAGCATTTCTGTATTTACACATTTAAAATAACTATAGAGGTTATATGTATGTATGTACATATATGTATTTGCAAATACAATAGTATTTATTTGTTTGTTTCTATTTTAGTAGGAATGTCAGTTGCTAATAGCCTTTATTGCATTTGTTGTATTAAATGTATGAACAACTTACTAAACTATACACCTCATTTATGGCTTATGCTATGCAATTTTAAAGCTTTTAAATAAAAGTATAGCATGAAGAGAGAAGAGTTGCTCATTTATTATATAGTATAATATAAATACATACATATATTAAATTGTTATGAGAATGCTATTGCGGCTGTAAAAATTTTCTCTAAAAAAAGTATACTTGATTAATGCAAATAAAACAAAATTTTTGTTTAATGCATTTACAAGTTTTTCCATATTTTAGCTAAATGTACACATATGTATGTATGTATGTACATATATGCATAAGCTATATAATATATGTACATATAGATACATAATATATGTACATATAGATGTGTTCTACGACCTCGAACTTTAACTGAGACTATTGTATTTTGTACGACATTAAAAAGTACTAGAAAAATACATCGAGATTTTTATTTTGCTTGCTTTTAAGATCTAGAATCAAAAATATTTGCTTGCAAAACATTTATAGCTAACATTTAAATACCTATGTAAATACATATAAACAAATGTGCATACAAATATGTATACATATATCAAATTTTGAATCTATCCAACATTGTTTGTGCCAACATGAAGTGTCTCGTGCAATGTGTGGGTACACCTTTTAATGTTTTTACATATCATATCTCTAATTAACATTCTCTTCCTTATATTTGAGATATGCGTACATATACACACATTCCATAATTTATTGAGCAGCAGCAACGGCTGGCAAAATGCCAAAATTTAAGCGCAGCTGTTCCAGAAACACAAATGTGAGTATAGTGTGTGGACCTAAGCGTACAAATGCCGGTATATAGCCTTTGAAGAAACCAAGTGGCCCCAGACGTGCTGTATACTTGACAATATCCCACAGACCTTTAAATTCGCCAGGTTTGGCGTTCATGGAACGTGTCTTCAGCACATCCAGTGGTTGCGTGAGGGTCGTTGCAATTGCGCCAGCAGCTAGCGAAGCAGTGAAATGTGTTCTCAAATCATCTTTGAAATAGGGCGTGGTGAGAAGCATGCCTTTGATCTAAAAGAACATAATAAGTTAAACGGTTAGTTTGTTTTGAGTTAACGCTAGCAGGTACATATATGTATATTTTGCTTTCACCTGATCATAAAATGCAATTTGCCCAATTGTCATAAGCACACCTCGCCCAGTAGCCGTTGTAGCGCCGGAAAACAAGCGCGTGAAACCCTCGTGCCGATAAACTTTAATTAGACCATCCAGAGCATTTTTATAACTGAAAAGTATTGATTTTTTTTAAAAGCAATAAGAACGTACACATGGTAAAATTGTTAGTTGGTTGGATATATTTTAATAATTACTTCCTACGTTGTTCCGGTGGCAATTTGACATCATTTTGCATACGCACATTCACCATATCAGCTGGTGTGCCAACAATACCGCCTGCGGTGCCAGCCAAACCAGCTAAAGCGATTTTACCAAGGAATGTATCGGTATTGATTTGTTCTTTACCCGCCTCATAAATGCCAAAACGTGTCATTGAGTACGTCATCTGCCGTAGAATGGATGCTGATAAGCCATTATAGAAGGCTAATACACCTGCCGTACAAGTAAAGGAAAAAAACATGTAAGTACCTAAAATATGCAAACATACATATAACGTTTCTCCCACCTTGCTCCCGTACTACTTTTGCCGTTAGCTGCAGTACCGACAATTTGCCTTGTTGCGTTTGCAGCGTGACTTTAATCAGATCCAATGGATGTGTGCAACAAGCAGCGCCAGCGCTGGCAATGCCACCAAAATACCATCGACCTTGACGTTGTGTTTTATTTGCAGTGGACATTTTGATTGGAAATAGATGTAATAGCTTTATACTATGTACTTATGTATGTTGTATGTAAATAAAACAGGACAGTTGATGGTGGGCTGAAAGGACTCCAGTTCTTTTTCCTTTTCAGCTGAAATTTATAAAAATAAATTATTTAAAAAAGGTTAAATTAATTTATTAACGCTCATTCACATCCAACCCATCAAAAAAAAAATTCCTAAGACAGTTGACCTTGAGTTTGGTAGCCACCCACTCACAGTCGTACATACATACGTACACGTTTTCAGCCAATTTCTTTCTAGGCTAGATTATTACCTTTTATATACCAAATGGATGTTGTATTTTAGTTGAGTATTTTGTTGTCGCACCCATCTTTGCCCTTAAAAATCCCTTCACTTATAAAATCGTCATTTTCAGTCAGGATTTGTGCAGTGAATATCGCAATCAGCAGAAATTAATTATTTGTTTTTGTTTCACATTCGTCATGATGACTTTGGAGAAGGAATGCGATTTCCACCAACAGTTATCGATAAAGTATCGTTAAGCAAATATCGATAATTTTACAACAACCACTTGCAAATATTAGCTCTGTTCGATAAACGCACTAGAGTACTCTAGTGCAGAAAAAAGCGTTCGATGAACACTTTTTTGCACTAAACTGTTCAGAACTCAGTTTTTTGAGTTAGCACCAACTTACACTTTACTGCACTAAACTACACCTCCTTCATAGCTAGTGTAAGTTAGTGCAGCATATGAAAACAGCTGTTTTTAATAGTTAAGGCGGCAAAATAATAGAAAACCAAAAGTAAATTTTAAAAATATGGGGTTTTCTTCTCTGTATGGCAGATTATATTCATTGCGTGGTCAAAGCCAAATGGGTAGGCAACGAAACGAAATTGCTCATAAATTTTTTGAAGGAGCACAAATCGCAATTGGGGAAAAGTTTACGAGTGAGAACTAAGCAAAGAATTTGGCAAGTTATACGATCAGAAATGGAAAATTTGTGTAAATTTAATAGTTATAAATTTTATCATTGAGAATTGTTTGTTTACATAAATCAGCTGGTTTGCACTAAATCACCATTTTCGTTAGTTTTCGTTCGTTGAAGCCTTTGCACTAAATTGCTCTGACAACTGTCAGATGTTGTTCTGCCCTACACTGTTCTACACTTTCAGTGCACTCACCGAACAGACCTATTTTTTTAAATTATAGGAAATGTATCTTTTGTCAAACATCTTAAAAGCATTTACGCAACGTAGAAGAACGTAGTGGAAGTATATTTGTTCCATACCGTAACACACTGGTAGGGATGGCAACTATAACCGGAAAAACGATTATAATCGGTTAATTTCTTTCGGTTAACGGTTAAAATGTCTCGGTTTTTTCCTTTTGATTATTTTTTCGATTAACCTTTTTCCTCTCAAATCGAAAATAATCGAAAGGAAATAATCGAAGTTGAAAATTACTGTGTAACCTAAATCAAACGCAAGTCGTCAATTTAACGTACGCACGCAAATTTTTCATATGCGTTGAACCGAAATTGACTTGCGTGCGTGTTCAGATAAAGAAATAGAAAAATACAGAAAATCAGAGAAAATCTTGTTATTTTGTGGAATTGTACCTAATGGGCCCGTCAGAATGAATACTTTTCCGGCAATCCAGCAGCGTTTAACTGACACATACTTCAATTTCATATATTTTTTACGGCAAAGTTGAAGTACTGATTGTGTCGATCTTCATTCAAATACATGTAATTCCACTCTGCTGTCAGTTAAACGGATTGCTGGATTGACGGAAAAGTATTCATTCTGACGCCCCTATAACAGACACGATATCAAAATCAAGTGTCAATTTTTTTGCCAACAATCACCCACAATGCTTAATTTCAACTGTCACGCAAAACAAAAATTGGGCGTCGAATTTGCTTTTTACGCACGCCGTTCAATTTCGGTTACTCCCATACAAGTTGTATGGTCATGAGAAATTTTTAACAGTAAATTGACGGCGTGCGTTTGATTTAGGTTACACAGATACTCTTTGCTTTGAATTTCTATTTTCATACTCTTCAATCAACTTAAACTAAAATTTAGGGTTGCCAGATGAAAATGGCGAAAGGGGGATCGACGAGACCAAAAAGGGGGATTTCGGGGTACAACTTAGAAAAAATGGTGTATTTTTGGGGGGGCCAAATAAAACAAAATGTATTAAAAAAAAAATTGGTTTATTCACTTATTTGACATAAACACAAAGAGATCAAAAGTAAAAATTCCATACCGTTTGAACAAAAAAAATATTCTTATGTATGTATGTTTAATCGTCGTACCATACGAAAACTACAACCCAATTTTTTGTGTCTGACGAAAACTAGCACTTTAAATTTGTATTTGAAAAAGTAGCACTCGACTTTCGGCTGACGAAAACTAGCACTTTAAATTTTTGGAAAAGTAGCATTTTCGACTTTGGCTAACGAATTGCATATACATATATGTAATTATTGCAACTTTTCGTCAGACAAAAATTTTAAGTGCTACTTTTCGTGCAGAATTTTTAAATTACCGAGTTTTCGTAAGAAATTTTGAAAATGCTAGTTTCGTATGGTATGACGATATGCGCACGCATATTTATGAAGGTACATATATCCTTAATATTATAAATTAGGTTGAACATAAATATATCTTTTTATATCTATATGTAAGCACATCGAGTCAACTAGGTCTACTTATTTTTGTGGAATTTTCACCAAGTCTTACTTTCTTTAATATGTAATAGGTAAATAAATTGCATCCTAAACCATAAAATGACGCAATGGAAAATTTTTTGAAGTCGGGTTTCCTCCATAATAGATTTTATAATCTAGCGACTTCCCCAAATTCTTTCTCCATAGACTTTCTTTTAGAGAAAAAGCACTTCAGCACCGTTTAAAATTTTTGGATTTCGAGCTGTATCACTTTATGATTAAGGGTGAGATACATACTACATATGTATGATATAAACAATATCAATTAATGTGCAAATATTGGGCAAACATTAAACAAATTTTCATTAAAATTTTAAAGTTTTGCTAAAATTTTTTGGATTTTCTGAGTATTTCGCTTCGTAGCTCAGTGACTTAAAATTCACTAAAAAAAATTCCGAATTTTTGGCAATTTTGAAATTTTATCCATACAGACTTTCGAACGTATGTGTTACAAAAAGACTTCTAGTAAAAAATTAGAATCTTGATGAAAATTCGTTTAATTTACCTTATTTTCAAATTGAAGCAAAAAATAAATATACACATTCATTTAACTACATATATATATACATATGTATGTATGTATATAATATTTATGTTTCACTTATTTAGTCATATTTGACACTGGTTTTCAAGCTTTTCAAAATATTTTTGCCAATCTCATCATGTTCACTTAGCAAAAAATAAAATTTATTAGGATAGGAGTATAGTGAAAAAGGGGTATCTACGGAGCCTTCCGTGGATAGGGGAACACCAAGCAAAAAGGGGTTGAATCCCCCCAAAGGGGTACATCTGGCAACCCTACTCAAATTTGAAAACTGCAACGGTATATAGAAGGGTTAACTCAATATATTTTTCACTTGAGTCACTCTGTGAAGCAGCTGTTTTTGACATTTTAGAGGCAACCCTAATGTTGACAAATTTACTGTTTCTGATAGGATTTGTAAAATTACTTTTTAATATTTTTTAGTGCTGTTATATAGTAGATTATCAATTAAACAAATATAACAAAGATTAAAGAAGCTCCAAGTTTGTAGTTGCTTATCAATTTATAGAAATACACAAGTTGTAGTGCACACCGGCAAGCAGGTTAGTGGTAATTATGTACATACAAATTATTGGTATAATTTAACATATTTGCTATAAATTTCAGTTTAATTGATTGAAGCTAGCCAAATATTGGTACTCCAGCAGTACCCTTGTTGTACTAAATGTATTTAACACAGCCTGGGCACTGTAAGGTTTAGTAAATTATTCGACAAAATGCCAATCACCCTAGGCGCACTTTAATAAGCTCATAGCTTTAGTAATACGTTGGTCTTGTAGCTAGAATATCCATGCCCAGGAAGGCTACCGGCACAGATTTTTATCTGTCTACCGAAAGGGTTGGCTTTACATTAAGGAACCACGGCCCGAGAAAAATGACTTTCTCAGGGGTGTAGAGCGCCTCTCACAGATCTCAACACTGAAATCGAAACCTGCCGGAGGCATTTAGTTCACGAGATATTTGTTGGTAGTTTTCTGGTAGTTGGATGGGCACATCGATATTACCCCAGAAAGAGAATTCTGCCTGCTGATGGTTATTTTTGATAATTCGCGGCCCAAGGCCGCCAATGCAAGAAGGTGTTCTACACACATAGATATATTTTGTTTGTTAAATTTTACAACTTACAAACATATCATGTCGACGGGACTTTTGGATTTAGAATCAGGACGACATCCTCTAAAATCCCCAGTAACTAATTTTTTTTAACGCATGGTAGACTGTTGGAAAATTGTCCCAGGCTACCCAAATTGTTGGCGCAATCCTATGTTTTAAAAAAGTAAATACGTAAAGCTTTATTTTAAATTTGAATTAATTGGTGTGTTTTTCGCCTAATCGGGTTCGTATATACCCAGTAAGCCATACGGCAATTGTTATTTTGTAGGACGTCAATACGTATAATACGTAATTTACTAGTCAGTTTCATGCAAAATTGATAGTTGGACTACTACTAGCGTGATAGAACTCTACTGTACAACTGGTAGCTCTGCATGTGTGGTAGGTATGTGCTTATGTGGTTTTATGCATCTTGAATACTTACATATGTATTTTATATCAAACACCATTTATCGGCTAATTGGAAGTGAAGTTCTGGGACATTCCTTCATATCTCCAGAATTTTATATATTCATAGTTTGATATCAAAGGAAAGAATATCTACTTGTACCTATTGGCTTTAAGGCATGTGACATGTGATTCTTGTGGTCTAATAAATGCCAAGTAAAAGCTAATTTACTTTCATACATACATATGTACATACATTAGGGTGTTCTGCGTTTAGTCGAAATTTTAGTTATGCTCAGCCGTACCTGAAAATCTGAATTCTTATAAAAATTTAATTAATATGCTGTATGAAAAAAATTAGTAGCACTCTGCTCGTGTTGCTCAGTGAAAACTTCCATTTGCCATACGGTACAATTTTGCTTTTATTAAACAAAAATATCGCCACAAAGTGAAACACCCTAATTTGCGCACATTTATTCGGCTATATGTATGCTTGTATTAAATGATAAGGCGGCGAAGTGAGTGATAAGCGACTGAAATAAAATAAAAATTTTAACTTAAAACAAAAAAAAAACTGTACTTAACACCAAAAAATAAAATATGTTTGTATATTTGTACTTATACCAAAATGTCTACATATCTACATATATACATATATGTACATATGACCTAAAATGCAAAATAAAGTGACACCGTTTTTTACAATCGCTGCTTTTTTTAAATAAAAACCATAAACGAGATGTGTAAATCGAAGAAATGTTTCAAAAATAAATTAGAAACTTTTATGTAGTAAGAAAACTAATATCACTCATACGCCCAGTCGCGAATAAACAGGCTACAGCTTGTAGGGTACATATATTAGGCCGGGGCGATTTAATAACCTCTGACGTGCCATCGGATTCCTCTAATTTTTCTGAGCAGCAAACTTCCGCGACATTTGTCTAAAATATATTTTGATGTTCCGGAATTTGGTTTTTATGGACCAAGACGGATTTTTTAAAATCAAAAAATGGAAAAAAATTGCCAAAATATTAAGAAGGCCAACATCAAATTTAACCAAAATTGTATGCTAAATTCAAATATGAAATCAGAATGAATGGCTTAAATCGTTTTCCAGATATAGCCTGATTTCCGGGTTTGAAGGCTAAATGCCCAAAATCGCACATTTTCGCGATTATCTTGCTGTGTATAATACATCATACATTTTCTTTCAAATTACTTAAATATAAGTAACGTTAATATAGGAACATTATTTTAAAATTATAATTAATCTTCCCGTATAGGAGAACTAGAATGCACTCATTTTTCTTTATGTCAAAATCATGGTATGGTATTTGTATGTTATAGTCATCCGATATCAACCCAATAAACCAAAAGGCTTGAGAATAATATTATAACAAGCTTACAAATATAAGCGTTAAGCTTGAGGAATGCTTGTGTAAAGTATTGAGAAAGGCTTAAGAACAATTGTAGAAAAATCAAAACGGCACCATTTTTATAAGCTTACAAATGTAATTGTAGAAAAATATTACTTGTGAAAGCTTGTTGTAAGCTTATAAATATAATTGTATGTATAAATAGTAGAAAAAATAAAAAATATATTTTTATTTGCATATTTCTTTTCATTTTATTTCCTTCTTCAACTTTACTGCAATGTTCTTTATTTTATATTCTCCTCCTGTTTCGAACCATAACATCAACCTGAAATTCAATCCAACGGTATCATATAGTGGGACATTCAACATTATATTGAATTTTATTGAGGCTTTTATACTACCCTTTTCGAAAAAGGAATCAATGAATTGTATGAATCATTTTAAAACCAAAATTTAAAAAAATTTTACAGCAAGCTTAAAACAATGTTATTATTAATAGTTTTTTAAGCTTTCATTGCAAGTGTAAAGTAAGCTTATTGTAATATTGTTTTCAAGCTTTTTAAGTAAGTGTTCCTCAATTATTACAATCATGCTTGTGAATAAGCATACAATTAATCTTATAAAAACTGTATTTCAATAAGCTTACAATGGACAATTGTTATAAACTTGTTCTCAAGTCCTATTACATTTCGCTTACATCCTGGTCTGTTTGGAATGATTTTCACTGAAAACACTTTGTGTACAATAAATGCTCCAAATAAAAATTTTAGCTGCAAAAATTGAAGAGTTACACACCAAAACTTACACTTATGCTGTTTGAAATTTGATTTTTAATTTATTCAGCTCTACTCAAGGTTACTCATACGCCATAGGGTACTACTGGAGGCAAAAAACAATAAAATAAAATAAACTAAATAGCAGAATTCGTGTTGGAGATCATGAAATTTTTATTTCATATACATATCGCACGTTTTATGCAATAGGGATTTAACTCAAAAAATTTTTTTTTTTTGGGAAAACGCAAATAAAGTTTTATAATTTCAAATAGTTTCATTCTACGGCTAACTACAAAATCACTTTTGTTACCGCTATTTTTATCTTTTTGAGTATTTTATAAGACTAGACTCAAAGGCACTACCCAGTTATTGAAATATATGTCAAAATCCCAGAAATCGAAAATTTCGAGTTAAATCCCTATTGCATAAAACGGGCGATATGTACCTATCTGCGCGCGTGTAATGTACGTACATAAACAAATAAGCTCTGCTAATAACAGATAGCAGTTGAAAAGAAAGCAAAAAAAGTAAAAATTTCATAAAAATCGGTAAATAAAAAAATAAGCCAATACAAATAAAAGTTCTGAAATGTCGTAACAGCTGATCTAGCAGAAAACATTGAAGAAGAGTTGGCTGGAAGTGGCGTGATTTAACTACCTATGTATGTACATACCAGCGTTGCGTGATTCGAATCAATTTTGATTTCAAATCAACTTTCAAATAAAGAATCAACTCGATGCGTGATTCAAACTATTTTCAAATCAAAGATAATTTTTATTTGTGATTCATTTCTCAAAAGAATCAAAAATACCCTTTGATTCGTGGTTCAAACCATTTTCAAATCAAAGATAAATTTGATTTGTGATTCATTTCTCAAAAGAATCAAAAATACCCTTTGATTCGTGATTCAAACCATTTTCAAATCAAAGATAAATTTGATTTGTGATTCATTTCTTGATTCAAAAAATATCTTTGATTCGAATCGAAAATTTATTACGAATCTTGATTCAAAATATATTTTTGATTCGAATCAAAAATTTTATTCGAATCAATAATTTGATTCGAATCAAAAATTTTATTCGAATCAAAAATTTATTTAGAATCAAAAATACTGTAGCATATCAGAAATATTCAAGTACATTCTCGGTAACTTAAAACACAAAAATGTATAAAATGCATCAAAAGTCCAATAACAGCCAAATTGTATGCTGACGCCAAATGTGTACATGTGTATGTATGGCTTTGTTCAGAAACTCAGTTTGAAGCGCAACCTGATTTTGTAGTACAAGCAGAGCGTTCATAAACGTAAATTTTGCATGAAGCGTCGCTCATCACAGTCATCAAAATAATAATTACTGCCGCTGTTGCCCTTCATGCTGCGTTTCTGAACATAGCCTATGTATGTACATATATACATATTTCTGATTGTCGTATTTACGTTTGTGCTACGCCGTACGTACATACAGACATACGTATGTATGTATGTGCATAGGCACATTATTTGAAATAAAGTTTTGATTCAAAATAATTTTTTGATTCGAATCAAAAGTTTGATTCGAATCAAAAATTTTATTCGAATCAAAAATTTTATTTGAATCAAAAATTTTATTCGAATCAAAAATTTTATTCGAATCAAAAATTTATTAAGAATCTTGATTCGAAATCAAGTTTGAATCAAGAATCAAAAAAGATTTTTGATTCTTTTGAGAAATGAATCACAAATCAATTTTATCTTTGATTTGAAAATAGTTTGAATCACGAATCAAAGGGTATTTCTGATTCTTTTGTGAAACGAATCACAAATAAAATTTATCTTTGATTTGAAAATAGTTTGAATCACGAATCAAAGGGTATTTCTGATTCTTTTTTGAAACGAATCACAAATAAAAATTATCTTTGATTTGAAAATATTTTAAATCAAGAATCAGAAAGTATTTTTGATTAGTGATTCAGTCAAATCAACATCACGCAACCCTGGTATATACATACATATGTACATATATTGAGCTCCCGATAATACGGAGTGCTTTAGAATGAGATAAGTGATCTCTGGTTTAGAATGACTTTGGAATAAACTTTTTTATTTGATTATTTCTCAGTTTTTGCAATTCTGAAGAGTGCAGCCGGAGTTCCGATACTTAGAATTAATTGTTCTGGGAATGATGAATCGTGTCATAGTTAATACCCGGTTTGTTAGAAACTCAACTCAGCGTTTTTTGCCTAATGCATTTTTCGATTCCAATTAAAGTGGTGCTTGCGTTTTATTCTGTTTTGAAACTTGTTTAGCTTTCTAAAACTTAAAATAAGGCTTATGTACATATGTATATGTCATTGTAAGTCCATGTGAAGGTCGACATGCAGTCAGTTACACACATTTTGGTTTTGCTGATTTCCATGTCCTTCAGCGGGCAACAAATATCGGCAAACATCTTGGTATGTATACATTTACATACATGCATGCATATTTACATATGTAGATACATTTTTATACATACATATGTATGTAATGCATGCATCTAATTATTTTGACTCACTTTAATCAAATAGATATTAAACAAGCGCATGACATTGCATTTGAATTAATTTATTTATGTGAACATATGTATGTATGTATTTACATATGTACATATATTTGTGCATGCATATATGTATATTAATTTAGCCACACTGCACTATGAGTTTTCTGAAATACATATTTATATATTTTATCTCACTGTTATTGTTGTATTTTCTAATGATTTTTAAAAACAGAATGACGTTCGTTCGATGTGGATTGGCGCTCTCGATTTTTTTGATCTAACAAAAGCAATTAGTGACTTGCGTTTAGTTTGATTTTCACATTACAGTGTTAAATTTTTTTATATAGTGTTAAATTTTTGAACTCGGCTACAAATAATTTTACAAATTTTCACACATTATTCTTAATTACTAAATAATTTTTCTTCCACTTATTCTACATCTCCTTATTCTCGCTACTCCATAAGTTTTACCTCACAATTCGATTTGCTTCCACAATTTCAATTCACAAAATTTATTTAAAATTTATTTATTCATAGTACGATCGTTGCGCTCGATTAAATGCCTGCTACTAAATTCTAGCTTTGTGTCCGTATGGCTAGCTAGCAACACACGAGCCAGCGGCGGCAACAAAATTCTTTCCAAAACAATTGCATTACGCGCTGTCATACAAGTGTGTGTTCTTTGGCATTTCTCTCTTCTCTCACCCCAACCAAAATAAGCGCGAGCAGCACAATATTTTGGAGCTTTTTAATGCTTCGCCGCATTACGAGGACAATTTGATAAGTCTGTGACGGTTTGAATTTTGGCGTGCAGTCACTATGAGCATAAAGCTGCCTTCATACCTCAACCTCAAAGAAGTCGTCGGCGATAAAATCGCTGAAATGATTGCAGAATAAAAGTACGTTAAGTGGCTGAGATTGTAGTCAGCTCAACACATACTTATACCAACATGCCAGAAACCAAGGCACAATGAAGACGGGTGAACATGCACTAAAGAAAGCCAAAGTGTATCTAGCGGCCAAAAATGTCATGGTCACAGTTTTTCGGGTTTCATTAATATCGTTTACCTTAAAAGGGGTAAAAAATAAGCAACGAATATTATTCTGAGATTTTGGATAGATTCGGTGTTGATTTGAGGCAGAAGGTATAGCATTTGGCTATTCCATAATAAAAGTGCACGACATATTCTCCAGATTTAGCCAGCTCCGGTAAGAGATTTGCATAAATTGAAGTGGTTATCACTGAAAATAAATAATAGCTTAAAAAAACTAAAAAACACGCTTTAATCTTAAAAATCGTACTAAAAATTGAGAAATAATTTAATTAGAAACAAAATGATGAACGAAAATATAAGTATTTAAGGAAAAGCGTCGGGTGGTGTTCAGTATGTCAAAAAATATTTAAGATCGCTGTTTTTAACTAATATTTTTATTTTGACTTTTTTGAGATTTCATATAACGTACTCTTTAATTTCGCAACTAGGTATATTTTTGTACTAGTTGTACGAATCGAACATTTTCATGTTAAAATATTATTGAGCACCCCCACGCTTTTCCTTAAATACTTATATTTTCGTTCATCATTTTGTTTCTAATTAAATTATTTCTCAATTTTTAGTACGATTTTTAAGATTAAAGCGTGTTTTTTAGTTTTTTTAAGCTATTATTTATTTTTAACTTTTTAGTGAAAATTTTCATTAACGGATGTTTTATGCGGACGCAAGAATAAAAGTAAAAAGAAGTCTGATGAAGGGATGTGGTGATCTCCGAAATAGATCTACATACATATGTATTTATAACTTCTACCAAAAATATTAATTTTTCACATACATTTTTTCCTTATAAAAAAAAACATTGGTCATAAGAGCTCAAAAATGAAGCCTAAACGAAAAAATATCAACTAATATGTACTATGTGTATCGAAGCAAAACTATTTCAGTTTTTAATCGGAGATATGCTCTTCTTTATTTGCCTGTGCACATTCACAATGAACAGTCAGTGCTCCAAAATATTCTCATTGTCCTATTATCACTTCCATATTTTCTTGTATACCAAAAATAGTAAACAACTTCTTGAAAACAAAAATTGCCAAACAGATGTGAAAGTTACCAAGAAACCAACAGCGAAAAATAACCTATTTTGGTAATTACCAAGTTCGGCAACCGTGCTATAAATAGAATTTGAACCAGGGTTTGAAATTGCTTAGCTACTTTTGCTGCATTTGCTTTGCTTTTGCTAATGAAAAGTAAATTAGCAAACTCGGCCAGCCGAGTAAAAAACGAGAACACGATTCATTCGCTTCAGTTTTCAGCTGAGCCGTGTTTGCTTGTATAGTTAAGCAAAAGCAAAGCAACGCGATTTTGGGGATTTCATTTTACTTCCAGCAATTAGTTGTCTTTGCATTTTTTCTGCTTTTGCTTATTGCATCTTGTTAACATTACCATAGTTGAGTGATGGTGAATTACAGAGTTGAAAAAATTAGCAGCGCGCTGTAGAATGGAATGTTACTTTACATTTGTGCACATCTGCTGATGTTCTTAGTTTTATTCACATACACCGATTTCACCAATGCACCAAATTCCTAAAACAGCAAAGTAATTTTAAAATTTTCTTATCGAATTTCAATTATAAATAAATTTAAGAATTAAAAAAAAAATCAATTTAAATTAGTTTCAATTTGACTTTTCTGGGACTCGAACCTGCGCCTCTATGTGCTTATCTTTCTGTATTAAAAAATTATAATTCAATAGATGCTTTTGTGTACACAACAATTTTTTGATATGTTTTGGGGGACAGTAGGATTTTCGTTGATCAGTCATCAGAGTCTAGCAGCTGCTATGCCCCGATACACCAAGATGAATGGTGAGGGTTTTGAAGCAGCCACCAATTTATTATTGCTCAATAGATGTACATATGTATGTACATATGTACATATGTATTGATGCATCATCTATTTGTTCAGAGAGGGTGACAATTAAATTTCATTGGCATAGGTATAGAGATGGTTGATCGTTGCTCATCAACGAGGTTGATGGGTTGGCCATCAACAAGATGAAATGGACAACAAAATGTTTTTACATTTTCAAAATTTCGAAAATTTTAAAATAATTAAAAAATCGATGTGGAAATTGTAAAAATACTCACCGGTTGTAGCAAACTGATGCATTGTTGTATGGTTTTTAATACAGAAAATGCATAGATGCGCAGGTTCGAGTCCCAGTAAAGTCAAGTTGAAATTAATTTTAATTGATTTTTTTTTTTAATTTTTAATTTATTTATAATTCAAATTCGATAAGAAAATAGTTAAAACACCAGCGGTTTTGGGAAATTAGTGCATCGATGGAATTGGTGTATGGGAGGAATAATGAGCCATATCAGCAGATGTGCAGAAATTTAATATAACATTCCTTTCTACAGACGAACTCGCTCTACTTCTGTTATTTTAACAGCCAGCTGTGTTGAATTAAAATTTTTTATTCACCAGATGCACTAACAGAATTTTGTTGGGTCTCTGGCTTCCACGATTATTCGTAGTTGCAACTTCTCTGTTCATCTACGTTCTCTGTTATTGGCTTGCATACGGGAGTGAATTGAATGAAATTCATAGAGGCTATTTTGAAGAGAGGTAACATAAAAGCCACAATGAAGCATAGAGTATAATGTTGAATCTCATTATATGATGTCGTTGGGTTGAATCCCATGTTGATGTCACGTTTCGAATCCGGAGGTGAATAGAAATAATGGAGGAGAGAACACAATAAAGTAATATGAATGTTTCAAAAAAATAATAATTGAGTTAAACGTTTGCAACTTTTAGGATGGGATGAAGTTACATACATACATACATACATACATACATACATACATACATACATACATACATACATACATACATACATACATACATACATACATACATACATACAGGTGAAGCTAATAAAAGCGTGTTATAAAAAGAACATATTTGAGAGCCCCAAGAACACATATTATTTGGAAGGAATAAACAAATTGAACATATCTCGCGAAAACGACACTATATTTAGAAGAGAAGAGCTTATTTGCCGAAAAACACAACTTTCCTTTTTATAAGTCAGTAACTTATAAAACGACCCTCGTAATAACATTAGATAGATATTGAATTTTTACATATGTACGTGTGTATCATGCTATCAATGAAAATCTTTCAGAGCTATTGAATGCTGAATACACTGTAGGTAAATTTTTAACTTTTGGAATATCACAGCGAAACCCCGAGACACCCCAACTAAATTTTTGGCTGTAGAATACGATGGCATTTACAGAAAGTCAAAGTTATCTCTTGTTTTCGAGATATTTAGTAAAGAAGTTTCAGAGCTCTGAAGGTAATTTTTTTTCCGTCTATAAACTATACTCGGGCTTGGAACCCTTTACTTGCATAAACATTTTGACAGTTGTTCTTACTTAATTGGGGCATTCTCAATTCAATGCCGCCTTTAGTTTTCCCAATTGGCTCCGGTTTTCGAGATAACGGTATTTAAAAATTACCATCAATTTAGACTTTTTTGTTAATAACTCAGTCAGTTTATGAGATAGATTGCCAAAACTTTGCACATGACAATATTTTAGTATTACCTTAACTATTTCTGAAAATAATTGAAATCGGATCACTATAACATATAGCTGCCATACAACCGATTTTTCAGATATGGAAATTTTTGGGTATAACTTCGCTATTTAAACAGCTAAGGACATGCAAATTTGGAGAATTTGTACTCGTATTGGCCTTAATATATTCCCTGAAAATCGTCGAGTTCGGGTCACTATAACATATAGTTGCCATACAGCTGATTGTTCAGATATATGGTTTTGCAATTTTATTTTTTTATAACTCCGAAAATAGTCATTCTGCGTGAAAAAGCAACATAGACACTTTCATTCAAAATGAATAGGTGAACAATTTTCTCATATACGATTTCCACGTATCTGCATCAGTTATTGCAGTTTTGTGCAACCAAGTTTGAAATTTCACCATAGTTAGGCATTTATTTCAAGCCCAATAACTCATATGTATATCGTATTAAATGAATTAGATGATCTTTATATCGTCTTACAGAGAATTAAAAGACCTATTACGCAGTTTTTAAATGAAGAAAATATATGCATGTTTGAGGATTTTATACGCATTTGAATAATTTTTTTTTGTTAATTTTTCATACAATTTTTCTCCAAATAATACCTAAAAGTATGCTTCAATAGTTTTCAAATAATAGTTTTGTAGGAAAATTTTATTATAAATGCATATAAAATCCTTAAACATGCATATATTTTCTTCATTTTAAAACTGCATAATAGGTCTTTTAATTCTCTGTAAGACGATATAAAGATCATCTAATTCATTTAATATGATATATGAGTTATTGGGCTTGAAATAAATGCCTAACTATGATGAAATTTCAAACTTGGTTGCACAAAACTGCAATAACTGATGCAGATACGTGGAAATCGTATATGAGAAAATTGTTCACCTATTCATTTTGAATGAAAGTGTCTATGTTGCTTTTTCACGCAGAATGACTATTTTCGGAGTTATAAAAAAATAAAATTGCAAAACCATATATCTGAACAATCAGCTGTATGGCAACTATATGTTATAGTGACCCGAACTCGACGATTTTCAGGGAATATATTAAGGCCAATACGAGTACAAATTCTCCAAATTTGCATGTCCTTAGCTGTTTAAATAGCGAAGTTATACCCAAAAATTTCCATATCTGAAAAATCGGTTGTATGGCAGCTATATGTTATAGTGATCCGATGTCAATTATTTTCAGAAATAGTTAAGGTAATACTAAAATATTGTCATGTGCAAAGTTTTGGCAATCTATCTCATAAACTGACTGAGTTATTAACAAAAAAGTCTAAATTAATGGTAATTTTTAAATACCGTTATCTCGAAAACCGGAGCCAATTTGGGAAAACTTGGGCGGCATTGAATTTAGAATGCCCCAATTAAGTAAGAACAACTGTCAAAATTTTTATGCAAGTAAAGGGTTCCAAGTCTGAGTAAAGTTTATAGACGGTAAAAAAATTACCTTCAGAGCTCTGAAACTTCTTTCCTAAATGTCTTGAAAACAAGAGCTAACTTTGACTTTCTGTAAATGCCATCGTATTCTACAGCGAAAAATTTAGTTGGGGTGTCTCGGCGTTTCGTTGTGATATTTTGACCTCCCTACAGTGTTATTGTACTTTTCTGTGAAATATGTATGAAATGATGTTGTAACTTTGATACAAAAGACGACTGTTGTAAGTAGAGGCCGAAGACCAAATAAAATATCGGCGGCTGAGTAAAAGTTCACCCTATTTCAGAATTTGTTTCAAAAATGCCCTATTTCAAAATTTTATTTAAAAACACACCAGTTCACAAAAAGTTTGATACATATTTTTCTCAAATAGGGCGTTTTTGAAGCAATTTCTGAAATAGGGTGTTATTAAAAAAAATTCTGTACATACATAAGGCCGTGGCGATTTACTAAACTACATATATCGTGCCATCGAAATTCGGTTTCCTCTCATTTTTCTATGTAGAAAACTCTTGCACGACGTTTGCCTAAAATTAATTTTGATGTTCCGGAATTCGGTTTTTATGGGCCAAGACAAATTTTCGAAAATCAAAAATGGACAAAAATCGCTAAAAAATTAGCCAGGCCAATATTCACATCAAATTCAACCAAAATTTTATGCTGAATACAAATATGAAATTAGAATTAAAATCGGATGAATCGTTTTCGAGATATAGCCTGATTTTCGGGCTTGTAGGCTGAATGCTCCAAATCGCATATTTTCGCAATTGTCTCTAGCTGTATACATATAATATAATACAATGGCGCTATTATAACTCTGACGAGTTTTATGGCCGAGCGTCTCTCCCAATTCGAGGTGTGCTCCTTTTTGTTTTTTCCTACTAATTGGGTGGACCTACAGTTTTATGCCGGCTCCGAACGGCGAATGCATTTTTTGTGAGAAGCTTTTTCATGGCAGAAATACACTCGGAGGGTATGCCGCCCACTGCCGAGAGGTGACCGCTGCTCTTAAAAAATCCAATAATTGGATTTTTACTAATTAGAAAAATTTTTTGGTGTTTTGCTCGGACCGTGGTTTGAACCCGAGACCTCTGGCATAGCAGGCGAGCACTCTACCCACTGCACCACAGCGGCGGTATATAATACATCTTAAATTTTCTTGCAAATTACTTAAAGATAGGCAACGTCAATATAGTAACAATATTTTAAAATATTAATTTATCTTCCGGTATAGGAGAACTAGAATATACTCTTTTCTCTTTAGCCCAAAATCATGGTATGGGAATCTCTATGTTATAGTCAACCGATATCTATGATTTTCGCTTAACAGCACTTTGTGTACAATAAATGCTCCAATTCCTAAATTTCACATATTATGTATGTAGTTGTTATTTGATCATAATCAAATTTCAACAACTCTGACATCAGCCCACAAATCGGCATGCTATTTTGCTGTATACATACTATACTGAGTACAATGATCAGTTGGCATTCTGTTGTCATGTTCTTTTGATCGCTGGCGGGGTGGTGTTGTGTTTATTTCGTTTATTGTCGGCGCTTTTTTTCGTTTAATAATAAAAAAAGTCATACTAAAATAATCAATCAACGCTTAACCTTTGTTGTTGTATTGAGAACTTTGAATACCCAAACAAGCGTTCTCTCAATATTCATAGTGAGCGTGGAGGTAGATCATTGGCTTGGTGCGGTTGTCATAACATAATTTTTATCAAACGAAATGTGAGTATAAATTATTCGTTCTCTCATACATATGTACCTACAGTAAGTGTGTATCAGCTTTTTAGAGAGCTTAATATTGTTTATCGATCGTGTGTGAATGTATTGTGTTGCAATCTACATAATTAAAGAAAGCAAAACCACGTGCTGTCTACGTTATTAAGCTCATTAACAGATTTGGAACTTTTCATATGACCTTAACGATAGAAATTGTACTTGCATTCGTTTCTATGTTCACGAAGCTTGCTGAAAACTGGTAGTTATCTAATAAACATTGATGAGAATTAGGCCTTACCTTACAATAATTACTAATATTATGTTCAGACAATGCAAATTAATTGAGTGAATTAAGCTTTACATTTGCATCCTTGAAATTGTTGTTCATGTTCTGGTATGGCAGGCGAGCACACTACCAACTACACCACAGCGGCAACAATACAAAATTTCAGAATTTTAGCTCTAAAAATTGAAGAGTTATATCCCAAAAACGTAGACTTATGCTGTTTGAAATTTATTTTTTTTTTACTTTATTAAACTCTAAGAAAACTCGAGGTTACTCATACGCCATAGGGTACCACTGGAAGCAAAGAAAAAATCAATTTTCAAGCAGCATAAGTCTACGTTTTTGGGAATAACTCTTCCATTTTTGCGGCTAAAATTCTGAAATTTTGTATTTTGAGCATTTATTGCATACAAAGTGCAGTCAGCGAAAATCATCGGCAACGGATGACTATAACATAGAGATTCCATACAATGATTTTGGCCTAAAGAAAAAAGAGAGCATTAGTTCTCCTATACCGAAAGATAAGTTATAACTTTAAAATATTGTTATTATATTATTATCACTGTGGTGCAGTGGGTAGAGTGCTCGCCTGCTATGCCAGAGGTCTCGGGTTCAAACCCCAATCCGAGCAAACACGAAAATTTTTTTTTCTAATTAATAAAAATCCAATTATTGGGTTTTTCAAGAGCAGCGGTCACCTCTCGGCAGTGGGCGGCATACCCTTCGAGTGTATTTCTGCCATGAAAAAGCTTCTCACAAATAATGCATTCGCGTTCGGAGCCGGCATAAAAAAAACTGTAGGTCCACCCAATTAATAGGAAAAACAAAAGGAGCACACCTCGAATTGGGAGAGAAGCGCGGCCATAAAACTCGTCAGAGTTATAATACCGCCATTGTATTAGTATCTATTATTATTATATCGATTATTTTCCGTCCGTACAAATCGCCCCGGCCTAATGTATTTATATACCTAGATATTTGAATGACATTTCACTTATAATCCATTTTCTTTGCACGACAATTTGCAGAACACACCCCGTTTTCAGAGTAGCATTGAAATTCGTACTCAATTTGAGACCAATTAGTAAATAGTCTTACTTACCCTAGTCTATTAAGCGCATGTTTGAACAGAGTTTAACATGATTAGATTTTATTCATACTGCGGAAGCTTACTTTGTATGCAAGCACTAAATTAATGTTTTTAAACTTGAAAGTTCATAACAGAAAATATGTAAAAGCTTTAAGTTTACGAGCCCACAATTTTTGAAAGACTTTGGTTTGCTGGCTATGGCCAATATGGTCTTAGTACTTCAGCTAGAGTACTCGTACATAATTATCGACAAAGTAAAATAGATTAAGAAGTGTTACATAGTAAAAAGAAAGTGATTTGCTGATATCTTAATTTCGGCGGGTTAGTCTCCCATTAATGCTGTAATTAACGGAAATATACAAAATTGTTGCAGGAAGTTTAAATTGGCGCGTAAAGCAATCACTTAAAGCAATAAAAGTTGTGGTCAGCATTGCGATTGAATTGAATTCGTTTCAGCAAAATGCGGTTCGCAGCTGTTGCACTTGTTGAGGTTTTCCAATTGTGTTTATGAATTGAATAATTATTTAAATACCAACATACCGACATACATTCCCATTGAACAAAGTGTATATATTATGCCACTGAGAAATTAAATAATTTCTATGCAATTTATTATTTTAATTTTGCTTTTGTTATTATTTTAGCTCGAGCAAAAAATTTACTTACATATGTACATATGACAACGATAAAAAAGCTAGAATATACATACATATAATTTTAGTTAAGCACATATGTATGTATGTATTTATGTATGTAAATGAAGATACATATATACATATATTTAAATTAAATTTCGTCGCTTTAAAAGCTGTCAATACTTTTATATAGATGGCACCTATTAGCTTACTTGACTGTTGCGTAAGCTTTGAGTGTGAAAGTCGCGTAAGCAAAGCTAAATGAAGCTTGATATATATTTCAAGTGGTGTATTTGTAAATACATATGCACATGTTTATGTACCACCAGCCAAAGGTCGCTCAAAACACATTTTTGCACAAAAAAGTTCTATTAACTCATATCAGTTTTATGCGCTCCCATCCGTTTGACTTTTGAAAGTTTTCAAAAATTATTTATTCTACTTTGCATTAATTAAGTGTAACGTGCCCTGAAAAAGCTGCCATGAAAAAGCTTCTCACAAAAAATGCATTCCCTGTTCGGAAGCCGGCATAAAACTGTAGGTCCACCCAATTAGCAGAAAAAAAAACAAAAATTAAGGAGTACGCCTCGAATTGGGAGAGAAATTCGGCCTTTAAACTCGTTAGAGTTATATCAGCGTCATTATATTATTATGAACAAAGGAAAAGCAGGAGTTAGGCAACGACCTGATGAAAAAATTTGTTTCGATGATAAGTTTCGTATGCAACCCCGAGAGGTACATACATTAGGGTGGGGCGATTTGTATGGAGGGAAATTAATCGATACCGCCCTATCGAAATTCGGATTCCTCTCATTTTTCTGAGTAGAAAACTCCTCCACGACATTTGTCTAAACTTAATTTTGATGTTCCGGAATTTGGTTATTATGAACCAAGACGAATTTTTTGAAAATAAAAATTGGGCAAAAATCGACAAAAAATATCCAGGCCAATATGCACATCGAATTGGAGCAGAATTTTATGCTGAATCCAGATATGAAATCGAAACTAAAATCGGATGATCCGTTTTCGAGATATAGCGTGATTTCCGGTTATGGAGGCTGAATGCCCAAAATCGCATATTTTCGCGATTATCTCTTGTTGTGTACAAAACATCTTAATTTTTGTTGCAAACTTTTTAAAGATAAGTCAATACAATATATGAACAGTATTTTAAAATATTAATTTATCTTCCGGTATAGGAAAACTAGAATGCACTCTTTTTTCCTTGGCCCAAAAGCGCGGTATGGGTTCTCTATGTTATAGTCATCCGATACCGATGAATTTCGCCGACAGCGCTTTGTGTACAATAAATGCTCTAAAAACAAAATTTCAGAATTTTAGCTGCAAAAATTGAAGAGTTATTCCCTAAAACGTAGACTTATGCTTCTGAAATTTTGTTTTTTGCTTCCAATAGTACGCTATGGCGTATGAGTAACCTTGAGTTTTTTTTAGAGTTGAGTAAAGTGATGTATTGTACACACAGCAAGAGATAATCGCGAAAATATGCGATTTTGGGCATTCAGCCTCCATAACCGGAAATCACGTTATATCTCGAAAACGGATCATCCGATTTTAGTTTCGATTTCATATCTGGATTCAGCATAAAATTCTGCTCCAATTCGATGTGCATATTGGCCTGGATATTTTTTGTCGATTTTTGCCCAATTTTTATTTTCAAAAAATTCGTCTTGGTTCATAATAACCAAATTCCGGAACATCAAAATTAAGTTTAGACAAATGTCGTGGAGGAGTTTTCTACTCAGAAAAATGAGAGGAATCCAAATTTCGATCGCGCGATATAGGTTAGTAAATCGCCCCACCCTAACATACATATGTACGTACTAGACATATACGCCGCCGATTGACGCCGCCGCGCCGATTACCTTCATAATCGGCCGCCGCCGCCATAATCCGTGAAATCGGCGTATCGGCGCGGCGGCGTGCGCTGGCGCGCCATACCCGTATGGAGCGAGATGTGTACATATTTTCATAGTTTTTCTAACTGCTAAAGTTCTTCAAAACTAAAAAAAAGGAACCAATCGACGTGTTTTGACCTCAGGAACACGAAGCTGAATGCGGAAATGTTTTATTTTTTGACGGTTAAAAGTTATTAACAAAAACTTTGGCTGTTCCCTACTTTACTAGCCTCAGTCTTAAAGAATTTAAGCTACTGGAAAATTTCAGTTCGTTGGCTTACATAATTTTTTCTCAGATACGGAACCTTTCTGGGATCTGTTCCATTTAGTCCTACTTCTCGAGGTCTGTTGCTAATTGTTCTACTCAAAACTGCACCATTTCAACCCTCCTTGATATCATTAGATGCCGAAAATTATCCCAAACATGCCTCCAGAATCGAAAACTCATAGTTTGAACATAAGAAAGTTTCTGTTTTTGAATAGCCCTCACAGTTGTCGAACCTCAGCCCTATAGGGAATATTAAAGAAGACGATGGGGGATCAAAAATGGAAAAATAAGCAAGAGATGGAAAAAAAATTAAAGAAGCTTGGTACTTAATACCAGTTGCAAATTGCGCTGATTTGGTCAACCCTATGCCACGAAGAAGTAAGGAAGTTATAAAAAATAAAGGAGCTTCAACTAAACATTAGTTTAAATCTAGCTGCAGCAGTAATATTGTAGTTTATTTGGAAAAACAATCGAATTTAAAGTTTGTTCCTATTATTATTTCCAACTTAAATTATACATTTCATTATTTTTATTCATAAAAATTAAATTATTATACAAAAACCACCCCAGAGTCATTGAAGCCTGTCCTCTCCGTGTAAGCATTAATATATGGTAATTATTATTTGGTCTTAAAATGAAATAAATGGAGAATTGCAAAATTTTGTCCCTATTATTTTTTCCAACACTGTATATACATATATTTATTTTAAAGTGCCTTATATATATATAAATATATGTATGTATGCATGTTTATTATCATACAAAATAAGCAAATGAATTTAAATTTGCCCTTACATATGGATTTGTGTATATTCTTTAATATTTATTTTCTTTATTTTATATTTTAGTTTATGTAACAATTGTTTTTTGCTGTTAATAAAAAAGTTTCAACAATTTAAGGTGGATATTAGTTTATTTATTCCATTCAGCCAGCGATATTAAGGTAACTAAATAAAATTAACATTTGAATTAAGGGTTGTGATTTGTAGATTTGGGGCAGGCGCGCCGGCGCGAAAAAGCACGCCGGCATCGCCGCCGCCGCCGAAATGTTTTTGTAATAGCGCCGCCGCCGCCGGAATCACTGTCGGCGTATATGTCTAGTACGTACATACATATACTCACGCAAATCAATTTCAGGGCAACGTCTGTAAAAAATTTGGGTGGAGATAATAAGTCAGTCTGTTACTCTTATGATTCGTCGTAACTGCCGCTTGTTCGAATTAATGAGATACATACATATCTATGCCGCATAAAACAAAACAAAAAACATTTGACGCTTCAAAAAAAAAAAAAAAAAAAAAAAAAATTAAGAACGCGACTGTCTTTGGCCGGACTGAAGACTTAATATCTTCATGAAGGGGAAAATTAAACTTTACATGATCTGATATTCATTAATTTGTACTGCCAATCCTGTCTGACATGTGTAAAAGATTGATTGGACACGCCCTAGCAGTCTAAATGGAAAAGTGATCCTGAAAATGTCTGTATATGAACAATAGGTTGTATGGCAGATATACATATATACCCACACACCGAATTTCAAGTAAAGTAGATATCTCAAAAACTGAGGTACTAGTTTACGTTCAAACAGACGGACATGGGTTAAATGACTCAGCTTATGAACCTGACCATATCTGTATATATTTTGGTGTAACTGTCACACCTCCTGCTGGTACTTTCAAGATTCGAGTTTCGGCAAAAAGTTATAAAAGTTATAATAACATTTCATGTTCATGAAAGGTATAAAAATTCAAGCGCTAATCATCGCCTAGCTGCGATCAAGAGTTCAATTAGAATCAAAGACCGCCTACTTTTAACGTAAAATACCTTTAAACTTTGTATTTTGCGTAATTTGCTAATTTTTTTGTTTTATTATTTGTTTTAAATTACATATATGTATGTAAATATGTATATTCTCTCTTTTGACTTTTATTTTCAACTTGCAAAGCTTCTAATCAATTAAGCGGATACGTATGTAGATATTCGCATGCATATAGTACATACATATGTATGCATTTAGGTATGTATTCCACTGCTCACCGATCATGCTTGTTTATTCTCATTTTTCACGCATGCATATCTTTCTGTGTTCTCGCAAGAACGTGAAATTCTAAATGCTAAAAATTGGCTATTGCCCAGCTGATGGGCGCTGCTGCCGCTCCTAATTTTCGTTTGTATAAAACCACATTGCTTTTGGGCAGGCGTTTGCCAGATTGGCCCATTAGCTCAGTTGGTTAGAGCGTCGTGCTAATAACGCGAAGGTCGCGGGTTCGATCCCCTCATGGGCCACATTTATTTTTTTTTAGTTTAATTTTTAATTTTTACTTTCTAGAATCAGTTTTCCTATAAATATGTTTGTATATACATATGTACGTAAGTCTAATAGTTATTTATATTAAGTTATATTAATAACAATTTTCTGCTGATTCTACGCGCATATGCAACTCTTATATGTACTTACCATTTCAGCCATTTTTTGCGCATTTTTGTTTGAAACCCTATTAATTTAAAAGTAAGTGACATCTGCTAGTCTTTTTTTTTCTTCTCACTGCTATTTACATATGAACATACTTGACACATAGTATGTACATACTTAATTAAATACATAAGCAATAAAGTTCAGAAAGTAGATGTATGTACCAGCCGACTATGACCACTAAAATGTGCTAATATTAACTTGAGGTTAAAAAATGCAAAATTCGCAATTTATATCAGTCAAAGGCTAAGTCACGGCTGCAATTAATGTGTGCAAATTTTACATTGTATGGCAAAAAAAAAACACAATATATATGTAGAAAATGTTAAATTTATTAGATAGGGCGTGCTCGACAATGATAAATGGGTTAGGCATTGTACTGCAAATTATTGGCAAAATACTTTATTGCGGGGGTGGCTTGCAAATATACATACACCTATGTACATGTACATACCATACAAATTTTAAAAGGAATAAAAATCCCGGTCCGTGACATACATATATGTATGTACGAGACACCTTCCCCAATCCGAAATTTGAATGCACATCTTAAAAGACATGAATATAAAGCGCACCGCTTTCATAACTTAAGGGCTGGTTTGCATGCGCTCTTTTGTAGCTCTTTAAGAAGTCAATATGAATCATTTTGAATTTTTTAAAACCCAGTTGGCAAAAACTTGTAAGTCAAATTTGCAGCAGTTGCTCGAATTATCTTCTCCAGAATCAAATGCAAAGGATTTAAATAAGTAAATTTAAACTATTTAGAAAATCCGTCCCTGCTGTAGATGGAAAATACGCCAGTTTATCTATCATCTGAAAACGTGATAAAAGTGTTGAATCATCTTTTGGGAATAAAAATTTAATATACCTCCAAGTGGATCCATGTGCTGCTATCAATGAGTATTTCAAGTTCATAATGTTTTCTATCAAACTTTTGTTTCCCAAGTTGGATATTACGTCAATGATTTTTAGTTTTACTCAGAGTTGTAATTATTATAAGAGAAAAAATAAAAATCAAAAAATAATTATTATTGAAAGAAACATATTTTAAAAGTCTTTCCATAATAGTTATTACTGAGATATTTTTTTAAAGTCGTTTTGTAATTATTATAAATGAGAAATTTTGTTTTATATCTTCAAAGAATTTTATATTGAGACAAATTTGAAAAAAGTCTTTAAGTAATTATTGTTTTTTAAGTCTTCAAAGACTTTTTCATTGAGACGAATTTCAAAAATATCTTTAAGTAATTATTTTGAGTAACAAATTTATTTTTTATATCTTCGATAAAAGTCTTTCATACAATTTCAAATTGGAAATTTGATTGAATTTTGAAGCACTTATGTATATGAAAGTTATTTTTATTTTATACTTATATGAAAGTTATTGAAAATTTTCTGAGACTTTTTTGAACTTTGCCTCAATGAAAAAGTCTTTGAAGATATAAAAAACAATTTTTTACTGATAATAATTACGCAAAGACTTTTTTCAAATTTGTCTGAATATAAAAGCCTTTGAAGACTTAAAAAATATATATTTGAAATAACTATTATGGAAGGATTTTTTAAAATATAAGTTTCTGAATAATAATTATAGAAGATCATTTTTATCAGGAAAAAAATATTATCAAGACTTTTATGATTCTGAAGAAAATTTGTAAGACTTTTTTATAATTTCAAAATGATATAATAATTATTCTACATCTCTGGTTTTACTTCACTTGATAATCTAAAAAATATAAAAAATATCTACATACATACATACATACAAGTTAAAAAAGTCTATTCCAAATACATAAGTCTAATCTTTTCCAACAACTTCATTATCTTTATAGACTTGAGAACACTTCTTCCTCAACCAAATGGCTGCATCTGTTCTCTTTGCTTGTGGCTTGAATGAGCAAAAATTGCCAAGCTTCGTCCATATCAGCGAAGAATCCAATGTTGATAGCAGCTTTCTCGTAAGTTCGATACTCGGCCAGCGTTTGCGCATCTCTAATGCCGGCACAGTGTTGGTGTGCTTGCAGCACAACTATACACATTACTTCCATGCCGGCATGCGACTCGGCTACAATACCAACATTTTCAATGACAAAACTCTGCATATTGTTGATCCGCTGACGGAAATGGCACGCAATGGCATCACAAGCAAATGGCTTAGGGATGAGCGTCGCCTCACCGCAACTTTGCTGGATGCCATACGTGACCATATCAACGCAAGCGTAACGCAGCGCATCAATACGACAGTGTTGATAGATAATTTGGCGATTTTGTTGAATTTGGGCGCTACAAAAGAAGAAATCGTATTGCTATGTCATGATTTGGCGGAGTTGCCAAAACAATATGAGAATTTGACGGTGATTACGAAAATGAGTAATTGCGATTTGTATGAGCCGCTGGATAATAATGTGGCAAAGCTTGGCACATTGCGTATACGTGCGGCACATTTACCGAGCGGAGTGTCCCGTGATGTTGATGGAAAATTGGTGATCGAACGTGAAGTAGTGGCATCTAATGGTGGTGGTGGCATACAAAAAAATTCTAGTACAAAACAAGTAATACCAGACACAATAAAAGAGGCACAACAACAAGTAAAACAGCCAATTCAAGTTGTGAACAGCGACGATATGAAGGATGAGATGTGCGAAAAGATAAAGGATACCAACCAACAGAGTGGACCTGAAGAAGATTTGAAAGACCAAGAGCAGCTGGAAGACTCGGTAGAGAAAATGGAGTTGGAGGCAGAAGAGAGTCAGACTCCAGAGAAAAAGGAGCAAGAAAACGAAGAAGAAGAAAAACAATATAGGACACCCGAGAAAATTGAAGTGAAACAAAATCCTAAAAAGCAAAAGCAAGATGTAGAAATGCTGCAGAACGATGGCTATGCTTTAGAGGTGGTGCGAAAAGAAGTGCTCTATAAAGTTCATGATAGAAATATAAAAATTTTGAGTCCCGGTGAAGTGGGTGTAAAAGTTTAGAATGCTTGCCTCAAAGCTAAAAATATGTGCATACACTAAGGATTACATACGGCAAATTTATAAAACTTGTTGAAATAAATAAATGAAATGGAATTTCGTATTTTATGTTTAAAAGTTTTATTTGTTCTAATTTCTGTATTATCTGTAAACGATTGGCTGTGAGTTTTGGATGAGGAATACATAGAATAACTTAGGAAAACTTATAATAAGAAAAAGTGCACTTGTTTCTCACATTCAGTACCAAACATTCATTGCTAACTATGCACTAGACCTGGGCAATACTGAGTAGCAATTGGACTATTACGTACTTAAATACATTATAATTCGATACTTTCAGAATATTCAAGTATAAGTACAAGTACAAGGAATTCTAAAATAATTGAAGTTTTAGCAAATACTTCAAAGTATTTGAAAAGAATTAAAAGTATTTGAAAAATGTACTTGAATCGATTTTTTAATTCTTTTCAAGTACTTTCAATTACTTACAAATCGATTCAAGTACATTTTTCAACTCTTTTCAAGTACTTTCAATTCTTTTCAAATACTTTGAAGTATTTGCTAAAATAAAACTTCAGTTATTTTGCAATTACTTGTACTTGTACTTGTATTTGTACTTGTACTTGAAAATTTTGGTAATGCCAGTACCAGTACCAGTACAATTCCTTTAAAATGTACTTGTCACAAGTCGTACTGGCACTTGATATTACCCAGGTCTGCTAAGCACATATTTGATTGAGATACATACATACGAACCGAAAGCTTAATTTTTCAGAGTTAATCAAGTTTCAGTAGAAAATACAGGTATCGTAACTTTATATCAACCTAATTTAGACGAAACGTTCATTGTTAGTTTTTATAACTTTCGTAGCATAAATTGCTGTTACAAAATTGGTTCAAAACACAATTACTGTAAAAAGAAGAAGATGAGCTAGACCAACCATTTCTGCATGACCGAAGACATACCGGTGGGATCTGCCTTTGCTATCATTTACATTTAATACCCAGAAAAAGTTAAACAACAATATATGTACATATAATATTAATATTGCAATCAATAAACGAGCTCAACAGTCCGCCACTTGCAGTTAAAGGTGCAATATCATCCATCCAGCGACCCAAACTTTGTAAATACTTTCTAAGAATGGTGTGATTGCTAATTTTCACAAGAGTTAGAGTAAAGTGTTCTGCTATTCGCACAAATTAACTAGTAATGACCGATTAGTTATTGAAATGAAAGTTTAGTTGCTTTGCTGTGCATGGTAAGCAAAAGTTCATATGATTTGCAGCTAAAATGTTGCGCAAATTTGTTGTTCATGTGTAGCAGAGATGTTAAGTAATGCAGTACTTTGTGACCGCGCAGTCTTTTGATTGGGGTCAAAATGACTGCTATTCATTTTTTGTCAGTCATGACTGGGAATTAAAAAAGTAAGCCTTCAGTCTGACTGGTAAATTTTAACTGTGCAGTCACCTGGTTGCAAACCACCCCGTTACTGCAATCATTTGCCATTCTTCTCATAGGGGTTGCTAGGTTTTTAAAGATTCGATCCCTAAGTTCGAGACACCAATCTCTTTGGCATGAGAGGAGGATTCCTACTTTATAATTGTATTAACCCTACATGCGCCATTGGAGACACTTCCACCCAGTACTGAGTTTATACCACCTTAATGTAACGTTTTTTGCCACCATGTTAAACGTCGTCAATAAGCATTCATTTTTTTCAAAAGAGGTATTTAGATCGATTCAGTAGAACCGCAAATAAAACACATTTAACATTCCGATGAATATAAGTTTTTCGCTTTCTGTAGTCTTTTACATGTGGTCCATTCTACAAAGATTTTTTTCTCAGGAGACCCCTAATGATATTTTAAGCGAATAATTATCTAGAACATTTTAGCCCTCTAGCGACCTTAAAAATACTATTTCCTGACTGTATAAAAAGGGGTCAAAATAACCCTTTCTTAGGGGTGCTAGATGGTTAAAATATTCTAGAAAATTATTCGGTATAAAATTTCAGTAGGAGACTCTTCAGAAAAAAACTTTATTATAAAATTAACCTAGAAACCACAAGAAGCGAAAAACGCATATTCCCCGGAACGTTAAATGTGTTTTATTTGCGGTTCTACGGCATCGATCGAAATACTTCTTTCGCAAAAAGTTAATGTTTTTTGACGACGTGTAACATACCGGCAAAAAAAGTTACATTAAGGTGGTATAAACTATGTACTGGGTGGAAGTTACCCAAATGGCGCACACAGGGTTAATACAATTATAAAGTAGGAACCTTCCATAAAACCGAAGATATGAAAAAATGAAATTTAGCGACATCTAGCGGGGTCCAACAAAAAAAAATTTCCGGAAATGTTTTCGAAAAAGAGATCGTATGGTGGCGAACTTCTTTTTATCGATACGCTCTAGTGTACATATCGCTAGCTTAGAGTGCAAATTGCGTAAGTCCTTTTTTTTCAAACTTTGTAGGAGAGATAAAAACAAAAAATAAAAAAAAATTTCGAAATGAAAAAAAAAACGTTCTGTTCATGTAAATATTTTGGACTTACACAATTTTCTTCGCTTTTTCGACTTACATAATTTGCGTATCACTGAATAACAACGAGTAGAAATATGACAAGAGTCACCGACTTGTTTAGCGCGGTGCGTGTTTGATTTTTCTAGCGTTGTACATAAAAATACACTTTTTCATAAAAATGGACTTACACAGTTTGCACTCTAAGCTAGCGATATTTATTTCAAAGATTTTATAAACTGACCATTTTAGGTATATGAAAAGTAAATACTATTACAGCTAAAATACATAGAGAGCATATTTTTGGTACTAGTTTACTAAATGACTGCTTAAAAAATATCGCCAGTCATCAATGAATGAAAAAAATGAATGGTCGGTCATACTTGCCAAAAATACTGGGGACTTCAAATTTTAAATCATCAGTAAAAAAAAAGACTGAAAGGCTGCATTCAAGACTTCAAGAAAAAGAATGGGACTTCAAGGGATGAAAGTCACGATGACTGCAATACTTAACATCTCTGATGTGTAGGTACTATGTTGAGCTTTGGTTTTGTTGTTTCATACTGTATACTTGCTTTTGCAAAGTTTAATGAAAAACTGATTTATTTATATATATATTAAGGTACGAATGCATAAGCATTTGCTAGTTCAGTGTAAGTAGCACGTTGTCGGTATTACATATACATATTTACATACATGTATATCCAACAGTTCATCGGTCTCGCAAAAAAAACCAACATGTCGACAAATGTGATTGACGGCAAAATGATTCTGAAAGTTTTTCTTGAAGTACATAGTGGCAGTAGATGTTAATGCATAAGGTCTATAACCTGCATACATCTCCATACATACTGAGTATATATATGTATACATATGTACTTGAGAAATTGGGCAATCTTAAATATTTGAAAACTTTCGGACAAGCGAAAAACAAAGAAAAAAGGAGAATAATATTGTTTTGCATCCTCTGAACATTGTAGTCTACGTTAACAGTACAAAAAAGCTCAAAGAAATCTTTATATACATATATGTATGTATGTAGGTACGTGCTTTGTTTAACCACATTTTGGCCTACGGTCACTACAAACTGTCAAAAGTGTAAAAAACTGATATTTAGATAAGGGCCAATGTCCAAGAAAATATTCACGTAGAAAACAGAATGTCTCTACATATGTATACACATATATACATATTTAGGTAAATATTAAAGAATGAATGCCATTTCGCAGATGCAAATCGAAAAAAACTTGCTTCTAAAGCAATGGAAAAATCCGTTGGTCATAAATATTACTATCATTCTTGTTTAACTGCGTACATTTGTGGGCGGGTTGTGATAAACGAAATGCGTTGCCATTGTAGCAGTAAAAAAGTCATACGGCCTGAAGGATTCAACAAAATTATTACCTTTTAGTTTAACTATCAGCTCAATTTCCTAAACGAAGAGCTGTAAGCACTCCATCTAAGTATTACTTTTAATGTACATACATTTGGGTGGGGCGATTTGTATGGATGGAAATTAATCGATACCGCGCTATCTCTCATTTTTCTGAGTAGAAAACTCCTCCACGACATTTGTCTAAAATTAATTTTGATGTTCCGGGATTTGCTTTTTATGGGCCAAGACGGATTTTTGAAAAAAAAAAATTGGGCAAAAATCGACAAAAAATAACCAGGCCAATATTCACATCGAATTGAAGCAGAATTTTATGCTGAATCCATATGTGAAATCAGAATTAAAATCGGATGATCCGTTTTCGAGATATAGCCTGATTTCCGGTTATGGAGGCTGAATGCCGAAAATCGCATATTTTCGCGATTATCTCTTGCTGTGTACAATATATCTTAAAGTTTGTTGCAAATTTCTTAAAGGTAGGTCAACACAATATATAAGCAATATTTTAAAATATTAATTTGGCCCATAAAAACCAAATTCCGGAACATCAAAATTAATTTTAGACAAATGTCGTGGAGCAGTTTTCTACTCAGAAAAATGAGAGGAATCCGAATTTCGATAGCGCGGTATAGGTTAGTGAATCGCCCCACCCTAACATACATACATATGTATGTACATATATACAGTTTGGCACCCGTTCAAAATTCAAACATACTTGTTTATAACACTGTGACACAAATTGAGGGCTGTTGTCTGGGAGCGGAAAAATATATACACAGGACGAAATACCACTATCCATATAGTAAAGACCCCGAACCGTTTTGCTCCCTGGGGTACAATTTTTTTTATTGCCATTTTAAATTTGCCAAATTTTGTCTGATTTTTAATTTAAATAAAGGAAAAAGGGGGTAAAATAGACACCCAAAAAAGAAAACTTCTCTCGATCAAAGACACATTGGGCCGTTTTGAAAGTCCAATAAAAAAAACAGTATTTTGCAAGTTTATCGACAGGTCTAGAAGCTTATTTGCCATAAAACTTCACTAGGGGCTTCTCAAACAAATAATTTGTACACAGAACCTTAAGGACATTTTTCGTTCAATGAAGGGAAACACACCGTATAACGGCAGGTTCCGCTTCGTTAGACAATTCAAAAAGCAAACCAACCTTTTCTATATTCATTGTCGTTTTCCAATCGCTTTCAATTTGTTTACCAAGCCTACTATTTATTAGTTCCTCACGTCATCCTCACTGCTGAACTGGTTTCCCTATTCGCTGTCGAAATTAAAAAAACTTGCACAGTTTAAGTATGTAACACCAGAAAATCTACAATAAAGTTCGCCGGTCGAAAAATTAAAATATAAATACATAAATTTAAATTTGAGTTCGAAATGCCGAAAAAGTTGTAAAACAGAATGTAGCAACATACCCCATGCACAGTTTTATCCAATAAATATATATCTATTAAAATGTATATAAATTAAGAGCTGCTCTAATAAATATGCCCCTTGCCCAATATACTTTTTTTCCATATTTTCCATTTATTTTATGGCCCAATTAATATATGTAAAACACATATTGATGTTGTTGCGGCAAATTTAATTTACTATCACGGTGGGCAGGAAGCGACGATAGGTTGCATGAAAATGTCGACAAAAAGGGAAAGTGGGGTTGTGTTATGTGATGTTTATAGATGAAACATCCGTTGAAATTAAAATCCGAGCTGCTCCTTTTTCAAGGATATCCACATTTTTTGTTTTTTTTTTGAAAGGATCAAATACTGACGAAATCAAAAATTCGCCAAACTCCAAATTTTTCCGATTTCAGTACATTATCTGGTAGCTAAGGGATACAAGAAAACGTATTAAAAAGGAAACAGGACACCTGTAGTGGAAAAATCCAATGTGAACAGGACCTAAAGGATATAATATAAAAATAATATAATATAATAAAAAAGTACCCACTTTAATTTGCGTATAACTCCTAAAATGTTAACTCTACGTGAAAATCCCTTATTATATGTTTCATTCAGAATAAATAAAGGAATATTTCTTTAATATACAATTTTTATGTACCTGCAGTGCTTAATGTAATGTGCATCTAAAGTGAAAATTTAAAAAAAAGTACGTTTTTTTATGGTGCTATTTTAAGTTCAAATATTTTGCTCGTTTATGTAAATATTTTAATTTAATGATCCAATTCTCATTCTTACATATTTATACGTTAATATTAAAGAGAATTAGGGCTGAAATACGCGCTAGCTGTGCACGGTGGGCGGTAAGCAACAATAGGTTGCATGAAAATATCGAAAAAACGATGGCCGGCTAAAAACTTACGTAAAATGATATTCTAATATACTTCATAAAGACACAGCAAACGTGAGTAACATCTCAAACATTTTTTTAAACGAAAATTAGTACCGGCGCACATAGGGATATTTTATCAATCTGGGCGGCCAAAACCTCATTTCCTAAAACTGGCCCTATTTCCAAAAAATAAAATATTTTAGTAGGCCAGGACCCTAACGCATCATTTTCAATAAAAGTTTATTCTCAAAACTCAAACACAAAGTTTTTACAGTCAATGAAAGTTTGGTCATTCGTGTATTTCTCGCGGCATTTTATAACGTTCTTAAAGTTTCAACGTTTTCAATTCATATTTTTACGGTTTTAAGTGAAGTTTTTCAGAATACTGTTATGGATTCTTTAATACAGGTAATCGAGTACAAAATTCATGTTATTGAGATTTAGTTAGTTGTTAGTGTCTTCTTAATTACGTTTTTAAAAAATGATAAAAATTTCCCAATTTTTTATTTTCAAAAGGGGTTTTGTTTAGGTGCCCGGCATTGTCCGGCACTGACTCTTTTTTTTCTAGATAGTCTGTTCCCTGTTATTTTGAGTTCAAGAAAGATCGGTTCCGGTTTTTTCCGGTTTTAAGAAAAACAGGCGATTTTTCACGTTGGGAAAAATGACCCCACCACACAAAAAAAAATTAGTTGTTTGTGGATTCGAGAACACCCATCTAGGAATATATAAATCGACGTGCTCCGAATCCAAAGTCCGCTTGTCCAATATACCCCCAAAACTTCGACAAAATTGCGAAAAGCTAAAAAAAGCCCCAAATGGCACATTTCATCGACCTAACCTACTAACATGTATTTCGACGTTCTGAATCCAAATCTGAGGTCGGTTTGGTCTCACTACATCACTTTTTAAAAATGTAAAGCCACATTATTTTCTATGTTTAATTGAATTGAAATCACCGTGGGTAACATAATAAACAATTTAAAGCCAAAAAAGAGTTTTGGCCGCCCAGATTGATTAAATACCCCAATGTGCGGCGCACAGCTTGGCACATATTCGTTGGGCCATAGTTTTTTCGATATATTCATGCAACGTATTGTTGCTTCCCGCCCACCGTGCACAGCTAGCGCGCATCTCAGCTCTAACTTTACTTGGTTATTAACGTATAGATATGTAGGAATGAGAATTGGATCATTAGATTAAAATATTTACATAAACTAGCAAAGTATTTGAACTTAAAATAGCACCATAAAAAACGTACTTTTTTTGAAATTTTCACTTTAGATGCACCAAAGTACATTAAGCACTGCAGGTACATCAAAATTGTATACCAAAGAAATATTTTCACGTAGAGTTAACATTTTAGGAGTTATACGCAAATTAAAGTGGGTACTTTTTGTGTTATTTTATATTTCAGTGGTTATCCTTTAGGTCCTGTTCAAATTGGATTTTTCCACTACAGGTGTCCTGTTTCTTTCTTAATACCTTTTCTTGTATCCTTTAGCTACCAGATAATGTACTGAAATCGGAAAAATTTGGAGTTTGGCGAATTTTTGATTAGGTCAGTATTTGATCCTTTCCTTTAAAAAAAAAAAAACAAAAAATTTGGATATCCTTGAAAAAGGAGCAGATCGGATTTTAATTTCAACGGATGTTTCATCTATAAACATCACATAACACAACCCCACTTTCCCTTTTTGTCGACATTTTCATGCAACCTATCGTCGCTTCCTGCCCACCGTGCTACGTTTAAATTACTACGTAAAACATAATAAAAGTTGTGGTTGCTATTGTCATATAATTGAATTTGTTTCAACGCACTGCACTTTCCATCTGCTAAAATTGTTGTGGTTTGTGCCGAACAAAAAATTATCATGCACATAATTGATTTAATCAAAATTGCGTTCTTGTGCGTATTTTAAGTATGTATGACCTTTTAAATTAACCTGCCTTTATTTCGATCATTAACATTTGCTAAGAATTATCAACTTTTCAACCATTTGATATAAAATTAAATATAGTAAATTCTTCTGATATAGAAAAGAATTTTAATATTTCATTTCCCAGTTTCTTTATGCAGCCATTTCTGGTCTATCAAAATACATATATTCACGTTAGAACTAACAACAATAATAAATACATACATATGTAACTTTACTTTTGATTTATTCCTTATACACATGTACATACCTACATATATACAACCCATTTTGTCCAATTCTTAACTTAATTATTATCTATTTTTCGTAAATCGAAAGTAGCCTAAAATAAGTATTACTTTTAACGTCAATAAAAAGTAAACGTAATGATTTGGAACATATTTTGTGGAATATGCTGCATACGATTTATGCCAGCCGATTGTGCAGGTTTCTGTTCTGCTGTTGTCGCAACTGCAGACTGTGCGCTTATGGCATTGGAACGTGCACATGCACAATTTGTTGAGCGGATGCTGGCATTTTTATCACAGCCTACGCCTACATGGCAACTTGTTCCAGCGCTGCTATTCAATGTAGTTACTGTTGTTCGAATACTGTCCTGCAGAGAAGAATGATCATGATTTGTGTCACGACCGTGCAATCGTATAGTTCGATAGGCAGGATAATGATAGCGATCATTGGTATTCACCATTGAATGAAGCCGCATCGAACCGTTTGGCCGATAGTATGCGTTATAGCCATGACATTTTCTTCTGCGATAGCGGCCGGGGCAGCGAAAGGTGACCTGTTGAGGAAAATGTGAGATGAAAAAAGATGATTTTATAATTATGTAGATCTGACGTGATTTTCTATACGATTGCGACTTTATAACATTGATTTGAAAATTACTAAAAAAAACATCATGTGACATAATGCAGTACATTGTAGTCCGATAATTTTTCTTTTCTTATATGGTATTATATGTACATATGTATGTGTTGAGTTGAGCTGATATGCTGATGTAATATCTCTTAAGTGATATGAAAATAATATCATTTAATGTGATGTTGAGGTAAGGCAGATAATAGGGTGATATCCAGATATGATGTGATATTTCTATTGTGGTATGATGTGTTGATATTGAGGTCAGTTGATGTGCTGATGTGATATCATGTGATGTGATATCGTTTATGTGATATTATGTGATATGGAAATCCTAGTAAATACATAAAAGTCTATATATGTACATATGTATGTGTTCACATCATAATCTCTTCAACCTTTTTACAAATTATTTTCAAAACTTTTTGTATTCACTCACGCTAAAGGCATCACGAAATTTATTACTCATTATACTGTACAGCAACGGATTTATGCAAGTTGATAGATAATACATAATGCCGGACACCATGTCGACAATCTCAAAAACATCCTTAAATAACTTCGATTCAATATTGGCACTACTGCCATAAACAGCCATCAAACGTTGAGCATGAAAGGGAGCCCAACATAAAAAGAATGCAGCGGCAACGGCACCTGTTGTTCGTGAATGTAAAGAAATGAAATTTTTGTGAAAAGGCAAGCAGATTGAACATGTAAACTAAAATAAAGTGAATCAGAATAAAAATTGAAAATAGCCAAAAAAAAAAATGTAAAAAAAAATGAAGGTATGTAAGTATTTGCATATTTCTATAGGCATAATCAAATAAAGCGATCAAAGCATTTTTAAGATTTCGACACATTCTTTTGAATTTTACAACTACTTTGATTCCTTTTCGTGTATGTGCATTAGGCATATAACAAATGTTGACGAAAAATTTGGCATACCACCACGTGGTGGCAAATATTGTACAAGTAATGAATATCACTTTTTTAGGTGATTTCGGTTCAAAAACATTCCGCGCACAGCTGTGTTATTATTATACTGAATCAGAATTTTCTGAAGAAAAATTAGTTTAGGTTGGGTGGGGCACTTTCCTTAGTTCCACTAAAAGGCGTTTGGAATAATAGGAAGATTATTAGTTAAATAAATATCTATTATTATGAAGAAAAGCGTGTACACTGTACAAAACTTTTTGTTTTTTTCAGCAGTTCTGTTAAAAAAGTAATTTCGTTTTGCGCGGAAACTTTTTTACAATTTCGCAAAAAAAAAAAAATGGGGTTCATACTTTTTTATGCTCTATTCGACTATGGTATGCCGTTTTTCGTATTTGCAAAAATTGTAAAAAGTTATATGCCTAATGTGCATACATAAGGTTTGTTTACTGAGCTGCTCTATGTTAAGCGCTAAGCAGAATCAGTACTTCTCCGTCATGACGTACGTCGTTTTCGACTGACAGGACGTACGTAGCGGAAAGAGTGGCACATAAAATATGTGTTCGGTGAATGCACTAAAAGTGTAGGGTAGAACAATATCAGACATTTGTCACAGAAGTTTTATGTGAAGGCGTCATAAAACGAAAATTAACGAATTGCTAAGAGCAAAATCCCATGGAATATGTATTAATAGTATTAATTTAATACTAATATTTAATTTCAAGTTGGTTACAAAGCACATTTCTGCACAGTTTAGTACAAAAACGAGTTATCGAACGCAATTTTCTGCACTAGTGTACTCTACTGCCATCACCGAACACACCTTATATTACTGACGTACGGCAAAATAGAAAATTGGCAAAGTATGCCGGATCCGGCGACTGATACGTTGCCAATGTAGCGATGCACGAGTAAAATATACACAGTCTACTCGGCTATCAGTTTCTTCCTTGTCCGTCATGACGGAGAAGTACTGATTCTGTTTAGCCCATTACTCTAGATTGAACTAGATCACAAAATTGTATTTCATGACAATTTTTCGTACTCTAACTTGCTCTGATTTACTCTACATTTTGTTTCATGAGCCTGCTCTAAACAGATCTAAAGCACAATTTTTTGCTCTAGCTTTTTTTTAGAGCAGTAAATTTTGACAACTGTCAACAAAATAAATAAATGAAATTTGGGAAAAAACAAACAAAAAATGGAAAATCTGCGTATTCAAAATAAAAAAGGGAAAATTGTTGACATAGAGTGTTGTTGTTTGCTCAATTTTTTGCTGCGTTTATGTAAAGTGGTATTGAAATGTAAATCAGTCAAATGTTTTCATACCTAATTGCTGCCTAAAAAGTGTTTCATGAGATGTTTGCTGAGTTGCTCTAACTTGCTCTTTTCGACAGCTGCTCTATTTTGATCCAACTTGAGCTGCTCTACTCTTTTTTTGGTCTCATTAAACAAACCTACATATATTTATATATATTATCAATATTTCTGTATAAAATCTGTATTCATGGAATAACTTTATTGTCATATGTAAAGTCATGATACAAGAAAGAAGGTAGTGTAAACGTCAAATTTTTGTCGCCATATTAACCACCTGACAATTATATGGATTATGACATTTCGTGCTGCCATACCCAGTACTAAAAATCCTCCATTTATGTTATTTTTTATTTCCATGGTAACCATGGCATCGATTGCAACAAACCGAATTTTTCTAATTTGAATATTGATATATATATATATTTTTTTTTACGTGGTAAATTCTTCATAATATCAGATCACAAATAATTATATAAAAAATAAGATTTATTCTTAAAATAACTTGCGGCAAGTTTGTGGAATATAGTACATACTACAATCTCACTACACGTCCTGTAAATTTCATTGAAAGATTTCAGTGGGTTAGAAATTATGAATATCGGCACGACTTATGAACTTGAAAGATTTTTTTGCGAAGAATCTATTTCAGAATTAGGTAAATAATAAAATAAAGGAAAATAAAATAAGTAACGCAAGTAAAAACTAAAGAAAACTGCAACATAAAAATTTAAATTAAATTTACATTCTTATATATGTAACTGCTAAAAAATTTTGTTAATAAATATATTTTTTAAATATATATATATATTTTTTAAATAAATATATATATTCTTGTATAAAACATTGAAACCAAATATGTATATATATGTATATGTACGTAATAAATAATAAATATAAAGAAAATTTTTTGAATTTGAATTTTGTTGAACAAAAATTATTTATTATATACGTACAAATTAACAAAATTATTAAACAGCGTCAATATTAATTTTTGACTGGGTCCCTTCTGGCCCAAAATGTATTAAAATAGTGTCAAATTTAATTTTTGACTGGGTCCTTTCTGGCCATTAGTGTCCTTTAAGGCACACTCGCCCCTTAATGGGTATATCACTCCCTACTGAGTGAGTCTAATTTTGTAATTTTGTATTTTATTGTTTGCAAAAATGTATATGCATATTTTTGTACATTTATGTGTTCACTTAATATTAAAAAATCAAATGAAAATGAAAATAAAAATTGTATCTAAAATTGTATCTAGTCTGTAAGATTTTTTGTAATCATAGACTGAATAAACTGAAATTGAAATTGAAATTGAAAATTAAGAACTCCTACCTTATTCATAAAAAATCGAACAGTTTTCAAATATTGTGTAAAGGACGTTTTGATTAGATTTTTTGACTTTAATAACTGCATAAATCTATTTTATTTTTTATGAATAAATATTTTTCATTTTCGGTGAAAAGCTTTTTTTTCAATATATTTAAAATATTAAAATATACTCATTTCATCGGCTGATTGTTGTCTTTCATTTGTTTTGTTGATTAGCACCATTTCATTTAAAATACCAAATATTTTGTTCAAATATACCCTCAGCCAAAAACTTTTGATTGGGCAACGCTATCCTAAATTTTTGACTTAAAATAAGACGTCAATAATCCATATTATAATCAAAAATGACAATGTCAAAGTGAAATGAAACTACCTTGTTTGTTTGTATCATGTGTAAAGCTATTTTTTTTAGAACTGTTTATGGTCAATAAATATAAATAACTTCTCACTTCATCGTCCGTTTGGCATACGTATTTTTATAAACAGCAGTTTTCTGATACACACAGCTGGATATTAGTAGTGGGACTTTTTTCGAATAATATTCGAATAAATGTTATTCGAATAAACGAATAATATTATTCGTGGGAAAAAATTCGAATAGTACTATTCGAATAGTATTATTCGAATAGTATTATTCGAATAGTATTTTTCGAATAGTGTTATACATATATACATACATAGTATATGTACACACGTGCTCGCTTTTTGTGCATAGACATGTAGGTATATGTACATATGTATTTGTATCCCTGCAAAAAAGTGTGCGACGAGTCTCTAAAAAGATTTGTCCGGGAGCGCTCTCTTTCGGGTACAATTAGTCTACAATTGTTCTCAATTGTACCCGAACGGGTACATATGTATACTAATTGTAGACGAATTGTACCCGAAAGGGTATCAAACGGGTACAATTAGTCGCACAAATGGATGTGTCGCATTTGCTACCTGTTCGGGTACAAAACGGGTACAATTGTGCGCTTTTGCTACCCGTTCGGGTACAAACTGGGTACAATTAGTCTCTTCATAGGACATGCTCAAACAAAAGAGAACACTTCAACCCATATAAAGAGATACAAATGGGTAGTAATCGCATGCTCCCTTGCGAGTTGTCCCGGATGTATCCCGGAGTGATCGCATTTTTTTCCGGGATGTTATTATAAATATGTATGTGGAGACATATGTATGCACGTGTGAAGGGAAGTGGATTTTTTTTTGTTATTGTATGTACATATGTATGCTTTTGGTTTTTGTAGCGCCTAGTTTGTAAATTTGGAAGTGCACGCTGGTTTGTACGAGTGTACATATTTATATGCATAATTTGGGAATTCTCGTTACTAGGTAGAACTTTCTTTATGTTTGTAGGTGCAAGGAATTCCATAAAGAGTGACAAAAAAAGCAAACACTATGTACCTACATACCTAAGTACCTACCTATTATTTATCTTAATTGTGGTTAGGGTAGAGGCATTCGTTTTGGGCTATAATACCATATTAAAAAATTTTGGAAAGAATTCGAAGAAAAACGGAATTTTTAAAGTTTTCTTAGGACAGGAATTATGCAAAATACTTCTGAGATCCACTGTATGTATGTAAATATGTATGCAAAAAAACCTTAATGCTATTAAACGCATTTAATATAACCATTATTAAAAAAATTAACGGCTTACAACAGTATAGGGGACAGTTCCAGAATGTCGAACGTGACGTTCGCACATCTTTAAAGCTCAACGAAGTATGCATAGCGTGAATATTTTTCCTCTGATTTTCGTCTTTAGAAAGCACTTGAGCAGCACTATAATCGATGAAAATAAGAAGTAGTATCGGTTTAAGGCTTCTGAGATATTAGCATTTAAAGAGTGATGGCGAACGTGACAAAAAGAAAATCAAATTCGTACCTAGATGCTATCAGAAAAGTTCAAAATTCTGCTAATTTTGGTCCATCATTTAAGAAGTAACGATTAGAGATCAAAGTAGAATAATGTAGCTCTCTACTGATGGTTTTATCGTGAAAATATATGCACTAGTTTGATTTTTATAACCTTAGGAAAAAATCTGTAACGTGACATGGCGAACGCGACAAAATTTTGCATGCGTGGTCATAACGATTAGTTCAAGTAATTTAAACTTAGAATAACTTAAATTGACAAAATTTTCTATTTTTTCGATGAAGATAATTGTACACTAGCACAAATAGTGAACATAAGTACAATAGTTAAGGGGAACGCGTAAAATCGCGGAAAAATGAAATTCTATATTGCTAAATATTTATTAAATTCCACTGTCAATTCGGAAATCTATGTGGATAAAGATTATTTAGAAACGTTCTAGTAGATTAAATTTAGAAGCTATACCCCAAAAAAGCTATATCTGAACTATCGGTTGTATGGCAGCTATATGTTTTAGCGGTCCGATCCTGACAAATTTTGGTGACATTATTTAGGTCCATATGGGTACAAATACTCTAAATTTTCAAGTTTCTCTAATATATCTTGAGAAATACCTACACCTTGATTTAATTTTTTCCTCATTCTTACACAGATTCGACAATATATGGCGAGATCCCTTGTCCTTTGTCTTTATTTAAATACAATTTTAAATATATAGGTAGGTACCTATCCATATTAAGATAAATACATATTAGGTAGGTAGGTATATTGTGTTTGCTTTTTTTGCCACGCTTTATGAAATTCCTTCACTTATATGTATGTATGTACCTACAATCATAAAGGAAGATCTACCTACTAACGAGAATTCCCAAATTTCTGGGACACTACGTACATATATGTATGTACATTGTACACTCATATAAACCGCACTTCCAAATTTAGTAGCTAGCCAGCGTACGTGCATACATATGTTTATACTTCCAAAAGCAAAAGCATACATATGTACATGCATACATACATACACACAATAACAAAAAACTACCACTTCCCTTCACACGTATGTATGTATCCACATATTTATAATAACATAAAAACACGTATCTACATGTCTATGCACAAACAGCGAGCACGTGTGTACATATGTATATATATGTATCACACTATTCGAATAATACTATTCGAATAATGCTATTCGAATAATATTATTCGAATAATACTATTCGAATAGTAGTATTCGAATAATTATTCGAATATACGAATAAATTATTCGAATAATTATTATTCGAATTTCGAATACCTTTCGAATAAAAGAATTTTTTATTCGAATAATTTTTATTCGAATAGTCCCATGCCTACTGGATATACATACATATACATGTTGAACATGTTCTCTTTCCATTGGCTGTTTAAGTAGATATGTCACAAGCACACGCGTTGATAAATCACTAACATTTAGGCGATTCACAAAGTGTCATAAAGTCATATGTCATATTAAAATATTGTACGGAAATAGTTATAAAAGACTTTTCCAAAGACTTTTCTGTGAAGAAGTAAACAAAAATAGCTGATCAAACACGACGACCCAAAAACATATCGTGCAGAGTTGTATTTATTTAGTACACATATAGCATAGAATGCAACAGCAAAATATTATGACTTATGACGATATGACGCAATATGAGAGGTTGTGAATCCCCTAATTATCTTACGCATTAACGCTTATTGTAATAAACATGTGTTAAAATATAATGAAATAAGCAAAAAAAAAAAAAAAAAACGAGTAAAAGCGCGGCTGTCTTCGGCCGCACCGAAGACTTCATACCTTTCATGAGTGGGGAAATGAACAGTTACCTATGTATACATAGCCTGATTTAGTATAATTTATAATTTCAATTCTGTGGGTTGTTTATGGAAGGATTTATTAGAAAAAATGGTGTCTGGGCTATTTAAATGGAGGAGTTATACGACAAAATGTCCATATCTGCACAATCGCTTGTATGAGAGCTATATATTATAGTGGTTCGATCTTAACAATTTTCGCTAACCTTGCTTGGGCCAGCATGGGTACAAATACTGCAAAATTTCATGTCCTTAGTTGTTTAAATGGGGAAGTTATGCAGAAATTACACCCCAAAATTTTTATGTACATATATCTGAATAATCGGTTGTTTTCTATATGTTATAGTGGTCCGATTCGGCCGGTTCCGACAAATGATCAGCTGCATATAACATCATACCTGTATTCCGAATTTCATTCAGATATCTCAAAAACTGAGGGACTAGTATGCGTTCACACAGACGGACGGACGGACAGACAGACAGGCGGGCATGGCTTAATCGACTCAGCTCGTGATTCTGATCATATCGGTATATATTTTGATGGGTCCCCCACGCTTTCTTCTGGTACTTTCGACAAAAATTTTTTGGCACAAAGTTATAATACCATTTCATTCTCATGAAATGTATAAAAAAATACGTTGAACACGTGTATGAATTTATTAGAGCAGCTAATAAGGCATTTCTGGCTAAGATTGTTAAAATTACTTTCGATTTTTTTCATAACATTTCTCCAATTAAACGTCACATAATATAAATAATTAATTTAACTGATAATTTAGTAATATTCGCGTAAATCACTTATAGTAGGTATGAGGTACACCATGGCATATGATGAACAACAATTATTGATATGCTCTTTTCGCTCTCTGCATTTTATCACAAAAATTACTTACATAGCATTCTAATTACTCGTCCTTGTGAGCTTACATTACGATTCATATCAATGTGGTGTCGCTGTATGGTTTGTAACATTCTGCTGCTCTTCAATTTCAATCCAATGAGTATGTAGAGCACACAAATCACCGTCATGGGAACGATAAAAAAGACAAAGCCCGAAAGGGCAAACACATGTTCATAAAAATGATCATGAATCTGTGTAAAAGAGAAATTAGAAAGAAAAACAAAAACTTTTAAATATGAATAAACGCACAAACAGAAATATGTACAACTAAATATGAAAGAGCACAAGTATTTGTATTTGATTATAAAACTAGACGTAAAACTTTGCTTTCTTTCAACTTACCGTACACGAAGTGCCATTTGGCTCAACAACAACAGAGAATTGCGCCGCTTGCGGCAATGCGGCCAACAGCGCCGTCACCCAAATGCAAATGATGAACCTGATGGCGCGTGATGATCTCGACATGGAACACTGACTGCAATCAGGCGAAATGAAAAGAAAAATGCACATGGCTGTATTGGATGCAAATGTTTTGATAGTCAAAAAGACAGCGGTGATAGAAAAAATAAGCAAATATCACAAAGAGGCGATGGAATGATGGACATTTACATTTGTCTCGGAATTCGAGAGTCATATCAGTACAATTTATGAGGTAATAAGGACAAAGAAAAAAAGCAGAAAGGAAAACAAACAATTTTACTTACAACAAGAGTGACTTTGATAGAATAAAATAGCTCTACTTGCTATAACGTATTGGACTTTTTATTTCTGTTTAACTTAATATCCGGGTTAAAACAAGCAGCTTAATTATTAAATACATATCGTCGCTATAAAAGAAAAAAGACGCAAACTTTTTTTTTCAAAGAAAGACGCATTAAAAATATTTTTCGAAAGAAAGTCTCTTTATTTTTTTTTTTGTAACGAAGAAAGACGCTTTATTTTTTTTACGTTAAAGAAAGACGCATTCAAATATTTTTTAGGAAAGAAAGACGTATTCGTTTTTTTTTCTTCGTCAATATTAATGCTAATGCATCTTTCTTCGCAGTTAATAATGCTAATGCGTCTCTGTTCGTCGAAATATTTCTTAATGCGTCTATCTTCGTCTAAGTCTTATAAAGCGCCTTTTTTCCCCGACATGTTTTTAATGCGCCTTTTTTCGTCGACAAATTGCTGGCATGCGTCTTTCTTCGAGCGACGATATGTATATACATATATGTATATAATAACTTCAAACTCACAAAAATGGATGACATATTGCTATATATCGTTCCACTGTAAACGCTGAAATTGTCAACACTGTCGCATTCGTGGCCGTTTCCGACAAAACGCTAGTCAATCTACAAACTGTATCGTTAAATTGAAAATTATTTGGATACCAATAACTGTAAACGTCTTGTGGTGCACCTGTAATTATAAAAAACATACATATGTACATACATATGTATATAGAAATATTATAGGAACTTATAGCAGTAGTAGAGTTCTGAATTACTCAAATTAGTGCCAATTCAATTGAACCCTTCTGAGCTGGCCAAGATCAAACTACAACTGAATTGATTTTCCTACAAGGTAAAGTAGATATACATAAATTCCTTTCGCATGCTAGCCCAAACTATCTTTTAGATTGCTTGCGTACGAACTCGACCTATATCAATTTCAGCGATTATTCAAGTTTTATGAAAAAGAAGTCCCAATTATGCGTATTGTAAACAAATACCCAAATTAAATTTTTGCTATGCAATATATCGATGCCTTACTTTCTCAACCTCGTATCTTAAAAATATGCGATTTTGAGATTTTCATATCAAACGATTCCTATTTTTCTGTTCTATAACTGCAACAAATTCCTATCTCAATAGATTGTGTCTATCGCAAAAAAATAGGAATAAATATCTTGGTATCTCAATCAATGCTTTTTTCATAACTGCGTCAAACTCTTATCTTAATATACATGTATATTTAAAGGCGTATTAATCGTTTTGTCATCCCCCGTCCGTTCGTCTGTAAACACTCTAACTCGCGCAAAAATTGAGATATTTTGATGAAATTTGGAATGCAAGTTGGTATCGAGACTGGGACGGTTGGTATTGAAAATGGGCGAAATTGGACCATGACCACGCCCACTTTTCCTATATAGAAAAAGTCGGAAATTTGGTATCTCAGCCACTAATATAGCTAGAGTGATAAAATTTTACCCACGTATTGAGCTCTGGCCCTTATGAAAAAATTTGATGAAATTTTGGAAAATGGGCGGTGCCACGCCCACTTATTAAGGGTCAAACATTGAAAGTTTTACTGTAAAACTTTTACAAGCCCTAACTCGGAAACCGTAGTAGATATATCGATGAAATTTGGTATGCGTGGTTTACTTACTTAAGTAAACGTTTGGAGGAAAAATTGTCAAAATCGGTTGACGGCCACGCCCACTTTTATATATGTGTATTGTAAAGTGACCTAATAAAGCATTTTAAGCGATATCTCTGTCAATTATAAAGATATATCACTGAAATTTTGCGGCAGGAGTCCAACTACGGACAAAAAAACAAAAAACACAAACATTTTAGAAAATGGGCGGTGCCACGCCCACTTATTAAGTGTCAAACATTGAAAGTTTTATATGTCATAACTCAGAAACCATTGAAGATATATCGATGAAATTTATTACGCGTGATATACTTACTTAGGCAAATGTTGGACGAAAAATTGCCAAAATCGGTTGACGTCCACGCCCACTTTTATATATGTGTATTATAAAGTGACGTAATTGAAACATTTTAAGCTATATCTCTGTCAAATATAAAGATAATTCATTGAAATTTTGTGACATGAGTTCCACAATAGACCGGAAACAAAAAATAGAAAAATTTTGGAAAATGGGCGTGGCACCGCCTCTTTTTAGACAAAGGAATATACGAGATTTCTTAGCCTATAACTCGACAAATAATTGAGATATTATGACGAAACTTGGTTTATACACTTGTATAAATTGTGTTAAATTTATTCAAATCGGTTTATGACCACGCCTACTTTTTAACAAAGATATTTTTGGAACACCCTTTGGGAATTTGTAGCGTGACATCTTTGTAACTAGGAGTCACAAAGGAATGAAATGTTGCACAAATAATAATATTCATATGCTTAGTTGGATGACTGATAAAAATTTTGAAAATGGGCGTGGCTACGCCTATTTTATGCAGCACTCGCTTTATATAAATCACATCGTATTTCCCTCAAACGCAAACAAACAATGAAGCATACAGCTGAGTATCTAATGCTCGATTCCACTCGAACTTAGGCTTCCTTACTTGTTTTTTTTTTTATAATATCCTCTAACAAATAAAACATTGAATTTAAGCAAAATATTGTTTTTATTTAATAGTTTTGAAGTATCTTCGTTGTATGCATATAAGTGCAGCAAACGAGTAACTTATAAATCAAGTTTCAAAAATGAAATTATCGTTAATGCAGCAAACTCGTATCTTAAAAAATTCGTTTTATGCGTAAACGAACATAGATAAGTATATAATTTTTAATTGTGCACATAGTTATAATTCATGTCTTAATAATTGCATTAAAATTTTTACATAAAAACGACGGTAAAAAAAAATAAACAGTTTTTTTTGTTTCCTGAAAAGTTTCCTTATTTAAGATACGAGGTTGAGAAAGTAAGGCATCGATATGTACTTATGCATGTACCTGAATATGTATGTACATTCAATTTTGTATACAAGTCACTAAAATGACTTTAAGTGAAGTCACACCACAATGTATTGTGAAACGAATTTCCGTTATCCCTTGTCAAGTTTGATTCGGATATAAACCGGTTCAGGCGATGCACAGTGGGCGATTCGCCTTCGCTAGCGGCGCAAAACTAATAACTTTCAAAGTAGAAAATATATCTTCAAGCGGTCTTTTTATTAATTAAGAAAAACATCAAGGAATTAAAAAATGTTTTCTTATTGTAATTTTTTTTTTTATTTAAAAGATACAAATTTTTAATTAAATTTTTTTTTATTTATTTTGTTTGTTTTATTAATGCAATTTCATTTTTTAATATTTCTAAAAAAATAAAAAAATATATATCTGTGGCAATTTGCAATAATCGCTTAAGTCGAAAAATATGATTTCGAGATAAATTTATTTTTATATTCGAAGGCATTTCTTAACAAATCATAAAAGTCGATTAAGAACTATGGACGGAAAATCAGTGAGCCATACACAATATTACGGTCAAATTTTGTAAATAAAAGAAAATGGCATGAAGAAATTTTACTAAGTATATACATCTACTTTGGCTGTTATAGCAAGTTTAATATACCTCTATTGTAAGTTAAGCCTAAATGTTTTTATTTATATCTTTTGATTGAATTAAGCTATAAGCATGGGGGTTTTACAGAAATATAGAGTTTTAAAAGGAGAATAACGTGGTATATATAACTCGAAATCTTCCTAAGTCGACTTAAGCGGTTATTGCTTGTGGCCACAGATATATATTCGGATGAGAAAATTCCAACTTTCAGCAAGCCCACTATAAAAATTGGCTTTTTTCTCCCAACTTTGTCCTATTCGTGCTTACTCTAAGTATTATTATTTGGAACTGTGCCAAATACATAGTTTCCCATAGCGACAATGGCTTACTAAATAAAGTTCGGATTTTACTGCTGACATTTTGCCTAAAAAGAGCGATAAAATCAAGGGTAGCGAGTAGTAGCGGAAAACAGAGTACCAAAGGCACGTTGTTAATACAATCAATTTCAACTACGTTTAATAAGCAACAAATCTATTGATATTAACAAAAAATACACTTTTGTTTAAATATAGATTATTTTCCCTTTTTCCAGCGAAAGGAAAATCACGTGCAAACAGGCGCGAAAATATCATAACACACATGCTTAAACATATGCTTAAACATAGCTGTTAATGTGTATTTAGGAGTAGTTATTAAAAATCGATTATAAGCTAACTGAAGTTACTGTAATAGATAAGAAATAAAAAAATTTCGCTTTATGGGACATTCCATCGTGACTCCTGGGACATTTGACTCCAGAGGCTAGTCAACTTTGAATTATAAAACTGACATCGGGACTTAAATTGCTATGAAATATATTTATCGACATGGATAAATATCCAATACAATAAATGCATTAAAAGAATTGGCTAAATAATAACAAATAGCTTTGTAACTACTCAGTAAATGAGTGTGACTCCTGGGACACCGAAATATCCCTTTGTTGCACCTTTATGAGCACGAATACGAATTTTAGTTCAACTATTCAACTTTCACCTACAATTTGTATATGGTCGAAAAAACATAATGCATAGTACCATCTATATATATAAAAATGGTGTAAAAAATGTTACTAACCTCATCAGATGAGAACGGCTGGGCCGATTTCTGTAAAATTTTTTGTTAGTTGTTCGTATTCTCGAGGAGAAGGTTCGTACGGAAGAAAATTTTGGAAAATCCCTCCGGAAAAGTCCGAAAATTGGAAAAATCGGTATGTATGTGTATATGTGTGCATGTGTGGATGTGTGTCCTTTATATACTCACAAAGTAACCAACCGATCTTTATGAAATTTTCACAGCAGATTCATGTGGTGTTAGCGCACATAATAGGGTATATAGAATTCCGAAAAAGGGGGAGCTTCCCGGAAAATATTCCTAAATGTGGGCCCAGATCGACCCAGTAAGTCTTCGAGCAAAATTGGTATCAATTGAAAGGTGTTGAACAGGCCTTCAACATAAAGTTATTTTCATTGCGATGCTTAGAGCGGGTCTCCAGATATGGGTCTAAACGTGGACCGAATGACCCTGGAAAGTTTCTGAGCGATATTGGTATGAAATGAAAGCTGTTGAGGAAGACTTCAACAAAGAGCTCTTTAAATAGTGATGCCTAGGCCGGGTTCCAAGATTTGGGTCAAAGCGTGGACCCGGAGAACCTCTAAATGTTTTCGAGCGATATTGGTAGCAAATGAAAGGCGTTGAGCAGGGCTTCCACATACAGCTATTTTCATTGTGATTTCTAAGGCTGTTTCCCATAGATGGCTAAAGTAGAGGGCCCTGATGGTGATGGACGGTTCCGGTATGGTAAACGTAGATAGGTATAGGGATAGGGGTAGGGATAGGGATAGGGATAAGGATAAGGATAGGGATAGGGATAGGGATAGGGATATGGATATGGATATGGATATGGATATGGATATGGATATGGATATGGATATGGATATGGATATGGATATGGATATGGATATGGATATGGATATGGATATGGATATGGATATGGATATGGATATGGATATGGATATGGATATGGATATGGATATGGATATGGATATGGATATGGATATGGATATGGATATGGATATGGATATGGATATGGATATGGATATGGATATGGATATGGATATGGATATGGATATGGATAGGGATAGGGATAGGGATAGGGATAGGGATAGGGATAGGGATAGGGATAGGGATAGGGATAGGGATAGGGATAGGGATAGGGATAGGGATAGGGATAGGGATAGGGATAGGCATAGGCATAGGCATAGGCATAGGCATAGGCATAGGCATAGGCATAGGCATAGGCATAGGCATAGGCATAGGCATAGGCATAGGCATAGGCATAGGCATAGGCATAGGCATAGGCATAGGCATAGGCATAGGCATAGGCATAGGCATAGGCATAGGCATAGGCATAGGCATAGGCATAGGCATAGGCATAGGCATAGGCATAGGCATAGGCATAGGCATAGGCATAGGCATAGGCATAGGGATAAGGATAAGGATAAGGATAGGGATTGAGATATAGATTGAGATTGAGACTGAGATTGAGATGAGGTTGAGATTTAGATTTAGATTTAGATTGAGATTGGGATTGAAATAGAGATAGGGATTGAGATAGAGATCGGGATCGGGGGCAGTAGGTTTGTCGCGGCGAATATAACTAAATTTTATTCAGAGAATAGACAATTTTTTTATTATTCGCAATAATTAAGATGGACTCTAAGATAATGGTTAGCAATACTGTAATCAAAGACTTTTCTTTAGGCTTCATAGGAATAAATTTTAGCAGAACAACGTCTGCCGGGTCAGCTAGTATTCTATAAAAATATTTTACATATTCAAATTCAATTAACTATTTTCAATATTTAAAATTGTGACTCCTGGGACAAGTTTTTGTGACTCCTGGGACAAGTGCGAAATATGTAATATACTAGATTATTGAAATCAGTTTTATTATTGTTTTAGCCCTTTTTGACCAAGTTATGTATGTAAAATCGGTCGCTGATTCCGAAAATCGGGTTAATTTTTAATTCTATGGGAAGGTTTTTGAGATATCGGCAATTTACCGCTATTTGGCCAATGGCTCCACTTAATCCTGTATATCTCTTTAACGCAGTGAGCTATCTTCCTTGAGGTGGCACCGAACGAAAGAAAATTAAATTTAATTTTCGTGGCTTCATTTTTCTCTATCTCTTATAGTTTCTGAAATTTTGACGATTCAATTTGAATTTTGTTCGATTTTTAACGATTTTTTTTAAGAAAAAATTGATTTTGTCAGGCAATATCCAATGTTTTTACCTTTACGTGAAGCGCCATTCCATTAGCAAAAAAATAAGCTATCAACAAACAAAATCCATGGTAAAATGGAAAAGTTATAGGCGATCAAGTAAATACAACCAAGTCGCGCATGATATTTTCTTTCGTTTGGTGTCACCACAAGGAAGATAGCTTACTGCGTTAAAGATGTATACAGGATTAAGTGGAACCATTGGCCAAATAACGGTAAATTGCCGATATCTCAAAAACCTTCCCATAGAATTAAAAATGAACCCGATTTTCGCAATCAGCGACCGATTTTACATATAGATAGGATGGTCGCGTTTAGAGTATTTTTTGGCTGTAGAGCAGTGATATTTATTTAAAACAAGTCGAATTCAACATCTCTAGAAACAATTATTTAAAACTATATAATAAAAACTAAAAACATTTCAAAATTTCGTTTCAGAATCTTCTATTTTAAGTACAGGTTTGCCCTAATACATTAGAGTTCAGAATCGTGTGACTCCTGGGACATATTTCAAAATAGTCTAGAAACCACGGTATGACCCTATTAACTTAAAAAATGTATTTAGACGGTGAACAGCCTTTTAATCCTTACTTTCATAAATATCTGGTTTCATAGGGTCATACCTATGGTTACCAGACCAATTTTTATGCCTTTTCGTGTGACTCCTGGGACACCCCATATGAAACAATTATATGAAGATATACGCAAAAATCACATATCCTTTTTTAATTTTTTGTGATGCAATTATTTAAATTTTTCTCTGCTTTACTTGAATGACATGCAATTTTTTTTTACAAATTAAAATATAGCTAATATAGAAATGCAAACATGACCTAACTTTTTCCGCAAAATAGTTAGGTGTGAAGTCAAAGTTCTATGGACAAAAATTTTGGGTTTTTACATATTTTTCTATATTTCTGTTACCAGATTGGGAAAATATACACATTTAGTTACAGGTAACTGAATAAATAGGAATGATTAGTAGCATTTTAAATTTTATGTCGTTTTCCTCTTTTGGCTGGAATGTCCCTTATTCAACTTTAAAATTTTAGTTTTCTGCCGCTAGCGAGGGCGAATCGCCCACTGTGCGATGTGCCATCTTCAGTATCTCGTTGAGTTTAGCTTCGTTTCGTTTCACACCACAATCTTGCTTCAAGGCTTAGTTTTAGTTGCGGATTTGAAGTGGGATTGGGTTAAAGTGTGGTTTGAGAACGCGTGAAACTGTTTTAAAATAAATTTCACTTCCGTTTAAAACCTCTCATTTCATGTAAAAATACAAATACAAGTGGCTTTATAAACTTCCTTCTTAGTAAAATGGACTACACTGTTTCAAGTTGTACTTATGTACTTCAGAAAATTCCAAATGTATTTCAGAAATTTTCCAAGTTAAATGTATGGAAAATTTCTAAAATATACTTGGAATTTTCAGAAGTACAACTTGAAATGATGTACACGGAAAGAAATTTGTATACTTGAATCAAGAAAAATGTTTTCTTGAACTCAATTTAGAAAATTTTTAAGGGAATAAGAAAAATTGACTTAATTATTACTGGAAGAAATTGAGTTTTCCAAAAATGAGAAAATTATTTTCCTATTCAAGAACACTAACAAAATCTATAGAAAAAAAATGTTGAAAAAAAGTTTAAATTAATAAGAACATCTTTTCTTAAATTTACTTAATTGAAGAAAATTTTTTTTGTTAGTATCAAGAAGAATTTAAGAAAATTGTGTTTCGAAGAATTGGAACAACAAACTAGAGCGACAAAATTTAAAATAAATAAGAAACGTTTCCTCGAGCGAAGTAAAATTTTACTTGCTGAATTCGCATTTCCAAAGTTACATATATTTTCTTCATTCGCCATCCGCTTTGCATATTTCTGCAATTCTCAGATTGTTAGTGAAGCATAAGGAGTTCACTATTTGCATCTTCATTTACATATATTAAATGAAATGTTGTCATTTCAATGAACAAGTCCTAGGAAAATACTAGTTGACTAATTATGGTTTTCTAATCTCTCATGGTTAGTTTTCATTTTCCTTACATTTTACGTTTTTAATATTTTTAGAAAATACTTACTTAATTTAATATTTAATATTTTCTTATTTACTTAAGCTCGTATGAGAAAAGTTTTACTTGCAACAAAAAATAATTTCTTTATTATTTATTTCTAAAAACAACAAAAAACACTTACCGTAAGTAAATTATTTCTTATTTATTTAAAATCCAATTTTACTTGAAGCAAGAAAATGTTTTCTTATTTATATAAAATTAATTTTTGCTTGAAGTGAGAAAACTTTTTCTTATTTATTTAAAATCCAATTTTCTTGGATTTTCCTGATATTAAGATATTATTTTCTAAGTTCAAAATCAAGTCTGATTTTTCTTGTCTCGGAATTGATTCTAGTAAAAAATTCTTTTCGTGTAGTGAATTTACTTTTGGGTTGATTGCGATCTGTGTGAGTTCTTCAAAGTTTTAAAACACTCTTTAAAAACTATTTTGTTACCTATGTATATCCATTTTTTGCAACATAAACCACCCAGCGCCCATAGCCATACTAATGCGTAGTAGAAATCGTATTGAGCATGAAATCGAAATGTATGTATAAACAAAATAAATTGTTGTGCTTAATGTAATTTATTGCCTCGGAAAATCCTCTTTCAACCCAACATTGATATTTAAATTATTTTGCTTTCTGATTGAGCAATTTATGTCAATTCAATCTAAATCTAATCTAATTTCGATTTACATATATTTTCGCATTTCTACTATACTCCTTTTTCACTGCTCTTAACTGCTTTTCTCCTTACTTTTTGGCTTGTTCGTTGTTATGACAATATTTTCAATGAATGAAGTTGCCCACCCATAAAGCGCTTAGAAGCCTTGAACAGATAATGTGGCGATGTAATACAATCAAAAATGATGTCGCAGCAACTTTAAATGTCATTCAAATGCTTGAGATTTTTTTGAAGATAAACTGGAGATTTTCCTTATTCTGCGCCTTGTAAATTATTTTTAGAAACATGCATTTAAGTACATAGTTCTGGTTGCGCCGATTATAACCTAACGTACATTTTGTGATCTGCATATATCATATACATATGGTCAAGATCGCGAAAAATGTAACCAGCAAAAAATTTTTTTTTGTCGAAATATTATATAAAACGGTGTTTAATATGAAACGTTATTCCGCAAAATACCTGATAAAAGTAAATTTCAGGAAGTTAAAGGTGTTTTTATATGATATTTCTTCATCTTTGCAAACTTATCTCAGAATTTTAAAATTTTTAAGAAGTTCATCATCAGAGAAAATGGCAATAAAATTCTGTCCTGTTGGTTTATTTCGTATTATATCCACTTTGAGGCCTAGGAAATGATTATTATTATTTAAATCCAACCAGATAAAGAGCGAAATGTCTTTGGTTTGCATGTTTGGCTGAAAAGATTAGGGTGGAAAATTTTGTGTAACGTTCCAGTCAAAAATACATATTTTTCTTTTTTTTAGCGGAATGCATTTATATAATGCAATGTACTATATATTTCTTAAACAGGCTTCTTCCCGTGTTGGTGCCGGTAGAAAAAAAGCCTGGAAAAAGGCCGGTAATATGGAATAAAAAATGACCAAACATGTGTAACGTGGCAGTCTTTTTACAGGAAAAATTTAAAATTGTATTAACTAAATTTAAATTTTGCTGAATATGCAACATTGTTTCGCGAAGCACCCGGCATCTCTCATGGCAAGGGGTGACAAATGTTGGTAGTTGACACATTTATTGTCCATTTTGAGAAATTCGATTCAGAACTGAAAATATATGGTCAAAAAATCGACTCCGGGTAAAATAGTAAATTATGTTATAATTTCGTATTTATTTTACTTTGATTGGGAAAGTTTATATCTTAATAAATAACTAAAGTAATTATAAAATTCTTCCCAAAGTGCCACATTATGAAAACGGTTTTGTAATGCATCTTCAATGAGCTGTTGGTATGGGAAGTGTAATACATGCGCTGGAATAACTGTTTCGAAGGTGACTGATTTGGTGGGTGACGTTAGTCTCGATATGCAAGTATCGTGGATGAAATGGAAAAAAAATTGTTGTGTGAGTCGAATGCGAAACGGACTATTGACGGATTTAATTTTTCACGTATCTACGTTGGCACCGCAATTTTGGTAGATAGCTTTAATAAACGTGAGCAGTCTCAAGTATTTAACTTGTACGTTCGCCCAAAGACGAGGTGCAGAAAGCCCATTGGAATCAGCGACAACTTTCCCTTTTCACAACGAAACTTTTAAAGCAAAATTATTCGTATCAAACAACTTATCGCATACAAAAGAAACTATTGTAACATATCTGTATCATCTGTTAAAAATTTTACCCATCCTCGCAATTTAAAAACAAATTTATAGCAAGTTTAATCATTCATATTCGCAATTAAAATTGTGTTGAACTATTTTGCAACATCACATGGAAAATGATGTGTGGATGGAATAGGTGCCACCGTAAAAATATTGTTTCAAAACATATTACTGTTGTTGTAAATAATGCATGTGATTTTGTACTTCCATTTCATATGACTGCATCCAAAATTTCTGTTGAGGAAATTACGGAAAAACAAATTGACTGTGTTAATGATGAGTTGAAAGTTGTTGAGCTTTTCTCAAAAACAAAGTCAATAAGAAATATATCCAGTGCTCACCAAATACAAACGATTAGCAAAAAGATCATTACTTTTCCTAAATCCAAACAAGGATATTTGTAAACTTAAAATGAAGACTTAAAAATGTCCTTTTCTAATAAATTGAATTTTTATTTACTGCTTTGTTCATACAATGTATCGAAGATTCGTACGTGTAACGTGGCAGACAAATTCTTGTAACGTGGCAGTCCGCACCTTATTGCTCATAAATCATCTTAAAATGTATTTTTTAGGTACACTGAACCACTCTCTCTATGGGTTTACCTCTTATATGAGACATATAAAAAAAGCAAAAAAATCTGTTGGTTATATTCGCAGATTTTTCGCAAAATGCACAGTAACATCGGAATACACTTCCAAAACTATGTAACGTTCCAGTCCGATGAAATTTGGCTTAACATTTTAGTTACGAAAGGTACAGAGAAATGGTATTATTCAATATGATGCCTCTAGGGAGACTCACGATATGCGCTTACAATATATCATTTTAAAAATATGGTTCCGGAGATATGAGGTTAAACAGTGTACGATTGTAACGTGGCAGTCAAAAATCTTGACCATATACATATGTATATCGACGCCTCAGAATAAGATCGCCCTATTTCAAAAATTGTTTCAAAAACGCCCTATTCCAAAAATTGTCTAAATAACGTCCTATTTCAGATTTTGCTTCAAAAACGCCATATTTCACAGAAAATTCCATATATATTTCTCACAAAATTGTCTGAAATTGGACGTTATTGAAACAATTTTTGGAATAGGACGTTTTTGAAACAATTTTTGAAATAGGGCGATCTTATTCTCAGCCGTCGATATACTACGCTATTTTCGTTTCCTTTATGAATATTTTCTGGGATTGTACTATGAAACAGAATAAATTTCACTCACCTGTTATCAGCAATAATAAATCCGATATTGCCAAATTGAGTAGGTACAAATTAGTCGCGGTATGCATGAATTTATTGCACAAAATAACAACACAAGTAATAATATTGCCAACAAAGCCAGCCAATATAATCAGAGCATAGAAAACGCTCAGCAAAATCAGCACCGCCTTTCGTTGACGTTCGTATTGCCATGTTTGATTTAATTGTGTAGAGTTTAGTAGTTCTGTTAGATTTTCGGTTGAGATATTCAATGTCTGTGACATATTCTGCTTAAATACTTCACTTCGCAAAAGTCGTTTGAGATCGATGAGTGACGATGAATCGAATGCGGCAAAGAGGGCTGAGCTATAAGTTGTTTCATGAGTGATATCTTCATTGAGTAGCAACATTTTTTTTTTCTATGGAATGATATTACTGCAGCTATAGTTGATAAGATGCTGATGACAATGGTATTCGCTGTTACTTGAATACTACGCTGATGGGCATACAAATCATTTGCTGCCTATTCTAGTCCTTTTTGGTTTATTCGTAGGCGTATACGTTGGAATGTTTATTTATATGAGGGCGGTAAAAACGACATGGTATAATTACTTTGTGAAGCAACATCCTTAATTGCGTAGTTCATGTCTGTAAAGCGGAAAATAAACAATTTAATTGGCTTATAAATATCAAAATGAATAGGGATAGAAGAAGTAAGTATCATAAATCTTTCCAATTCCCTTCCTATCGCATCATAATATTTAAGCAGAGCGCGTTTAAGAAAACCGTAATCGGCGTCAGGTTGGGTAAGTATGTGGAACTCTGTAGCTGATATGAGCTTATCAGAAATAGGCATACAAATTTCCCTCTAGCTTATACTTATTTTCTAAAAAGTTGAAAGTACTTGAATACTTACATACATATTTGAAATAGACCCAAGTAAAGGAAATGTAAAATAGGAGCGCATGTACATAAGTATGTATATGTTTTTTATAGATTGATCTGATCCTTATCAAACTTTAAATGCCAAATACAAAGCACAACCAAGCAAAAGAAACTAAATAAGCAACCTTAAGACATTTTTGTAAAATAATAGAATAGGTTTTTGTTTTTATTTGACTTAACATATGTATATCAAATAGTTGGTTGGGAAATAGTACATATATTCATGCATATATGCATGTCGTAAATTAAGTAGGGTGACAGTGTAAAACCTGTCACACGCTTTAACGGAAATTCACTTACAACAGCTACATACATACCTACGAAATCCAAACGCTGAAAGTTGACACCAGTTTCATTTTTTGTATAGCTAAAATTATGTGCAGCAAAATGGATGTACCTACATATATTTTTTTGGGTCAAATTACTTTCATTGATAGGTGACCATATGTACGGAGCTATTTATATAAACGGGTAGCATTTATCAATATATGTATGTACATATTAGTGCTCTTAAAATTATTCGACTATTCGGTTAACCGATTAATCGATTCATAACTTGATAAAAAGTCGGGTGATGATATTCGAGTAATTGCTTTCCTTCGACTACTCGAGTTATGTAGAAAATCGAATATTCATTGAAATTTGTTTAGACAGATAATTTTAAAATATAAATGTGCTTATTGTGGGTATATGTATATACAGTGCACTCGCGAAAACTCGAACACACGATAACTCGAACATTCGGAAACTTGAACTTTTTTTCTCCATTGACTACTTTAAAACTCGAACAAAATGTAGCTACTATAAAACTCGAACAATTATTTCCTTTTTTCATGGAAAAACATGTGAGAAACTGTCATTTTGCATGTGCAGTAACGGCCGATATTCAAATTTTTGTCGTTATGTGGGTCTTTTGTTTCATTCTAAGGCGCCGCACTGGCTAGGTTTCTTGCTAATTACGGAACTTTTCTTTTAAATTGATTGATATTTGTAAGTGATACGCGGTTAAGATCAAATTTATTTGCGTTGTATAATGGGACGAAAACTAAATATTTTGAGTTTAGCAAAAAAGGCTGAAAAAATTAGCCCGAGAAAAGTTAATGTGCTACAATCACTGCTCGAAAAGGATGTATTGAATGCTGTAGAAAATAAGAAACATCAAACCAAGATCACTGCTTTTTTCTAATAATTTGTAAGCAACATTCATATTTGCTAAAATTTTTTTATTAAATAAACTGGCAATGAACTACAAAACATGAAACCAGAGAATCTGTTTGATTAGCTATGCCATAAAAATGGACATAGTATGAAAACTGTTAAAACGAATACATACATTCATATAAATATATTAAAACAAGTAAGGAAGCCCAAGTTCGAGTGGAATCGAACATTAGATACTCAGCTGTATGTTTTCATAATTTGTTTGCGTTTGATGGAAACACGGTGTACTTTATATAAAGCGAGTGCTGCATAAAGTGGGCGTAGCCACGCCCATTTTCAACATTTTTACCAGTCATCCAACTAAGCATTTGAATATTATTCTTTGTGCAAAATTTCATTCCTTTATGACTTCTAGTTACAAAGATGTCACGTTACAAATTCCCAAAGGGTGTTCCAGAAATATCTTTGTTAAAAAGTAGGCGTGGTCATAAACCGATTTCAATAAATTTTTGCGTGTCTATTAACACAAGTTATAGAAGTGTATAAACCAAGTTTCGTCATAATATCTCAATTATTTGTCGAGTTATAGGCTAAGAAATCTCGTATATTCCTGCTTCTAAAAGGAGGCGGTGCCATGTCCATTTTCCAAAATTTTTGTGTTTTTTGTTTTATGTCCATAGTTGGACTCCTGCCATAAAATTTCAATGATAGATCTTTATATTTGACAGAGATATCGCTTAAAATGTTTTTACTGGGTCACTTTATAATACCCATATATAAAAGTGGGCGTGGTCGTCAACCGATTTTAGTAATTTTTCGTCCACGTATTTGGCTAAGTAAATATATCACGCGTACCAATTCCAAATTTCCAAAATTTTTGTATTTTTTGTTTTATGTCCGTAGTTGGACTCCTGCCACAAAATTTCGATGAATTATCTTTATATTTGACAGAGATATCGCTTAAAATGTTTTTATTAGGCCCCTTTATAGTTCCCATATATAAAAGTGGGCGTGGCCGTCAGCCGATTTTGACAATTTTCCGTCAAAACATTTGTCTAAGTAAGCAAATCACGCGTACCAAATTTCATCGATATATCTTCAACGGTTTCTGAGTTATGACATATAAAACTTTCAATGTTTGACCCTTAATAAGTGGGCGTGGCACCGCTCATTTTCCAAAATCTCATCAAATTTCTTCATAAGGGCCTGAGCTCAATACGCGGGTGAAATTTCATCGCTCCAGCTATATTAGTGGCTGAGATACCAAATTTCCGATATTTTCTATATAGAAAAAGTGCGCGTGGTCATGGTCCGATTTCACCCATTTTCAATACCAACCGTGCCAGTCTCGATACCAACTTGCATTCCAAATTTCATCAAAATATCTCAATTTTTGCGCGAGTTAGAGTGCGTACGGACGGACGGACGGACGGACGGACGGACTGACGGACGGACGGACGGACGGACGGACGGACATGGCTCAATCGATTTCTCTTTTCACCCTGATCATTTTGATATATATAAGTCCATATCTATCTCGAATATTTCATTATGTTACAATCCACCGTTATGAAATCAAAATTATAATACTCTGTGTACTAGTACAGCTGAGTATAAAAATACATAACGTTCGAAAACTCGAACTTGTACTTGGTCCAAGTACCATTACTTGATAATTAAAAAATTCAAGTATCAAGTACAATTACTTTATACTGGTAATTGGTAATTAAGTACAACTTTTTCAATTCTTTCACCAATTACTTTCAATTACCACCAATTCTTTTCAATTACATGGAGTTTAATCAATGAATTTATTTTAACTATTGTATTTTCTTCTATCCTCTACATAAGATACATCGGATACTAAATATTACAGCCACTAAAAGCAGGAAAATTCCCTTATAAGAACTCTTTATTAAATAGACATACATACATACGTACATTAAGGTGGGTTTTTTTAATATGGTACTTTTTTTTAAATTTTCAAATTTTCTCCCATCGTACATATGTATGTTTGTACATGTTATGTTGTATGTACATGTTATGGGCCGCTGTGGTGCAGTGGGTAGAGTGCTCGCCTACGTTACTACGTTGGGGTTGTAACCCCAGTCCGGAGAAACACAAAAAAAAATGTTTCTAATTAATTAAATTCCCAATTATTGGGTTTTTGTAAATAGCGGTCACCTCTCGGCAGTGGGCGGCATACCCTCCGAGTGTATTTCTGCTATGAAAAAATGCATTCGCCGTTCGGAGCCGGTATAAAAACTTTAGGTCCACGCAATTTGTAGGAAAAATGTTAAGGAGCACACATCGAATTGGGAGAGAATCTATACGAGATCCTGAGATGTAATTACCAAGTTTAAAAAATATACCATAATCTTGGACGTGGAAATACGAACAAACACACCACTAGCTTCATCAGCTTCAGTTGAGCGAAAAATTGTATGCACTCGTTTTAATATTTTCTTGTTATTAAACTGTTATCTTATATTTACAATAAAAAAAAAAATAATAATTAAAGAATTGAAAAAACAACTGAAAAAGAATTGAAAGTAATTGGAAAAGAATTGCAAAAGAATTGAAAAATGTACGTACTGAGTATCAAGTACCAGTATAATATACTTATACTTGGTAATTGGGCTTTTCAATTACTGAGTACTGGTAATGGTAATTGTACTGGTACTTGGTTTTTTCCAGCTCTGGCTCCAATGAAAAAAATATTTCCGCGGTATATCGCGGGATCAAAGAAAATTTGCCCCGAAACCCTCTCAACATAAGAGTCAAATTTAGGCGCGGACTTTTACAACGGTGAGCGTTTTAACTAAGAAATAAAAGAAATGGAATTGCGATACCACGGATATTGGAATGCCAAGGACATTGACTGGTGGGCGAATTTTGCTGGCTCCTCCTTCAACAAGAGCAAAATGTACCAAAACAGCTAAAAAAAGGGTTATTAAGGGTTTTTTTTTCTAATTTTTTCCTCCTTCACCCTCACCTTCACATTCATCATCATCTTTATTTTCATCTTTCTCATCAAAATCTTCTTCCCTTTTATTCCAAAGGAGTCTAAGGGGTCGTAAAAAGCGGCCAAAGAGGTCGTCCTTATCATAGTCAGCCTAGTACAGAAAGAACAAGTACCTGAGCGTGGCGGATTAACGCCCGGAAAAGGGCGGGGAGTGCTTTGATTTTCTACAACAACAACAAAAAATGTCCAACAAATCACATTAAAATGTTGATGAAATGGCTTCATATTTATTTATGAATGTAATAAAATCGAAAGTACAATATTTGATTAATCGGAATAGAACGATTAACCGAATAATCTAAAGTGAGCAGTTATTCGAATAGTTGGCAGCTTTCGTCTACTCGAAAATCGCTAACCGGATAATTGAAGTCGACTTCAGTCCTATTCGAATAATTCGGTTAATCGATTAATCGATTTCCCCGAACCCTAGTACATATCGTCGTACCATACGAAAACTAACATCATATTTTTTATTGCTGACGAAAAGTATCAAGTTCGACTTTTGGCTGACGAAAACTAACAAAATTAACTTTTGGCCGACGAAAAGTAACAAAATCGACTTTTGGCTGACGAAAAATAACAAAATCGACTTTTGGCTGACGAAAACTATCAATTTCGTTTAAACAACAACAATTTTAATGTAAAAACAGTATATAATTGCTGATACTTTTCGTCAGCCAAAAGTTGATTTTGTTATTTTTCGTCGGCCAAAAGTCGATTTTGTTACTTTTCGTCGGCCAAAAGTTGATTTTGTTATTTTTCTTCGGCCAAAAGTCGAACTTGTTACTTTTCGTACAGAATTTTTTTATTGATAGCTTTCGCCAGAAATTTTAAATATGCTAGTTTTCGTATGGTACGACGATATGTAACTAGTACAATAAGCACTTTTAAAAATTTAGTAATGAGTACCTATACATTAAATAAACTCTTTGTAAGAAAAATCGACCATATAAAATATGACCTTAATTACTAATTGATTTTGTTGCGATCAAAAGGCGATAAAATTGTTTAGTAAAATATAAATATCAAATGTACATATATATGTATGTATATAACAAATGTGCAACTAATTGTGGTCAATAGAAAATATTCGTTAATTTGTTTAATTACTTGGCATTTTGAGTAAGTTAGCTAAGGTGAAAAAGAGGTCAGTACACTCACAAAAAAAAAAAAGGAATTACACATATTATAGAAAAATGGGAATGGTTCGGCGATAAAGATATATTTTCATTGTTTTGAACTATCTTAACTCTTAGCTAAATTTCTGGAGTTATTCGAACCAGTTTAAAAGCCCGTCTCCACATAACTTGATTCACCAGAGAAACATGTAGCAAAACATCTCGCTCAATAACCCGTCTCCACGTGGCTAATCGTGATTCAGTTTGACATTTCTCTTTCTTTTTCTTCTTAAATGTTTGTATGTTTGCTTATTTTTGCGTCTTTGTTTTGGTCTGTGTGAGATTTCGATAGATTTTCGATACAAAATTAGAGAAGACATCGATATCATCGAGGTTGGCAAGATGATTCAGAATGAAACAGTGTTTCAATCTTCACTCGCTCTCAGAAATTTGTATGGAAATTGGCGAGTTTCGGCACTGGTTTCCGTGTCGAAACAAGATTGAGAGAGAAAATGCAGAAAAAAAGAGCGAAACACGTTATGTGGAGACATGGTATTAGAGCCTATAAATACTTGTATTTAGTCGTTCAGTATTTTATGACAAAATTCCTTTTAAAAATCCGATTCTTTGAAATCGTTGGAGAGATCTATAGAGAGCAATCTTATCTAATACCTTTAAACGAGCAATTCTTGTATATATATATATATACTATATATATATATATAATCAGGATCTCGAAAACGGCTCCAACGATTTTCATGAAATTTGGTATGCAGGGAGCTTCGGAGGTGAACTTTCGAAAAATATAATTTTTTTGCAAACTTTTATCCCGGGTCCCGAGATATGGGTCAAAACGTGGACCCGGATGACCCTCGAATGTCTCTGAGCGATATGGGTATCAAATGAAAGGTATTGATGAGGACTTCAACATAGAACTCTTTTAATTGTGATGCCTAGGTCAGGTTCCGAGATATGGGTCAAAACGTGGACCCGCATGGGCCTCGAATATCTCTGAGCGATATGGTTATCAAATGTAAGTTCTTGATGAGGACTTCAACATAGAACTCTTTTAATTGTGGTTCCTAGGCCGGGTCCCGAGATATGGGTCAAAACGTGGATCCGGATGACCCTCGAATGTCTCTGAAATTTAGTATACAAGGGGTCTCGGGCGCAAACTTCTGAAAAGTTTAATTTTTCCACTAATTTTTTTTTATTTTAACTTTTTATTTCGTTTGCGAGGACCTGCGAAAAAATGGCAGCCCGAGATAAGCTCGGTCATCCAGGTACTATTAATTATATGAAAAAAAAACTTTCACGGAAAATTTTACGGCACTTACTGGTTTCCATAAAAATTTGAAAAACTTTGTATTTCTTAGATTTCGTTTGACCTTTTAAACTATGCATTATTAATAAGATTTATTACAGTCAACCAACACGTTTCAATACGCTATATATTTAATGTAAAATTTACAGGGTGCGAAGAACGCTCAAAATAAACTCACTCAAACGAATTATCACTCTATAATTCTGAGCTATGCCATGTTCTCATGAGCGCAAATACACAGTGACAACGAACGCAAATGAACGCACGTCAACAGCGATTGATGGGTCTCTGCAGTGGCGATAAGCTCTTACATAAATTCATTTTAAAATGAGAAATCGTTTGAAAATTCATTTTTTGAAAATTCATTCTATGAGTTTATTTTATAATTTTTTGCGCTAGCGATCATTTTTTGAGTTTATCATTTTTTGATCGCTCTTTGAGTTATCATTTTTTGCGTTCACAAGGGTTTGTTATGCAGCAGCTAATGGCATTGTGAAGGCGCAATTTTTGGATGATGGCGTGCGTTTATTAGACCATAAATATGATGTATGTATGTATTTACATACATGTTCATGCATGTGTGTACGTATATATGGATGTATGTATGTACATAATTATAATATTTTAAAAAGCCTTAGCTCTCATAGCGATAGGTATGTATATGTACATATGTATGTAGGTATATCGAGTTTAAATTTTATTAAGTATGTATTTATTTAAACTAATTAAATTATTCAATTTATTTAAATTAATAGATATTTATAAAAATTTATATTTACATACCGATGTACCTACGTATACTATATTGATGTACATTTGTAGTCTATATGTATGAGTTAAGGGTTGTTAAATATTTTATTTAACATAGGTACATACCTACATACATATGTATGTATGTATTTAGTTCTTACTTGAAAACTAGAATATAACAATTGAGCGTTCAAAAAATAAGTTCGCATTTTATTTATTTGTACACATGTATGTATGTACATACATATGTATGTATATAAAATGAATGTATGTAAATATGTAATATGTATGTATGTCTATTCAATGATGGAATGTAGGTATTGATATTTTCCAGGTTTTTTATACATTATTGCCCTTTTTTGTACCTACACAGTAAAAAAGGATAGTTTATTTCTAATATCAGTTGGTACTTAATTTAATCATTCCTGGAATTAAATATATTATAATACCGTCACAGTATTTTTGGTTTAAAATCAAAACCAAAAAAAATATTAGAAAAAAAACCAGAAAAAGGTATAACAAATTAATACAAACTGTTTCTGAAAGTGAAATAGGAAGAATAAATTAAACTCATTAAAATAAATGGCCCAAAAAGCGAATTCTTCATGTCTGATGTACCTAGAAACTAATACAGGAGATTGGTTAAATATCTTATCGTGAAAACTGCGGGATGTGGGACATACGCATATGAACATACACACATACGCATGTTGGTATTTGCTCTCGTCCTTTTACTTAACTGATGGGCGGTACAATCTTAACCAAAAATTATAAATTTGCTATTGTTCCGAAAGCTCATGCAAGGTTACAGTATGTGAATATGTGCATATGCATATTTTTAAGTACAAAATACCTATATATGCCATATTTCAATAACTGGTTAGTGCCTTTGAGTCTAGTCTTATAAAATACTCAAAAAGATAAAAATGGCGGAAATAGAAGTGATTTTGTAGTTAGCCGTAGAAGGAAACTAATTGAAATTATAAAACTTTATTTGCGTTTTCCCAAAAAAAAATTTTTTTTGAGTTAAATCCCTATTGCATAAAACGTGCGATATGTATGTTAAATAAAATATTTATATAGACTAATATCGATGGCTATTTCAAAAATTGTTTGAAAAACGTCTTATTTCCGACTTTTTTTCAATAACGTCCTATTTCAGAAAATTATTCAAAACGCCCTATTGCAGAGAAATACATACATATATACATATGTATGTGTCGAATGAACACAAATACATATGTATGTAAACACATGCATATATAAAATTTTTATTAGATTGAATAAATACATAATAAAATTGTTAAAGTGCAACTTCAATATACATATGTACATATATATCGCTATAAGACCTAAGGCTTTTTAACATATTATAAATATATACATACATATATACGTACACACATGCATGAATATGTATGTACATACATACATACATCATATTTATGGTCTAATAAACGCACGCCATCATCCAAAAATTGCGCCTTCACAATGCCATTAGCTGCTTAAACCTCACAACAAACCCTTGTGAACGCATAAAATGATAACTCAAAGAGCGATCAAAAATGATAAACTCAAAAAATGATCGCTAGCGCAAAAAATTATAAATTCAAACTCAAAGAGTGAATTTACCAGAGAAATTGTACGATAATTCATTTTTGAGTGAATTTATGCATTGAGTTTACCGCCACCGCTATGAGCGATCGATTGCTGTTGTGCTTTAGTTCGCTCGCTATTTGAGTGTTTATACATTTTTCTTTGAATATTTGTTTGTGATATGAGTAGAAGGTATTTTTGAGCGTTCATGAGTGAGTTTTTCCGTACCCTGAAAATTTACAACGAACGAAGCGCTGTAAAATGTGCATAAAACACGTAGTTAACTATTTAATGTTGATTTAAATTTATGGTGAAGGCATTTTTTGCATTCGTAGGATAACAACATTGACATGGATACTTTGGTGGTCTTACATTTTTTTTTTGTCAAAAGAAAATGCCCTTTAGCCGTTGTGTGACGCTCAATTCCATTACTGTGTTTTATGAGCTTAACTGCGCGACCAAAAGTAATCGAATTAAGCGATAAATTAAAGGGAATTGATGCTTGTCGCCAGCACACGCACATATATACATACATACATAATTTAAATTCATTTTTTCTGAATTCTATTTGTTGCAGCATGAAAGGAGATATGACAGTCAAGGACAAGCGTACATTTTAACTAGTGATGAGCGATATATCGCAAACGGTGATTTTTTCACTGTGAATAAAAAATCACAAATCGCAATTGCGATCACTTTTTAAAAATAGCAGTTTAGTACTTATTGGCAACTGCTATCGATGTAGCAAGTAAGCAGTTCACCTATGTGAATCGCAATCGCAAAAGCATTATAAATTTCTTTTTGTTTACACTTTTGAGCAGACCACATACGTACATATCGTCGTACCATACGAAAACTAACATCAAATTTTTTGTGGCTGACGAAAAGTAAAAAGTTCAAGTTTTGGCCGACGAAAAGTAATAAAATCGAGTTTTGGCTGACGAAAAGTAATAAAATCCACTTTTGGCTGACGAAAACTATCAATTTCGTTTAAACAACAACAATTTTAATGTAAAAACAGTATATAATTACTGATACTTTTCGTCAGCCAAAAGTCGATTTTATTACTTTTCGTCAGCCAAAACTCGATTTTATTACTTTTCGTCGGCCAAAAGTCAAATGTTCTACTTTTCGTACAGAATTTTTTTATTGATAGCTTTCGCCAGAAATTTTAAATATGTTAGTTTTCGTATGGTACGACGATATATAGAAATATAAGAAAAAAAAATTATTGAATTTACGATTTGTCTTTGAAAAATATTTACAAACAGCGATATTACTGCGGAATACGTTGTTATTGCTATCATTTTGTTAACATAAAATAAAGACAGGTTATATCGCTCAGAAAACGCAAAATTAATCTCTACCGGTAACTGATGATTTTATACCAGTCCATGCAATCGCAATAGCAGTTTAAAATCACAGTGATTTAAAAATAGCAATCACCGAAATCACAGATATCGAAAAATCGCAGTTTCGCTCATCTCTAATTTTAACCATAAGCAAGCAAGAAAACTGCTTTAGTGAAATTTCACAATTTCTAATTACGCTGGTCTTTTAGGTTCGTTGTACAAAGATTTTGTTTGAGGAGACTCCTCGTGAAATTTTATTGCGAATAATTTTCTAGAACACTTTCTAGCGACCTTCAAAGCAGGGTTTGAAATTGCTTAGCTACTTTTGCTGCATTTGCTTTTGCTTTGCTTTTGCTAACGAAAAGTAAATTAGCAAAACGAGAACACGATTCATTCGCTTCAGTTTTCAGCTGAGCCGTGTTTGCTTGGATAGTTAAGCAAAGCAACGCGATTTGGGGGATTTCATTTTACTTCCAGCAATTAGTTGTATCTTTGCATTTTTTCTGCTTTTGCTTATTTTGCTGAAATGATTTGTTTGCGCATATTTCGATTTTTTATACATACCCTGCTAGAATTGTGTGATCGAAAGTACTAACACTATTACAAAAATATAATATTACCAACACATTTGCACTCGTATGTGTTTCTAGCCAAGTTCAAAACCAATGAGATAGATAAGGATAAAATGGAATTTGAAAATACACATACGGGAACGTGATGAATGAAACGGCCACAAAAGTTCCCGATGCCCTTAAGAATGTGATAGGAAATATCCCAAAAGTTTTGGTCATGCCTGCCGGTCATATGACCGGTCAAATGACCTGCACAGTTTTTGCAGGGTATTTACTTATGTATGTATCCCTGCAAGAACTGTGCAGGTCATTTGACCGGTCATATGACCGGCAGGCATGACCAAAAGTTTTGGGATATTTCCTATCACATTCTTAAGGGCATCGGTAACTTTTGTGACCGTTTCATTCATCACGTTCCCGTATGTGTATTTTCAAATTCCATGCTATCCTTATCTATCTCATTGGTTTTGAACTTGGCTAGAAACACATACGAGTGCAAATGTGTTGGTAATATTATATTTTTGTAATAGTGTTAGTACTTTCGGTCACACAATTCTAGCAGGGATATGTATGTACACATAATATGTATGTATGTCCATTTGTAAACATCTTTTCATGTTGAATTTTGCTTAAAAACTAGTTTCAGCAAAATAAGAATCTGTTAGCAAAAATTTACCACTCAACTAATTGCTGGAAGTAAAAGCAACCCTCTCAAATTGAGTTGCTTGGCTTAACTATACAAGCAAACACGACTCAGCTGAAAACTGAAGCGAATGATTCGTGTTTTCGTTTTTGGCTCGGCTGAATTCAGGAATAAGCAAAAAACATCGGCTATTGCTATTTTGCAGCAAGCAAATTCAAACCCTGCTTCAAAGTGCATTTTTTTCGAAGTTTATAAGAAAGGGATCAAAATGACCTCTTCGTGTTGGTGGTTAGAGGGTTAAAGTATCCTACGTAATTAAAGCGCATGCAATTTTACTTACATATGTATGTTTTCTATACGATATGTATTTTAAGTATTATGAAACGATTTTCCGTCATCACTTGTCCACAATACATCATATTATTACCTTGTCGGAAAAGCAAGCAACCAAAAAGAAATACGTATATTAACCAACTTATTTAATAATATAATATAATACAATGGCGCTATTATAACTCTGACGAGTTTTATGGCCGAGCTTCTCTCCCAATTCGAGGTGTGCTCCTTTTTTGTTTTTCCTACTAATTGGGTGGACCTACAGTTTTATGCCGGCTCCGAACGGCGAATGCATTTTTTTGTGAGAAGCTTTTTCATGGCAGAAATACTCTCGGAGGGTATGCCGCCCACTGCCGATTACTAATTAGAAAAATTTGTTTGGCTCGGACCGTGGTTTGAACCCGAGACCTCTGGCATAGCAGGCGAGCACTCTACCCACTGCACCACAGCGGCCACTAACCAACTTATTTAGAAATCACAAAACTTCGCAAACTTAAAATGGCAATAAAAAAAAATTGACCGAATAAAGGAAAACGGTTTGTGGGTTTTACTACATGGATAGTATCTAGTGTTCCCTTCTGTGTGGGAATTATTGCGCTCCCAGACAACAACCCTCAATTCGTGTTAAACTGTTATTTTCCTGTTTATACCCTGCAGGGAACTCAATAACTAGTGAGCAAAATGTCTAGTTCCGAACTAGCGAAAAGGTGTCAAAAGGGAACTAGATCAATTGTAGTTAGATCCTCACCAGTTCAGAAGGAGTGCATTGAGTGACCATTATAAGGCACACTTTGATTTGTATGCAATTTCGAAGTGACAAAAATTCTATGAAATTTTTTCGATCGTTCAATTGCCGTCGGCTTTGTATATTTCTGCAATTCTCAGATGTTTAGTGAAGCATTTTATATAGTTTTCTATTTGCATCTTGTATGAAATGAAATTTTCTCCTAATTATGCTTTTCCGATCCCTCAGGCTTCTTTTTAATTTTTTTATTTTATTACTTTTTAAATATTATTGTAAATTTGTAATAAATCAATAAATAAAAAAATATAAAAAAAAAAATTATCATCCACCTTGACACCGACTAGGGATGGCAAAAAAAAAATTGAAATAACCGATTAACCGTTTTTTAGGTTAATCGAAAGCGTTCGATTATTAATCGTGAATAATTGTGGGGAACTAACCGATTATAACCGTTTTTCGATTACAATTATTCCTTAAAAAAATATATAATAAACGAAAAAAATCATCATTTATTAGGAAAAATCGTCAAAATGACGATAAAATCGTCTATTCGGGAACTGGTGGGAACATTTATTGCGTTTTTTTTTGGATATACTCACAAAACCGTGGGTAACCGAATTCGGACTCGGATGAAAAGGCGGAAATTCCTAACTTCGATTATTTCCTTTCGATTATTTTCGACTTGAGAGGAAAAAGGTTAATCGAAAAAATAATCAAAAGGAAAAAACCGATACATTTTAATCGTTAACCAAAAGAAAGAAATTAACCGATTATAATCGTTTTTCCGGTTATTGTTGCCATCCCTAACACCGACAGGATTCGAACCCGCGCATTCAGATTAAAAGGCACATGCGTTAGCCAGTCGGCCATCGCGCCACTTGTATGAAGTGTGTCAAAGTCTGCACTTAAGCGGCAGATGTAAAACTGTAGTATTTGCAGGTACTTGTAGCTAGTTCAGAACTATCAAAATTTTGCCAATAAACGAACTAGTACAAACTGTAGAATTTAGTACTAGTTCGGAACTATCGAAAATGTAGTGCAGAGGGTGACAATTGACACCGCCTAGGACATAGCCGTGTTAAATTCGCCAGTTGATAACATGCAAAAGAGATTTAGCTCGCACTAGTAGTGTCGAAAAATGCACTAGAAGCGAACTAGTTCGGGACTAAAGATTTTCCCTACAGGGTATATGTACATACATACAACCATATATATAAAAGATTCTATTGGAGATAATCACCCCGATTCTAAATATCCGCCAGGATCTCAACCCTTGTGGATTTTTTTGTTCACCAGGAAAATTTCCTCCTATTCTCTTTCACTAGCGAGAAGAAAAACCCAAAAAAACACTGAGGTTAGTTATCGATTTGAGAATGACTCGAGAACTAGCCTCATTCTCAAACCTCTAACGTTAGAGGACGACTCGAAAATCTATCGAAAATCATAGCGTTCTCAAACAAAAGGGTACCTAATTCTCAAATCGAGAAAATTATAATTCTCGAATCGAATTCTAATGTAGTTCTCTAATGAGATTCTAATCAGAATTTGCAAATACTTCCAATTGAAATGAAAAACAAAGCTTTGTCTCATTTTACATGGTTTTTTTCATTGTTTAGATTTTATTAACGCAATATGTGCCTAAATTGCATATGATTATATATATTGACATGTATATGTTTACCACATTTATAAGAACTGAAATTTAAACAAAATACAGTCTTATTATTTAAATTAAAGGTACTTCTTGTACTTTTTAATGGTAAACATTTTACTACGGTAATATTAAGGCACTCTGCACACGGAGCGTCCTGTTTTAGACGCGTATTAGATACTACAGACGAAAGCTGTACGCTTTGATGTCGCGCACGTATATTTCAATTGAGGGCTGCACACGAGTCGTCAGCTTCATGCATTCGTCAAAGTATGCTGGCTACATGTCGCTTGGCGTAAAGCAGTGCTGGTAGCTAGGCGTACTACGCTTAGAAAAGAGGAAGAAGAAGATGTTTGTTTACATTTTTCCACTTGGTGGAATTTATGAAAGCAGTAAAATTTGTGTAAAAAATCGGAAAAAATGAGTGTATAATTAAAGAAGGAAGGAAGATTCCGTAAAATTTTTTATCTTTTCTATTTAAAGCTTCGAAATTTAAAGCAAATACCGTATTATTAATTTGTTTGTTTGCTTTGTGCAGCGAAGTTTCATGTCGCTTCGTGTGCAGATCTTGAGGCGTAGAGAAATCGACGCTACATGAAATGTCTCGTACGCGTCTATGACGATACGCCTCGTGTGCAGAGTGCCTAAGTTTACCATTTTTTAGTATCTAATTTCAATATATGTATGTATATTCAAAATATCATAGAAATATATTGAGAATTGATAAAAGGCGTGAGATTTGGCTCCTTCTCTAATCACTCGCTAATCGAATTCTAGTGTAGTTTTCAACCCTAGTTATCGATTTGAGAATATATAGAGAATTGCACTAGTTATCTAAGGTAATCTCCACAAAATTTCTAACGTTAGAGACTGTGTTTGTTGGGAACTGGCGAACAGAATTTCGAACATGTGAGCGGATTTTCGAAGTCAGCTGTTTTGTTGCAAGGCAGATCTAGGAAGGTAGGCGCATAAGCGGATTCAGAAATTTCCCATGCATTTTGTTATTGTAATTGGTAGTGTAGTGTCAAAATGATATTTCGCCTTGGTTAAAACCTGAATTCACTTGGGACTGGCCCATTTCTATTGGGCCATGATGTGAATTCGCTTTGATTGTTACATTACACTCTACCTTTGTAAATAAAAAAGTAGCTTAGGAATTTGCCTATGCGCCTACCTGTGTCGGCTTCGATATTATGCGAATGCCGTATTTATTTTCAAACCACTAAGAATTTTTCAATAAAATTTTCAGGAAATGTTATGTGAATGTTAATTTTATTAATTTTAAACCCCTACTATGCAAACAGTATTTTCCATGCTCCAGAAAAATAAATCCAGAAGGGGAATTCCGCCGGCCGAGGGTAATTTTTTTTGAAGCGAGGCCGAAGGCCACCAACGCAAAATGTTTTTCTACTCAAAACAACTATGGATCGGTCCGTAGATTTTACTCCAGAATTTATTAAATACTATAGAATTAAAAAAACAGCAGCCAAAGAAACTATTTGCAGTCTCTCCTATTATAAAACTATGTACATTCTTCCGTTTTTTTGCTTGAAGACGGATATCAAACGGGAGTTGGAAAAAGTTCTGACGTTTGATTGTCTCAATCCACCTTCAGCGAAGTTCTAAAAGATGTTGAAATTTTTGAAAATGAGTTGTATCCGATTTGGATTAATAAAGCTATGAACAGCGTAGAGAAAATTTTCAAGTGCGTTTTTTAAAACTACGACATCCCTAGTGTCCTTGAATGTATTGATGGAACACATGTCCGTATCATCGCTCCATATCAAAACAAGCACCTTTACTACAACCGGAAGGGATACTAAAGCCTACAAGGCGCGCAATATCCAGCTGCCCTTCCAATAAACTTACTAAAATATCTATTTGCTGTTTATACTTTTCGTCATAAAAATAAGCAAATCAGTACATAATTAATTCAATTATGTATTTTTTATTAACAAAAGTTATATTCACTCACATTTTGTTCAGCATTCACTTAAAATTGTCTTGTGAAAAATCTCACAAAATAATTGCATAAATTATCGCTTTTGTTTTCATTCGTGATACCTACTTTTCTCCCTTATTCGCTTTTTACTTTTTCGAACATCATTTAGAATAGCCGGAAAGGGAGAAGCGAAAAAATCCACAAGGAATTTGTGTTCAGAATAAGGGGACAGGGAGAAGCGGAAAAATCCTTGTGGATTTTTCGTTTAGAATCGGGGTGAATGACACCAATCAAATATTTGTTTGATGCAAACAACCAAAAGTTTACAAAGTGGCAATTATTCAGTGAACTGTGTAAAATTTCTAACTTCTATGTACATACATATATACATACACTACGAAGCAAAAGTGTTCAGAAAAAATATAATAAATTAGGTATGTATTAGTTTTTTTTTTTTTTGAGTTAGAATTTACAAGTTATTAAGAGGCAAAAACAATAATTTTAGCAGTAAAATTTAACAGCAAAATTTATCCGTACCTTTGCTCCCGTTATATTGCCTCTAATAGTTAGGGAGTTATCCGTTATATTTCAATATGAGGTTTCATACTTCGCTACTCACTTCGAAGCTTTCAAACAATACTGTACTAAGTCGATTTAGTACGTTTTCCTGTTTTCGAGGTTTTCAAGCACTGCGTGTCTTAATTTGGATGCTGTAAAAATTTGGTATCAGTAGGACAATCCAATCTAGTTATAAGCAAAAGTGTACTTATAATAAAATTCGAGATTTTTACAGAATAATAACATTGAAAGCTTGCCATGAAAAACAACGTTGAAAGTTTTTTATTTTTAACATTATTATGTATGTTAGTGTCTAGCACGAAATTATTATTTTTAATTTTAATTTTAATTTTAATTTTTTTTTTTGGTTTTATATAAAGCGTACCCGCGTATTGATCGTTCAATCCAAATAGAAGTTAGATCAAAAGAAGCTTTTCATAATTACAAAATAATGCATAATCTTTTTGAGTAAGAGATTATATGGTGATGACAGAGTTGCGTGTTTAAAAAACAACGAAAATGATGATAAAGATAAAATAGAAGTCATTGCCAGAAAAAAAGTCAATCATTCAAGTATTAACGTATGTATGTAGATACTTAATGTATAATAATACTCTGGCGTGGATATAACTTTAGCAAGTTTTAGGCCGAGCTTCTCTCTCAATTCGAGGCGCAATGCTTAATTTTTTATTTTTTCTACGAATTGGGTGGAGCTACAATTAGATTAGGTTTTTTGATGGTCCCGAAACTGGGACCTTTGGCATGGCAAGCGAGTACCATACCTAATACAAAATTACGCATACATAGTTTGTATATATATGTATAGGTATGCCTACATGTGTGCAAGTAAATGTTTATCAAACAATCAGACAACCGACAATATGAATATCCAGTCAATGGAGAGCTTCGACCTTAATAATATACTTACATACATATCTATCATACACATACTTATACCTATATATCTAAAAACATATAAACTGAAAGAAAATAGCAATTTATGCAGTTGCGAACACCATGAAAACACTAATAAAAACTTACATACAAATATATTGTTCGTAAAATTGTGGCAAATATTTGCCAACAACTAATTTGAACTAAAAGAGGGTTAGTAACCTATAAATCATGGATGGTATGAGGAGCCATCAATCATATCAAAATTCGTTCATATGTAGTTATAGAGTTTTATATGCATATACATATACATAAAAGAACATGCGCATAGCTGGTACCTTTGTTCATAGCCTGCAAAATTATTGAGTTTGAATATGAAAAACTTATGTACATACATATATAATGTGTGCATTTCATCTCTTTGCTTATCATCACCACTAAGCAATGTTAATGAACTTACCTACCATGAACTAAAACACATTTGGCACTGAGAAATTAGCTTACTCGTTTACAAAGAAATACATACGTATGTATGCATGTACATACCCTATTCATTACACTAATATTTTTGGCATAATTACTTAACATACTTACACATTTAATTTAGCTCATTAACCATGTCTATTATTAATTTCTATTATTATAAGCTGTTAGGTCCATTCGACACAAAAATACTCAACATACGAATGTATGTACATATGTATGAATATATATTTTTACATTCACACATACATACATATATTAACATTTACTTTAGTTATTTAAGCATAAGTAATATTGCATGTTCACTAGAGGAAATAAATTATTTTGCGGAAGGCAAAAAGCATGCATTTCATCACTCGACAACAGCAACAATTGAAAAGTTTCTGCAATGTGATTTTTATGAAAGAAAAACTTTAAGAAAGCCAAACAAACTTTTACACTTTAGAAACTTGAGCGCATTTAACTTTTGACTTTACATACATATAATTTTCTAGCTAAATGTCCTATTTCTCTCAATGTCAATTTTCAATGAAAACAAAACTTTATTCCACCAAAACTTTTTCCACAAAACCCCAAAATCGTTTTTACCGCCAAGTTCAAATAAATGACTTTTAACTCTTTTAAGCATTTCGCACTTGTTTATTCTTATTTATTCTTTAAAAGTTTCACAGAGCAGACAGTGCAACCAAATATATTCCTTCTCTATTCTTTTGATTGCCTTTTCTCCTCCTTATTTATAGCATATTAAATTATATACTACATATATCGTGAACATTGTTGAATTGAAAATACTTAAAATATAGTAAAGGCATAATAATAAACTTGGTTCTATGCTATAAATACTACAAGTAGGTACTTGAATATGTATTGTCAACAAGCCATCAATATTGGCATTTGTTACGAACGAAATAAATCAAGTGAACAGTAAAAAGTGGAAATATGCAATTACAACAAGAAGTTTGTTTAGTTATGTAAACGTACTTACATACGTATGTACATTAGGGTGGTCCACAAATTTCTTGAGTCAAATTTCTCGACGCTATTACGGTCACAGATACCACTCTGAAAAAAATCGTTGTAAATCTAAAGACTTTCGCTGTTAAATCAACTACTTTCCGCAGTTGAAATGTGCCCAACAATGCTCCGTTGTTGTTCAAAGGTGCGAGCGTTGTTGATTTAAGTCAATAACGGAGATTGTTGGAAAACATTTTCACCTAAAAATAAATTTTTGTTTGTATTTTGCTCTTCATCTTCTCTCCGCCCGGGACCCAACTGCAAATATGTAGCCTCCACTTGTTCTCCTATTCTTCTCTCATTCTTATCATTCACTGGTTGCTATCTTTATTTCTTATTCTGATTTTTCTTCTTTATTTTATATCCTCATCCGGATTCGAACCATGACATCAACCTAAACTTCTATCCAAGCATCACATAGTGGAACATTCAACATTATATTGAATTGTAGTAACCTATTTATACTTCCATTTCCTAAAAAGGAATCCATGAATTATTTGAATCATTGTAAAAACAAAATTTAAAAAAATTTGTTCTCATTAGTTTTGTTTACAACGGAAACTGTTGGGACAAATACTTTTGGCTTTAAATCAACAACGGGGAGAAAATTGTTGCTAAAAATAAACTTTTTTTTTGGATTTTTCTCTTCATCTTCTCTCCATCATTATTTTTTTTGTTGGTTTTCTCACAAAAAAATATTTTCTCACAAAAAATTTTTTAAAGGCAAGCAAGTTTTTGAATCAACAACGCCCGTTTTTGAATAAATTGATGGATCAAAAATTTTGCTGTAAAAACAAATACTTTTGCTGTTGAATCAAAGACGGAGATTCAAAAGCCGAAAGTTGTTGGTTTAACTACGGGTATTTTTTTCAGAGCACATATAAATTTTTGTCCCGATCAGAAATGGTTAAGGGTTTCGCAGAGGGACCAAAATTCAGAAAACTATATGGAGAGTCAAAAATTGAAGTTTAATTTGTTATATATGTATTTAATGCCCAAAATCGATCCTGTACTCAAAAGTACCAAATGCAAATTTTGGTCCCGATCGGAAATGTTTAAAGGGTGTCGCAGAGGGGTCAATGTTCAGATTACTATATAAAGACTAAATAATTAAATACAATTTTTGTATAACTAATGGTCAAAATCGATAGTCTTGTCCTCAAGGATACCAAATATAAATTTTGGTCCAGTTCGGAGACCATTAAGGGGTGTCGCACAGAGGTCCCACGTGGTTATCTGAATTTTACCCCTGTGCGACAGCCCGTAAAGATCTCCGATCAGGATCAAAATTTATCCATGGCATCCTTGAGTGTAGGACCATCAATTTGGGGTATTAGATATACCGAAAATAAAATTTAATTTTTTCTGTCTCCATAGAGTGTTCCGAAATTTTACCCCTGTGCAACACCCTTTATCAATCTCCGATCGGGAACAAAATATGCATTTGGTATCTTTGACCGTGTTGTTACCGGTGTGTGAGGGTGAGACCGATGAAAATCGCTATTTGGATTTTAAGGACCACCCTAATGTACAGATACATATGTACATATGTATATATAGTAATTGCGAATACCATTTCAATTGATTAATTTGTATATTAGACAAGCTGACTGTCTCAGTTGTACGATAGGTACTCGTACCGTTACATAGAATTCCAAAGTTTAGTGGCTTATATTCGCATTATCTGCGCTCTCAAAAGCAAAAAATCAGAGAACAAACATTTTCCCTGTTGTTTTATTATAGCTAGCCATTGTTGTGTTTATAATTATCGTTGTTATTAACTATTTTCTAACTTGTGTTTGACAGGCAATCATTCAAATGCTTTGATTAGTCAAAAAGCGCGTTTATCATGTACATATACATACATACTACACAGTGGCGGACCTAGCATAAATTGCCTGGGCAAGCCTATGTGTGAAGCATAACCATTAGCCATTTATGTAATTTCCTTTGCTGTAATATTTAAAAGTCTGATTGCGTTCCGTCATTGACTTTGATTTAGAGTTCTCGCTTTCTTTTTAAAATTTTCGAATGGCCCGAAGAAATGCTTTTCAGTGCTCGAACGCTTGTTTGTTTGTTTATTACGCGTATGTTTGTACGGGCATTTGAACAATTCGGGTATTTGAAGATCGTTTTTTCTCGTTTATTTTTTTTTGTTTTTTTCATACATATGTATTTTTTATTTTTGTTTTCCTGATACACATTTTTTTGTTTGTATACTCAGAGAAAAGGAATCAAAAATAAAATTTTTATTTTTATAATGCATGTTTTAAACCAAGTCATTTTTATTTTATCAATGAAAATTTTTAAATTAAAAATTTAATTTTTTTTAATTAAAATGTATTTAGGATTTAAAAACAAACATGTTTAAATTAAAAATTAAAATTAATGGAATAAAAACGAAAGTTTTTCCTTCAAAATCTCATAGTGCTTAAAATAAAAATAAACATTTTTAAATTAAAATTGTTTTTTCTTGATTTTGCAATTTTACTCTGAACATTTTTAAAATAAAAAATTTCGTATTTACATAATTCTTAAATATTAAAACGTGCGCTAGGGAAATCTTACACGAATGCGCAGAGGTATTTTTAGTTTCCTTATACCGACGGAAATTTCAGCAGTAGCAAGTGTATTTGCTTATTGCCTAAAAAATGGGTCCAATTTGATTTTCACCGCTTTTTAAAATTATCTTGATATTGTGCCAATAGTCGCCAAAAATCACAATCAACCCTTTTATAATCTGGTATTTGATATTTATGTTTGCATGCACATGCAGATGTAAGAAATTATGTGCATAAGTATGTACCTACATGCAAACGAAAATCAAATCAAATATGCATATGGCTGCGAATACTGAACTTTTGAATGCCGAAGCCAGCTTCATATTCGCATACAAATTTGATGTGAAAAATAAAAAAAGTGCTTTGCTAGTTTTTTTTTTTCAATTTAAGTCTGAAAATAAGCAATTGGTTTCTCCTTAGCGAAAGCGAGAAAACAAGCTATGTTATTCTGTTTTGAAAGCCACATAAAAGCTAATGTGTGGAAACGTTGAAGCATGCTCACTGTGCTGTGATTGGCTGTACAAACAAAATACACATTGTGAGGTGGATTGGTGGTGTATTTGCGCTATTTTCTTAGCAGGCTTTTAGGGGCATGTTACATATATATATTTGCTATATTATTGAGAACTTAAATAGTAAACACATTTAAAACGTAAAATAACCAGATTTTAAAGAAGTTCGTATGAAATGAACGAAAATGTGTACGCAAGCCGGGATTCTCGGCTTGTATCAAGCGATCGCCTCTGATACTACATATTAATAAATCCAACCCAAAGTCCACAGAACATTAAGAAATAAAATTAAGGATGATTATTGTGTAATAAATCATTTATTATTCTTCGTAAGAAATTTGAGATGGCTACTTTTCGTATGACATGTCGATATGTACATTGTACTTACATAAATTATAACTACCTACACGAAAATTTGCTTAATAGCAAATATAGGAGTGTATTATTTTAGACATACAGAGTGTTATTAGTTCGATCCATTAAATATTGATATTTTAAAAGCTGATTCTGTAGAACAAGTCTGAAGCAGTTTGAAGTAGGTTGAAGTCTTAAAATAGTTAAACATTTTAAAATTGCGTTGAGTCTATGTAGAGATTAAATTTTATAAAGGTTTGGTTAAGTTCTTATGTATATCCAAAACATAACGTATTGGCATAGCTCTTAAAGCAGCATAGAAATTTGGTATGTTTACACAATCATTTTTAAATTTCATTAATTGTGCGTATGCAATTCGCATACAACAGCAATAAGTTTAGCTATACCAAATCCAAATTGGCAGCAATACTTGACCTTCAACAGAAAAGCTCAACAGCAAATAACATCATAGTGCACAAAATACGTGAATTGATTGTGCAAAAATGCTTACATACATATGTACAATGTACATATAAAAACACATAAACTTACATATGTATAATAATATACATATATGCATATATGTATGTATGAAATTATGTTCACCAAAAAGCTCTTTCGCTGTAACTAGCATTTATTCAACCTAACATGTACGCAACAAGACAAAAGTGATGTCACAGTCACAACCAGGACGCAACATCGGTCAATATATAAGCATACAAATGTTGATATAAGATTTGTAATAAGTACACCTACATACATACATATCGACGCTTTCAAACAATACTATACTAAGTCCACTTAGTAAGTTTGGCCGTTTTTTTGGATTTTCAAGTATTTAGTAATTAATTAATTTGAATGCTGTCAAAATTTGTTATCTATCGCACGATCCAATCCAAAGTTGTAAACAAAAGTGTACCCATAATACAGTTTGAGATATATATATTGAGATATATATATTATAGATTAAAAATATTGGGCGCTTCGCATGGAAAACAACTTAGTAAGTTTTTACTTTTGCTTGCGGTTTTATATAAAGCATACTCTAAATTAGGTGACATCAAGTTTTGATACTGACCATTCAATCCAATTAGAAGCTACAAGAGAAGATACATATATGTACTTAGCATACAACTGAAATTTAATATCGAATTTAAACATTGAGCGCTGCTCCTACAAAATGCAGTTTTTAGACTTAGTACAATATTGCATGGAAGCGTCGATATGTGGTGAGTGACAACGCATAGTGGGTAGAGGAATATTAAACTTGCGTGGCAGCTGCCGAATGCCAAAGATTTTAATGGCAACGATAGTGCAGTAAGTGGTTGAGGGGCAAGTATTTTTTAGTGATTTTTTTCACGTTAAAAAAAAGTTTATCGATATACATGTATGTATTTTTTATTGTTTTTGGCATTTTTGTATTCCTTCTTCAGTGAGGTTTGAGATCCCATGCCGCGCGTTAGTGCCACTAGGCGTATGTGCAATATTTATATACAAAAGTTTCTGTTATACATTACCTACTAATATGACTTCACATATACACAATAACTGCATGCGGTTCAGTGAATATCACGAGGAAATTTCAAGCCTTTCAATTTATCCGGAAAGAAATTCTCTGATTCAAGGTCACATATTGTCTTTTCAGCATGTGTGCATTCATCTGTAATTTGCATAATAAGCGGTTTATTATTAATCTCTTCAGCAAATTACATCACTTGGTAAATAACTGAAATACTCATGTATACACATAAATCTATGCATTTATTTGGGCAACATTGATCCACATTTTATAATATCTATATATATAAAAGGAAGTGGCGTTAGTACAAACGCGTATAACTCAAGTACGTCTGCACCGATTTAGATGATTGACACCAATTCAGATTGTTCTCTGGCCAGAATAGGAGAATATCCAATAAAAAACCCGAAAAATGCAAAAAAAAAATTATTTTCCCATACATTTTGTATATCTATATATATAAAAGAAAGCGGCGTTAGTACAAACGCGTATAACTCAAGAACGCCTGCACCGATTTAGATGATTGACACCAATTCAGATTGTTCTCTGGCCAGAATAGGAGAATATCCAATAAAATTCTCGAAAAATTAAAAAAAAAAAAATTTATTTTCCCATACATTTTGTATATCTATATATATAAAAGAAAGCGGCGTTAGTACAAACGCGTATAACTCAAGTACGTCTGCACCGATTTAGATGATTGACACCAATTCAGATTGTTCTCTGGCCAGAATAGGAGAATATCCAATAAAATTCTCGAAAAATTCAAAAAAAAAAAATTTATTTTCCCATACATTTTGTATATCTATATATATAAAAGAAAGCGGCGTTAGTACAAACGCGTATAACTCAAGAACGCCTGCACCGATTTAGATGATTGACACCAATTCAGATTGTTCTCTGGCCAGAATAGGAGAATATCCAATAAAATTCTCGAAAAATTCAAAAAAAAAAATTTATTTTCCCATACATTTTGTAATTATGGTGAGAATTTTTATGATATTTTTTTGTAAAAAAAGCTCAATAATAGCTCTGTGGATTATAATAAAAATCGAACATGTGCGCAATATGGTTATTTTCTTATACATTGTTTATAAAGCGTTCTTGATGATCAATGACGTTTATGTTTGCGGTGCGTTGTGACAAGCTTTCCAGCAACGACTCTATTCTCAATTTTTAAGTATTCTCGCTAAGTGGACCAAATGTGTCAAATTTTAAAAAAATTATCAAAATTTAAAAAAATTAGCAAAAATTATCAGCTTACAAAGAAATTAAATGTAATTTCGCTCTATCAATACATCGCGAACGCCAATCTACCACGAAAAAAGTTTGTAAAAGTTAGTTGCATTGCGAACGCATTGTAACATAAATGCTGGTTCATGTATTGCCAGTAGATGGCGGTGTGTGTATCAACAAATGATCACAGATTTTATGAAATTTGAAAAGATTGCCGACACTTAATTTAAATATTAAATTTTTTTGTTTTGAGCATTCAGTTAATGAATAAAAAAAGTGAATGAGTTTTTATATTGAGTCAAGTTTTCTCAAGTGGTTTTGTTTTATCACGCCAAATACCGCGCATATGGTTTTTTCATTCCAACTTTTTTATTTTACATCCGATTTTTAAAATTGATACGTCATTATTTTAGTCTTGTGATGCTCTATATTTCCCCCTAACGTGCTTTTGAGCTGTAAAGTAGAAAAAAAATAAAAAATATAAAAAAAATTGATTTTAACCCCCAACCGGCCTTCACTGAAAACGTTGTAACTTTTTTTTGGTACGGAGTTACCAAAATTTCTTTTCTGCAAAATCCAGCCTGATATTAAGCGGATAGACTGCTGATTGGTGTTTTTTCCTAAACATATGAGAACGTGGAAAAAACGGCGAAAAAGCGCGATTATTTTCAAAAAATTAACTTTTGAGTTATGCCATTTTTGAAATTTCAAAAACTGGCCACTACATCTTGTTGCTAAATAAGTTTCCTAACTAATGCCGAAAAAATCAATAGAATCGAAGCATTGGTTACCGAGTTCTTCAAAAAAATTAAAAACCGTTAAGAAAACTTTGACCGCGAATAATATAATAATACAATGGCGCTATTATAACTCTGACGAGTTTTATGGCCGAGCTTCTCTCCCAATTCGAGGTGTGCTCCTTTTTGTTTTACCTACTAATTGGGTGGACCTACAGTTTTATGCCGGCTCCGAACGGCGAATGCATTTTTTGTGAGAAGCTTTTTCATGGCAGAAATACTCTCGGAGGGTATGCCGCCCACTGCCGAGAGGTGACCGCTGCTCTTAAAAAAACCCAATAATTCCATTTTTACTAATTAGAAAAATTGTTTTGGTGTTTTGCTCGGGCCGTGGTTTGAACCCGAGACCTCTGGCATAGCAGGCGAGCACTCTACCCACTGCACCACAGCGACCGCGAATAACTCGCTGAAAAATCAAAACTAGCAAAAACGCTTTTGCGATCATATTACAATGTTTGTTAGCTTTCAAAATTGATCCATAAACCATACAATATCGAAAAATCGATTTTAGGTGGCCCACTTGAGAAAACTTGACACATTGTTAAAAAATAAATAACGGATTAACAAATTATAAGTTATAGAAAGTTTGATTTCAAAGACATAATTTAACGCAGGGCAACGCCTGCGGGGTCATCTAGTAATCTGTATTATTAATACGCTAACATAAATTTTGTTCCATCTTCTCCGTCGAAACTACTGAACCGATTTTAAAACTAAAACTAACCATTAGAAAGGTATTGCTCTCAAATAGAACTGCGCCAATTTTCATGAAAATTGGTTGGAAAATGCGTCCACAATCGTCGTTGGAAAATTTCCGTGTGGTTGTTGTTGCATGCTTTTGCACACAAGAGAGCTGTATCAATGCGCACGCATATGTAGCTGACTTTGTGCGTTTTCACCAAACTTATTATGCAATTGTGAACATGTTTGGCTGGCAGTGGGGTGTAGTTTCAAAGAAGTAGAAACGTAATAAGCACATCTCACACTGAAAAACGTGTATGAATACACACGCTTTTACGTTAACTTATGCAATGCAAGAAGGACTCGGCTACATAAATGCGTACAAGCAAACATACAGTGAACTACACTGCGTATACGTAACTTGTTTACATACATACATACATACATACAGGTGAAACTAATAAAAGCGTGTTAAAAAGGTAGCAAAAGCACTACAACAAAAACACAAATTCAAGGACTAAAAAGGATAAGAAATAATAATTAGGAAATAAATTGAGTAAAGAAAAGAGCAGAAATAGAAAGAAAGAAGTAGGTAGGAGAATTTGGAAGACGAGTAACGACAATAACACCAACAACAACAACAAAATAGTAGCAGCGACGGTAGCAACTAAAGGAGCAGCATCAACAGGAACAAGAAGAAAATGGTAGATAACAGTGACAACAACAAACAATTATACAAAAACTATAGTTGCACTTAAGTCATAAGAAAACATCTAGAAAGACTGTCGAGCATAGATAACTAGATACGAAACTCTTTGTTTCGTGATAGCGCTGAAAAATGCGCATTTTTTATAACATTTTCCATTGGTGCCACTGCGTAAAAAAGTGAATGTGGGTATTTTAAAATAAAGTTTGGGGGTATTTCGCAATTTCTTGCAAATGAATAATATTAAGTAATTTTTGCTGCAAAATATGATAGTGACTTCGCAATTATACTTTAGATTAGATTTAGTATTTAAGATCATGTAAAATGGTTTATATGTTATTAAACCAGTTAATAAAATGCACCGAAGTATTTCATTCAAATTTTGTTTCCAGGCTAAAAAGGAAAATGATATTGTGTTTTCATTGAGAAATCAATTAATATACACAGAGCCAAAAAGTTCACCTACAATCAAAGAGACTGCCACCTAAAAAAGCTATTTGGCCGAGGAGAGGGAGAGGGGACAAAATTGAAGAAATTTTTGCTAGAAATTCTTCTGGATTTTAGCTTGAATTTCTTCTTAAATTTATTTAAAAGGATATCGAATGAAAACGAGGAGATAACTTCTTGTTTATTAATTTTTTACGTCATTTTGTAAAAAAAATTAAATTGTTAGAAGAAATCTGCTTGTTTTTAGGAGAAAATTTTTATAAAGCAAATCAATAAGGACATCCTCTAATTTTTACTTGAACCTTTTTGAATTTATTAAAAAGGAAAACTTTTTATTTTTAAAAGAGCCCTTATTAATTCAAATTTTGCTGTAAACGTCTTAACATACGTACATACATACATATGTACATATATACTCGTACATACTAGAAGTATGCATAACAGTTATTGCATCAGCCACGTTTTATGCGTGCAATTACATGTTCAAGAAATTAAAAGGGAGAACTTTTTATTTTTAAAAGAGCTCTTATGTATTTCCTCCGTTCGTCAATTTCACTACGGCTTTGCACATTTCTACAATTCTCAAACGATTAATGAAGCACTTGGTATAAAGAGTTTATTATGTCCATCTGCACTTATATTAAATGAAATGTTGCCCTTTGTCTGAATAAGTCCTAGGAAAATACTAGTTGACTAATTATGTTTTCCGATGAAAATCAAGATTCTCTTCTTAATAATATTAAACAGGGTTTCTTCTTAATTTTACAGGTTATCTGCTAAATTTATGTGAAAAGGTTTCCATATTTATTCTAGGAGTCATCTTCTAAATTTTATTTAATAGGTTTTCATCTTAGTTTTAAAGGTTATCTCTTAAATTTTACTGAAAATGATTTCATCTAAAATGCACGGGTCATCTTCTTAATTATATTGAAAAGGTATTCATATTAGTTTTACAGATTATCTACTTAGTTTTATTAAAATGAAATATCCAGTAATAATAAGACGGACATCTTATTGGAGAGAAAGCATAGAGAAATCCGCTAAACTTTGTTCTACTTTATAGGGCATTTTAGGTGGTATTTTGGCTCTGTGTAGCATTAATTTTAAGGCAAATATTTTATATTTATAGTATATCCTACTTCCCATATCTAGATATTTGTTACATATTTTTGATTCAAAAAGGTAAATATGCAAACAATTCCATTCTCACCCCTTTTCAAACTTTATTATACATTTTTAAATCATTTCTCGATTAATATAATAAGTAATAGTCATTTCATGAAATGGTGGCAAATATCCAAAATCCCTCATTTGTTTATTATTTATGGTGGATTTGATCTGGTTTGTGGTATCAGCTGATTTTGCTGTCAGCTGTTTTCCCTGATTCGTCAGTGTTTGAAAGTGAAAAGACAGTTCAGGCCCCCGTGAGAGCAGATAAATTTGAGAGTTTCGCATCTAGTTATCTTTGCTGTCGAGTTTCGACAGTAGGCAGCACTCTAGTATATATTATTCAGTTAAACAGATATTGAATGTCTGCATTTATTATTGTCTTTATCATGGAATATGCAGCAGTTATAGAGAAACAGAAGCATACCACACACGGTAGGCAGGAAGCGACGATAGGTTGCATGAAAATGTCGAGAAAAAAGGAAAGTGGGGTTGTGTTATGTGATGTTTATAGATGAAACATCCGTTGAAATTAAAATCCGAGCTGCTCCTTTTTCAAGGATATCCACATTTTTTGTTTTTTTTTGAAAGGATCAAATATTGAGGAAATCGAATATTCGCCACCGTCCAAATTTTTCCGATTTCAATACATTATTTGGTCGCTAAGGGATACAAAAAAAGGTATTAAAAAGAAAGCAGGACACCTGTAGTGGAAAAATCCAATGTGAACAGGACCTAAAGGATAACCACTGAAATATAAAATAACACAAAAAGTACCCACTTTAATTTGCGTATAACTCCTAAAATGTTAACTCTACGTGAAAATTTCTTATTATATGTTTCATTCAGAATAAATAAAGAAATATTTCTTTAATATACAATTTTGATGTACCTGCAGTGCTTAATGTACTTTTGTGCATCTAAAGTGAAAATTTCAAAAAAAGTACGTTTTTTTTATGGTGCTATTTTAAGTTCAAATATTTTTCTAGTTTATGTAAATATTTTAATCTAATGATCCAACTCTCATTCCTACACATCTCTACGTTAATACTAAAAAAGAGTTAGAGCTGAGATACGCGCTAGCTGTGCACGGTGGGCGGGAAGCAACAATAGGTTGCATGGGAATATCGTAAAAACGATGGCCCAACGAATATGTGCCTAGCTGTGTGCTGGTACTAATTTTCGTTTAAAAAAAATGTTGGAGATTTTATTCACGCTTGCTGTGTGTTTATGAAGTATATTAGAATATCAGTTTACGTAAGTGTTTAGCCGGCGATCGTTTTTTCGATATTTTCATGCAACCTATTGTTGCTTACCGCCCACCGTGCACAGCTAGCGCGTATTTCAGCTCCAATTCTTTTTAATATTAACGTATAGATATGTAAGAATGAGAATTGGATCATTAGATTAAAATATTTACATAAACTAGAAAAATATTTGAACTTAAAATAGCACCATAAAAAAAACGTACTTTTTTTGAAATTTTCACTTTAGATGGACCAAAGTGCATTAACCACTGCAGGTACATCAAAATTGTATATCAAAGAAATATTCCTTTATTTATTCTGAATGAAACATATTATAAGGAATTTTCACGTAGAGTTAACATGTTAGGAGTTATACGCAAATTAAAGTGGGTACTTTTTGTGTTATTTTATATTTCAGTGGTTATCCTTTAGGTCCTGTTCACATTGGATTTTTCCACTACAGGTGTCCATTTTTCTTTTTAATACCTTTTTTTGTATCCCTTAGCGACCAAATAATGTATTGAAATCGGAAAAATTTGGACGGTGGCGAATTTTCGATTTTCTCAATATTTGATCCTTTCAAAAAAAACAAAAAATGTGGATATCCTTGAAAAAGGAGCAGCTCGGATTTTAATTTCAACGGATGTTCCATCTATAAACATCACATAACACAACCCCACTTTCCTTTTTTCTCGACATTTTCATGCAACCTATCGTCGCTTCCTGCCTACCGTGCACAAGCACTGATAGTTCAACAAAGGAATATTTGCATATTCCGTACATTTACTAGATACGTAATAGTTATATATTATATGTATGTACATATGTATGTACCGACTAAGCATGTACATACTTTTGAAAAATACGCAGAGATCTTTTCTGTTTGTGTTGAATGAATAGAAACAAAAGTAGTTTAGATAAGCAGATACATATACATACATAAGTAATAACAGTCAAAGGACAATATATAAAATGTAAAGAATATTATATTTTCGTAGAACTTCAGAAGCATTTTCGCAGATAGAACATTGCAACATAAACTGGGTGGTTTACGATTATACCACTATGATTTTGCAACTTCTACGACGAGCTTTTTTTTTTTTCTTCAAAGAAAAGCGACAACAAAACTTTCTCCAAAATACAATATTTACTGTAAACTTTAAGCTCACGTATGCCTACTGCTAGCGCTAAACCTTGCCTTAATTTTTTTTAATAATCCAAAATTTTTTTTGATTTGAAAAACAGCAAAGTAACAAGAAGAGAAGAATTAAAATAAATGTTACTACAATAAAGTGTAAGCATCTAAATTTATTAGCGAATACTTAATTGAAGCAGATACTGGTGGCAGAACATGGCTATAAATTATTCGCTATACATTATACATATATGCAGATAAGATAGTGCAAAAGCTTCAACTGCAGTCGTTTCGGCACATGCCCTCTTCCGCATACAATTCAAAATATCTCCTGCGGCAGGCGCTTTTAACCCATAAAATAATAAAAAATTAATTTACTGACAGTAACACAATGCAAAAATGTCCTCGCCTTTATGAACGCGTTTGGTTGCATGTGTGTGTGTGTGTCAGGCGCGGATCCAGGATTTCGGCAAGGGGGGGGGGGGGGGGGTTTTGAAAATTTCTTTTTTTGGAAGATGTTTTTTAAGGGCAGACGCTGTTGAAAATATGGACTAATACCACCTACTATTATTATTCTATATACTAGTTGCGCCATTTCCCGCACGTTAAAAACACCAAACTCAAAACCCTCCAAATTAACAATATCTATGTCATCACATAAAGTGCAGGAGATTTCAATTGAAGTTCTAAATAACATGTATAACGTATGTATGTATATTTTTGCATTGGTACGTGCGAATGAGTATCGTATGGTATTGGTGGCAAATTGATCATCAATTTCACTTACCCTTGCATTTAAAGCCAAAATAAATAAGAATATATGTATGTAGTACTTTTTGGTTATATTTATATTTTTAATAGAATTTTTCTTGTTCTTGTTTTTATATACTCAAATTTTTAAAAGGTTAATTTAACCTTTAACTTGCGACGTGGTGGTAATTTTTACACCGACTTACAGTTTCTTTAAATATCTCTTTTAACTTACCGTCCAGCAAGTTTACTCTCTTAGTATCTTCCCATCTCGTTGTAATTATTGACCCGTTTTGTTTTTATGGAGGAATGTGTAACATTTGACGAGAAATGATGATGGCGGTGTAAAAATTACCCCACGTCTAGGGTAACGTTAGTTTTTCTTCGAATGCAATTTTTTGAAATTTACCACTTCTCGCTTCTCTGCAGCATTTTGATGCTTTTAGAATCTACTCATGTCATCATAATTATCGATCAGTATAGCTTCTATGGTGGAAGGTCTCCAATAACGGATAAATTATGATATCGGTGTAAAAATTACCACACATCGACGTTAACGTAACTTTTTCTTCAAAAATAATTTATTTCCATTTAAAACTTCCCTCACTGGCAATTTGACTAACATGAATTGAGGAGGTCCATAACAAAACGCAATAATTCCACTTTTCAAATATTTTGGTTTTTTAACTAAATCCAATTCTACGCATTAAAACCTATGTAACCATCGCTATAAAACATACCAAAGGTCAATAATTTTACAGTTATTCAACACCAAAAATATTAGTTCAGACCAAAATGAAACATTTCCATATCTATCCAATTAAATTAATTTTATTTTTATGGTTGTTAGAAATATTCTTTGATTAAACTACCTTTGTGAATAACTACCTTGCATTTAATATTGTAAACACATTTGCTAATTCTTTTTATGCGAAATATTTTGAGAAAACTTTGGCGAACAGTGGTCCAAAATATCTGAGTTGGAGTATTATACCAAGATATTTTTAGATCAGCAGGGAAATAGTGCCCATGGAACAGATGATATAACTTTATGTGATTGTTTGGAGGAGGACACTGCAATGAAAGTGTAATATAATGTGAATTTATTGTAATACTTGTATGTTAATATAGTGATTTAAATGCAATAAAAACCGTTGATATAAAACAGTTTTTAATTTTCCTATAGAATATGTATAAGCAATTAAAATCAAAAAAAATTATTTAAAGCAAAAAGCCAAAATTCCAAACCTAGTTTATATCAAAACGCAACATTTCCATACATGTTCAGAACAAAATGAAATAAATACTATTGGACGGACCAAAACGCAACATTTCCATTTTTTTAATCTAAATAACTTAAAAACAAATTGCCAGATAAAAATTTTTTTTATGATTTGTATTGTTTTTAGATAACTATTAAACTACAACAACAGTTTAAAAAAAAATATATATCCTATTGACTTAAATTAGTTTTTTTCGTTTATCCAAAAAATTGTTTTGGTGGAATTATTGCGTTTTGTTATGGACCTCCTCAATTATTAATTTTACCACTTCTTCAGAATATTATTGGAAAAAAAATTAAAAAATTCGTTTCGTGGTTCATTTTATACGCTCACGTTATTATGAAAAAAACTACAAAAAGACTGGCCAGCATTTTCTAAAAAAAAATTTTTTTAAATAAAATTCCTATTATATATTTAAAAATATATATTTTTCTATGAAAAACCGTCTCTGAAGTTTAAAGAAAGTTTTTGTTTTACCTTTTATCTATAAGGTTCTCATGTGATGTTTTCGCTATTTTGAAAGAACAAGGACTTGTGAATTATAGTAAAAAATTTGTTGATTTAAAAAATTTAATTAACTTTTTTTATCAATTTCATTTGAAAAATTATTATAAAAAAAATTATTTTTTATCGAGAGTTTTAACTAAAATGCGTAGAAAAAAATTTACTACCACGTCGTAAACTATGTCACAAAATTTCACCTCTTCACTTAAAGGTTAAACAACAATTGCGAAATACCTCTGAAAAAGGCAATTTCTCCAACGATTCAGACATTTCTGACCAAATTAATTCTGTACAATCCCGATAAAAATAGGGATAAGAGAGAAAAGAAAATAAATTTGCGATTTGGCAATTTGCGAATAGCATTTGACAAATTTGATTTTATGCACGTGCGTCCAAAGGTACCTACATGAATTTTTTCCCATGTAGGTACATATTTTGCATGTAATGTGGTGTGCCCAGTATACATGAATAAAATATATATTTTTTTATTAATTTTTAAATATTTTTTTAATTTTTAAATAAATAAAAAAAAAAAAAAACAAACAAAAATACAAGCCACAGGCAGGATTCCAACCGCGGTCGACAAAATGCGAATCAAAGGCGCTACAGCTACGCCAACGAGCCATTTACATTGTGCATGTCATACGCTGTACTTTAATTGTATTTCTTTCAACTACCTACTATGCTCGCATCTTTTTCGATGGACGACAAGTGCGCAATTGTCTTTTCATATATGTGCATATAAAATATAATCTGAAAATAAATGTCGAGTTTTTCCTTTGGACAGCTAAACCCATCCAACAATTGCTTTTGGAATGATAGAGTTTTCCTTGATCAGTTTGGGAAATTTGGGTGCAGAATCTATAAAGGCATTAATTTGGGATCTATGATAAACCACAAGGGGGGGTTTGAACCCCCATAACCCCCCCCCCCCCGTGGATCCGCCACTGGTGTGTGTGTATGTGTGTGATAACCCTGCAAAAAGGTGTGTGACGAGTCTCTAAAAAGATTTGTCCGGGAGCGCTCTCTTTCGGGTACAATTAGTCTACAATTGTTCGCAATTGTACCCGAACTGGTACATATGTTTACTAATTGTAGACGAATTGTACCCGAAAGGGTATCAAACGGGTACAATTAGTCGCACAAATGGATGTGTCGCATTTGCTAACCGTTCGGGTACAAAACGGGTACAATTGTGCGCTTATGCTACCCGTTCGGGTACAAACTGGGTACAATTAGTCTCTTCATAGGACATGCTCAAACAAAAGAGAACACTTCAACCCATATAAAGAGATACAAATGGGTAGTAATCGCATGCTCCCTTGCGAATTGTCCCGGATGTATCCCGGAGTGATCGCATTTTTTGCAGGGAAAAGAGTATGTATGCATGTGTGCATGCTATGCAAATTGTGTGGTATGCAGCTGTATTTTGCATAACTGTGTGTCAAGCAAATCTGCACTCCCACAATTGTTTAAGTATGATGGCGATAAAATCCCCTTTTCATTTCTTAAATAAATAGTAGCAGCAATCAACTCAACAGGAAATACCATTTAAATTGGATTTTATGTACATATGTATTAAATGAATTTCTACCCACGTGCAACAGCAATTTTTCCATTTCATGTACTTAAATGTTAACTTACATGCATTGGTGGGATTATGTCTAAAGATGCACATGGTTGTGTTTAAATGCTGCTGATTTTGCAAAATGTTAGGGTTTGTGGGAAGGTGAAATTGTACTTGAGCGTATTTTTGCACATGCGAGTATTTGATACATACATATTTAAGGTTTTAAAAAGGTTGAATTTCAGGAACTCAATTAACTTCTAATTTGCTTTTTTTTAAGTTTTTGATCCAACAATTGATTAAAAAACGTGCTCTGTTGTTTCAAAAACTTGCTTGCTTTTAAAATTTTGTTTGTGAGAAAACCAAGGCTAATTTATACAGGTTAACCTACTAAACAGCTGATTGCTAACTTTTTTCTACTTTTTTTTATTAATATTGTGGAGCCTATGTCAAACTCATGTCAATTTTGACCTTGACGCAATATGATTTCTACAATGGCGGATAATGATTTTGACAGAAGCATCACAGAATACACAAACAATTTACATGGAGTGTGCATGTATGTATGTCCGTATGTCGTACTGCGAAAACCTTCTATCATTGAACCATGGAGAAAACTTTTTTTGTGAGAAAACCAACAAACACAATAACGATGGAAAGAAGATGAAGAGAAAAATCAAAACAAATGTTTATTTTTAGCAGAAAAATCTCTCCAAAAGTCGCCGTTGTTGATATAAAGGCAAAAGTATTTGATCCAACAGTTTCCGTTGTTACCAAAACTAATGAGAATAATTTTTTTTAAATTTTATTTTTACAATGATTCATATAATTCATAGATGCTTTTTGGGAAAAGTGGAAGTATAAAAGGGTGTTTTAAATTCAATATAATGTTGAATGTTCAACTATGCGATGGTTGGATAGAATTTCAGGTTGATGTCATGGTTCGAATCCGGAGGAGAATATAAAATAAATAAGAAAAAACAGAAATAAAATAGCAGCCAGTGAATGCTAAGAAGTAGAGAAGAAGAGGAGAACAAGCGGATGCTACATATTTGCAGTTGGGAACCGGGTGGAGAGAGGATGAATAGTAAAATGCAAACAAAAATTTATTTTTAGGTGACATTTTTTTCCAACAGTCTCCGTTGTTAACTTAGAGGCAAAAGTATTTGATCCAACAGTTTCCGTGGTTGACTTAAATCAACAACGCTCGCACCTTTGAAACAACAACGGAGCGTTGTTGGGCACATTTCAACTGCGGAAAGTAGTTGATTTAACAGCGAAAGTCTTTAGATTTACAACGTTTTTTTCCCAGAGTAAGACAATCATTTTTTGGATGCACTCAAGTTTCGGCTAGCGCTTGTATGTATGTACATGTGTATGTACATTTATATATGTGCCCCTTGACTGACCTGGGCTATTTGGCTTTTATTGAAATTTAATTACCATCAAGCGATACTGCCTTTATATACGTACAAATTACATTGTACATACATACGCTTCAGGTGAAAAGGTATGCATGATTTTTATGTGGATTAATACATTGTCGCTGTGGTGTAGTGGGTAGAGTGCTCGCCTGCCATACCAAAGGTCTCGGGTTCTAACCCCAGTCCGAGAAAACACCAAAAAAGTTTTTCTAATTAGTAAAAACTCAATTATTGGGGTTTTTAAAAACAGCGGTTACCTCTCGAAAGTGGGCGGCATACACTCGGAGTGTATAAAAATGCATACAAACATACTTATGTCTATTGAACATACGACCTCTTATTAAATGTGGTACTAGAAAATCTTAGCCAAAGAAATTGTATATGATTCTTTTATAGCAGTAACTTCTTCGAGTGCTGCAGCAGTAGTTCTCGAGACAATGCTGGGTGGTGTTCTAGGCCATACCAGCAAAGACAACTAAGTTGAAAAACAGAAGAACATGCACGTCGTCGTTTAAAGTGCATTTTCGCGTAAGGGACATTTTTGTTTCATTTTTTTACACTAAATTGATGTTTTAGCTAACAAACCGACCTACGTAACTATTTAAATTTAAGTTTGTACGCAAAAATAAGTAACGGTTTTGAAATGAAATAGTTTTTATGCTCTCCGGTAAAATTCAACCACCGTCCGCTATGCGAAAATGCACTTTAAACGACGATATATATATACATATCTTTTAAATTCCACCCAAATTAGCACTTTTTTCAAATTCATGTATAAGTAAATTTGCTTCGATGTGTCATACCGCAATTTGTGCCGGCACTTAACTATTTTAGCTAGAAATTTATTTGTAGGTATACATATATATAACATTAAATAAGGCACGTGTAAAACTTTATAACCAGCGTGGCGTCAATTGCTTTACAACAAATGCCATCAACCTAAGTGCCATTAAATATGGACAAACGAATAAAATTTAGTACTTTGTGTGTGTAAGCAAAAAATTAATTTCTTTGGTGGCAACTTTTATTTTAATTATTATTTTTTTTAAGCGCTACTTCTAACACCACCAGTTTTAAATATTTTGTCCTTTACTTAAGCCTAAACGTAGGTACATGCGTCATGGTTTGACGATGCTCAATTGTAATTTACATTTTATTATTGCTTTACCTCATTGTTCTAATCTAATTGTAGCTAAAGTCGTTGCTGAGCTTTAGTTGTGTGCTTTAGTTGTTCCGCAGTGAAAGTTGCGTCGTCGAAGGATATCTTTTGTGACTTTTTCTTACAATACAATCTATGTAAAAGGATTTATTTTTATGTTATAGGCTAAGAAATCACGTATATCCCTTTGTGTAAAAAGAGGCGGTGCCACGCCCATTTTCCAAAATTTTTCTATTTGTTGTTTCTGGTCTATTGTAGAAATCAAACCACAAAATTTCAATGAATTATCTTTACATTTGGCAAAGATATCGCTTAAAATGTTTTTATTAGGTCACTTTATAATACCCATATATAAAAGTGGGCGTGGTCGTCAACCGATTTCGCTAAAATTTTCAACATGTATTACCACAAGTAATAAAAGTGTACACACCAAGTTTAGTCATTATATATAAATTATTTGTCGAGTTATGGGCTCAGAAATCTCGTATATTCCTGTTTATAAAAAGAGGCGGTGCCACGCCCATTTGCCAAAATTTTTGTGTTTTTCGTTTTATGTCCGCAGTTGGACTCCTGCTATAAAATCTCAATGATATATCTTTATATTTGACAGAGATATCGCTTAAAATGTTTTTATTAGGTCACTTTATAATACCCATATAAAAGTGGGCGTGGCCCTCAACCGATTTCGGAAATTTTTCGTCCAAATATTTGACTAAGTAAGTATATCACGCGTACCAAATTTCATCGATATATCTTCAACGGGTTCTAAGTTATGACATATAAAACTTGCAAGGTTTGACCCTTAATAAGTGGGCGTGGCACCGCCCATTTTCCAAAATGTCATCAAATTTCTTCCTATGGGCCTGAGCTCAACACGTGGATAAAATTTCATCGCTCCAGCTGTATTAGTGACTGAGATACCAAATTTCCGATTTTTTCTATATAGGAAAAGTGGGCGTGGTCATGGTCCGATTTCGCCCATTTTCAATACCAACCGTCCCAGTCTCGATACCAACCTGCATTTCAAATTTCATCAAAATATCTCAATTTTTGCGCGAGTTAGAGTGTTTACAGACGGACGGACAGACGGACCGACGGACAGACGGACGGACGGACGGACGGACATGGCTCAATCGATTTCTCTTTTCACCCTGATCATTTTGATATGTATAAGTCTATATCTATCTCGATTATTTCACTCTGTTACAATCCACCGTTATGTGATTAAAACTATAATACTCTGTGTACTAGTACAGCTGAGTATAAAAAAAAAAAAACAAAAAAAAATTTACAACCCCCCAGGGCTATGGCCCTGGGTGTCACTGTTTCTTCAAAGGGTTAATCTAAAAATTCGTTTATTCTTTCCCCATTGAAACTTTTGCAAATTTTGCTAAAAAAGTTATTTGAAAACTTTTGCTTCACATTTTATGCACTCACACAAAGTGGATTTAGCAACTCTTGCAAAGAAGGAGCAACACCAAACATCCTGATGTGCAGGATTGTGTACGTGTGGTTATAAAAAATCATTTTTGTTGATATTTTGTCGCATGAGTCCACCTATGGACGTAAAACAAAAAACACAAAAATTTTGGAAAATGGGCGGTGCCACGCCCACTTATTAAGGGGCAAACATTGAAAGTTTTATGAGTCATAAATCAGAAACCATTGAAGATATATCGATGAAATTTGGTACGCGTTATATACTTACTTAGTCAAATATTTGGACGAAAAATTTCCGAAATCGGTTGAGGGCCACGCCCACTTTTATATGGGTATTATAAAGTGACCTAATAAAAACATTTTAAGCGATATCTTTGCCAAATGTAAAGATAATTCATTGAAATTTTGTGGTTTGATTTCTACAATAGACCAGAAACAACAAATAGAAAAATTTTGGAAAATGGGCGTGGCACCGCCTCTTTTTACACAAAGGGATATACGTGATTTCTTAGCCTATAACTCGACAAATAATTGAGATATTATGACGAAGCTTGGTTTATACACTTTAATAACATGTGTTAATAGCCACGCAAAAATTTATTGATATCGGTTTATGACCACGCCTACTTTTTAAGAAAGATATATCTGGAACACTCTTTGGGAATTTGTAACGTGACATCTTTATAACTAGAAGTCAAAGAGGAATGAAATTTTGCACAAAGAATAATATTCATATGCTTAGTTGGATGACTGATAAAAATGTTGAAAATGGGCGTGGCTACGCCCACTTTATGCAGCACTCGCTTTATATAAAGTACACCGTGTTTCCATCAAACGCAAACAAACTATGAAAACATACAGCTGGGTATCTAATGTTCGATTCCACTCGAACTTAGGCTTCCTTACTTGTTATTTATGCGCTGCTAAAATAAGTTTTAGCGGCTTTTTCTTGCACACGTTGGCAATTTATCAAGTCACAAGAATATTTATAGCCTTCTCTGCAATACAAACAAACAAATTTGTGGGTCTTTTCTAAGTCAACAACTGATCTATTTGCTGACATTTTTTGTGGTAAACTATGTTTAAGTATGCTAATTTGTAATGGAAATACATATAGTGGGTGTTGTGGCAATATTTACTAGTGTTGTCTGTGCATACATACATACATGCATTTGTAAATTTATTAAATTTCCGGTTAAATAGAAATAGTGTTTGAATTTTAAGCAGTTCGGTTTTACTTTGCATGAAGATACTGTTAAATAATAAAATATTTTTATTCTCACTGTTCTAATGAAGGCAGAATCTTACTCCAAATTAAATTTTGCCCAAAATGCTGCCGATATTTCAGGATTACTGATTACTGATTTATTTAAGTACCAAACTCCGTTTACGCGTAAAATAAATAATCTTAAGCTACTTAATCTGAGTCCCTTGCTGCATAGCGTGTAATCTGTCGATTTCTCACAGATCCAATCCCACACCTTTGATACTTTGCAAAAAGGTCTGAAAATTTGTTGCCCATATTTTTAGCGCGTGTTGCTGGCTTACTATGTATTCAGCACAAAATCGCAGTCATTTATCATGTTTTTGTGATAAATGGGATTTTATTTAAAAAAAAAAACCCCAAACGGCTGTTGTAATGTATAAAATGTTTGTTTAAATGCAAATTACTCAAGGCACCACAGTTAAATAAATACGACAAAAAACGGTTATAATTTCTACACGTTGTTGGTTCGAAAGCCTCGAAGCATTAGCATTTACAAGCCGACATCATAGAAAAGTTATTTGCGCTTAAATTTGTCACATTCAAATGATTCCTTATGGAATAATGACAAATGTAGTTTTGCGAAGAATTTATACAAGAAAAATATGTAGATAAACTCAAAAATATTTCTTAATCTTCTTTATTTCTTCACAGCAGTTTTTTCATGATTTTTGTTCTTCCATAATGATTTTTGTTCTTCAATAATCTAGTTTTGGTTGATTTCATGGATTATCATGATTCATGATAAATGACACGCCAGCTAAATAATTTACATAATCTGCCCACTTTATTTTATTTAGAATGTTTTAAACGTCTCAATAATCGCTTTTCTTGTTCTTTATTTTGATTAAAGTATAATTTAATTTTATTCACCTTTATGTAGGCGATTTGAATCTTAGTTATTGTGGAGATTTCAAGTGTTGTCTGCTTTCACTAATTGGGTTTTCGGTTTATCTGGCATTAACCATTTGCTATAAACACAACACAATTTGTTAATTGCCTATTATGAAAAGGTAAATAAATATAGACATACAAGCGAAAATTATTAGATTTATTCTGCTATGTAACATCAAGAAGATCAGCAATTTTTGATAAAAACTATGAAGGACTTGAAAACACTTTTCCCTTTAAAGATGACAGCAACTGCTCATTACTGAGAATCAGTGGCGGATCTAGCATAAATTGCCTGGGCAAGCCTATGTGTGAAGTATAACCATTAGCCATTTATGTAATTACCTTTGCTGTATTATTTAAAAGTCTGATTGCGTTCCGTCATTGACTTTGATTTAGAGTTCTCGATTTCTTTTTAACATTTTCGAGTGGCCCGAATAAATGCTTTTCAATGCTCGAACGCTGGTTTGTTTGTTTATTACGCGTATGTTTGTGCGGGAATTTGAACAATTCGGCTATTTGAAGATCGTTTTTTCTCGTTTATTTTTCTTGTTTTTTTTCATACATATGTATTATTTATTTTTGTTTTCCTGATACACATTTTTTTGTTTGTATACTGAGAGAAAAGGAATCAAAAATAAAATTTTTATTTTTATAATGCACGTTTTAAACCAAGTCATTTTTATTTTATAAATGAAAATTTTTAAATTAAAAATTAAATTTCTTAAATTAAAATGTATTTAGGATTTAAAAAGAAACATGTTTAAATTAATAATTAAAATTAATGGAATAAAAACGAAAGTTTTTCCTTCAAAATCTCATAGTGCTTAAAATAAAAATAAACATTTTTAAATTAAAATTGTTTTTTCTTGATTCTGCAATTTTACTCTGAACATTTATAAAATAAAAAATTTCGTATTTACATAATTCTTAAATATAAAAATGTGCGCTAGGGAAATCTTACACGAATGCGCAGAGGTATTTTTAGTTTCCTTATACCGACGGAAATTTCAGCAGTAGTAAGTGTATTTGCTTATTGCCTAAAAAATGGGTGCTTTAGTGTTTGAAAAACTGAGGTCCAATTTGATTTCCACCGCTTTTTAAAATTATCTTGATATTGTGCCAATAGTCGCCAAAAATCACAATCAACCCTTTTATAATCTGGTATTTGATATTTATGTTTGCATTCACATGCAGATGTAAGAAATTATGTGCATAAGTATGTACCTACATGCAAACGAAAATCAAATCAAATATGCATATGGCTGTGAATATTGAACTTTTGAATGCCGAAGCCAGCTTCATATTCGCATACAAATTTCATGTGAAAAATAAAAAAAGTACTTTGCTAGTTTTTTTTTTCAATTTAAGTCTGAAAAGTCCTTAGCGAAAGCGAGAAAACAAGCTATGTTATTCTGTTTTGAAAGCCACGTAAAAGCTAATGTGTGGAAAAGTTGAAGCATGCTCACTGTGCTGTGATTGGCTGTACAAACAAAATACACATTGTGAGGTGGATTGGTGGTGTACTTGCGCTATTTTCTTAGCAGGCTTTTAGGGGTATGTTACAGTGGGGGCTATATTATTGAGAACTTAAATAGTAAACACATTTAAAACGTAAAATAACCAGATTTTAAAGAATTTCCTATGAAATGAACGAAAATGTGTACGCAAGCCGGGCTTCTCGGCTTGTATGAAGCGACCGCCTCTGCTGAGAATATGCTACTTTTATTGGCACATTTTATGGAATGCTAACAAATAATAAAAGCGTCTAATAGCAGCTAAATAATATCATTGAGTAAACACACAGCCAAAAAAAATATCAAAAAGCAAGTAAACAGCTGCCTATGTCCCTGTTGATTTAATCTTCTTCTCGTTGCCTTTGTGTCGTTGACTTTAATCGGTTGAGGTAAATTTTAACAGTAGACATAAACACCTTGTTAAAATGCCTGTGTTTTGTGTTGTGTATATGCAACTTGACTTGTCAGCCGAAGGAAATGTGACACTTTACGAAATCATTGAACTTTGTTTAGTCAGGCATTGAACTTGTACAATTTTCATTAAGAAGACACCACATGAGATTAAAGTAAAACCAATGATGGCAGTATTGTTTAATAAGAAGCAAAATATGTACATACATATTTCATCAGTGATTTAAACTTTCAAGGCGCTTTTAAAGGAATAAATTTAAGAGTGAAGAAAAAACGCATTATATACTGTAGACCAGTGGCGTAGCTAGAGAATTTTTCGGGGGGGGGGGGGGGTCACAGCCAATGTAAAAAATTTACCAAAATTAAAATTACCAAAAAAAAACTAAAATTTTTTTTTACAAATGATAAAAGACGCTAGCTTAGAATGCACTACGCCACTGCTGTAGACATATGCGCCTAAAACAAGTGACTTTATGTTTGGGTTAAATATATAATCGTTGTAATGGTATTAACTACATAGATTTAAATATAACTATGAATTAGTTGTAAACTAACGAATACTCGTTGATAACTGTAGCCGATAAGTATCGTCGTTATAACTAATTGTAATAACTCTTTGTAAAAAGACCATATTTTAACTAGGATCAGAACTATATATAGTAATCGTATACAGGGCCGCCGAGAGAAAATCCGAAACCGGGGTCAAAAACACTACGGGCCCCCATACTAAATGAAGAAATTCTCAAAATCAAAATTCAATGAATATATAGTTACGAACTTTAATTTAGCTATACATTAATACAGATCAAGTAAATATGTTTACATAGAAATATACATATTAGGGTGGGTCAAATGTTTTGTTCAAAAGGCACATCCAGTTTCTGAATCCATGGGTCATACTGAGTAATATTGTCCATGGGACCATAGGTCTGAATAAATTTTGTTTAAATACATACTCCTTTATTTGTATGAAATAAATTTCTTTAAATTGGAATATTTTCTGTAAGAAAAAGCTTGGATATCATTTTGAGATTCCCGGGCCCTCTAAAGCCCGGGCCCGGGGTAATTGACCCCCTCACCCCGCCCCCCCCCCCCCTCCCCCTCCTCGGTCTGATCGTATACGATTTTTGTCAACGAAAAAGACCAATTGTCTTTACTTTTTATTATACTTCAGTTCATGTGCATTTCAAGAGGTAGATACATTTATATGCATAATCGCATCGGAATCAGAGTTATAGCATTAGCTAAATGCTAAGAATTTTCTAATTAAATTGCCCCCTGCTTCGAGTTTTAATAAAACCAAATTGTGATGAAAATTTAATATTGCTATTCATTTGGAAAATTTATTAACCCAAAGAAGCTTTTTTGCGTCAACAGAGCTTAAATTGAGCATGAAAAAAAAACTGTCTTCGAGTTTTGCGCTTTGACCGGCTGGTAAGTAGATTATTTTCGATTTTAATGAATCGCTTTTAATAATACCGGATTACAACCGTAATTTAAAGCTTACAATTAAAAGTAATCAAATAGACAGTTTAAAGCTTTGTAGTTTTTTTTTTATTTATACTGAATAGTTAATAAACTTTGCAATAAAAAAAGAAATTAATAATAATTCCCTATGAATAAACTTATACATAAATGTTTAGGTAGGCATATAACTTATGAAGACTTAAAAAAGAGTTTTTTTTATCACTGAATTGGCGTTGATCGCGAACTGTGTGTATTGTGCGTATAATATTTTTTTTGCGAAAATGACTTACGTAATCGCTTAAAAAAAAAATTATGTATAAAGTAATTCATAAGGAATCAAACGCGCTGAATTAATAATTACATACAAGCAGCACAATATTATAATATTATGTTGAATTGCCTAAATTATTAATTAATGAAATACATACATACAAATAATATATAAAATTTGTTTCACATAAGCTTAATAAAATATACATATATAGCATATATATGTACATACATAGCCTGTATAAGCATGTGTAAATAAAGTTTAGCCAAATTTGTTATAAGCGAGTTGAAAAAAAATCTTGGTAGATTAGCGAATAACATGGAAAGCAACAACAACAAAAGCTAAGTTGTCGAGTTGAGTTGAAGCGCTTAGCACTTAGTCGACCTCAACGACAGTGTTGCAAAGTAAAAAAAAATGAAGCTATTGTGAATTACACTTGAAAGTGCATAATTAAATACTCATGTTGTTTCGTCTAACATTTTTTCTTGTTTGGCCATGTGTTTCTATTTACTTATAGTATTATGTAAAATTTATTAATCTATTTATTTACCTTTCTCGTGCAAAACATTTAATTTTGATAGCTTACAACAGGGTTGCAATGTAGCAAGCAAGTAGTTGTTTAGCAAGTTGAAGTGTTTTTTTTTTTCAAGGTCCATTGCAAAAAAAAAGTACTAGCGAATTCCTGTCTCGTTTCGCAGCGACGAAAAATACTTTTATGTCATAATGAGTCTTTCCTCTTACCTTCCCTTTCCTTGTCTGTTTCACCTTCTCTTTCTCTACCTATTCTTCCTGCCACTGCTACTCTCTCATCGTTTACCTTTCCTTCTCCTATGCCCTTTTCGTTTCCCTTTCCTTCTCTCCCTTTTCAGTCAACATTCATGCTGCATAAAACGTTAATACAAGAAATATTTTCTCCAAAACTTGCCTGTACATTATCAAACTTTTTATTACACTTTACATACAATAATAAATGTGATTTTATATATGACTGCAAATTAAATTCGTGTTCACTAAAATGAGTTTTGCTTAAAACGAATACTTGATTAATTGAATTTTAACGGCTCTTTTATCGTACAATAAAATTGTGTTCGCTGCCTTTATATGTATTCCTTAATAGCGTCGTTCGATCTTAATAGAGCTCAATGTCTATGTGTCACTTTGATTGAATTATAAAATAAAATGTGCCAAAACTTTAGAAGTATTTGCTTTCACTTTCACAATATCGCCACTTTTTTGCACATTAATAGTCCACTAGCGGCTTAAAGCTAAGGCAACGCCATAAATAAGCTCTTTATATAAATACTTCGAAGCGCTTTTTTTTATTTTATTAACAGAAATATAAATTCAATTATTAAACAAACTGAAATACATATCTTAGTATTAAATAATCATAACAAACTAGTTGCAGTTTCATGAAAATATTGCAAACGGTTACATCATTCATCTAGATATCTATGTGAATAAAAAGTTTACTCTTCGTTTAAATTAAAAAGTTATTATGCTGTTAGTCAACTTCACATATTTACGCCGCTTCGAAATGTTGGTATTTTTTTTTATTTATCAACTGCTAAAAAGTAAAGCTTTAAACTTGGGTAATACTCTGCGCTAGTGCTGGAAAAACATCGATGTTTACGAGTATCGATATTTTCGATATTTTTGAGAAAAAACATCGATATTATCGATATATCGACCTTTATATTAGAGCTCTAGATACCCGGGTATCGAACAATTCGAAAAGATCGAATTTGTCTGAGGCTCGTTTGTCGTTCAAATGCCCGCATTGGTCAAATGCCCGTGCAAACATACGGGTAATAAACAAACAAACATGTGTTCGAGAATTTGAACAGCATTTGTTCGGGCTACTCGAAAATGTTCAAAAAAAATCGAGAGCTCTACTTTATATAAACCTTAATTTAACATATCTATATATAACAGCTTTATTTTTCGAAATGTCTGCATTCATTATTGTGCCCTGAATTGAACGAGAGTGACAGTCATTTATATTACTCTAAAAATTAACTAAATAAACATTTAAACTAAATATTTCAATTTATTATCAGCAGAAATCTTTTTTGAAAAGGGAATTCAATAATCAAAAAAAAAAAAACAAAAAAGGTAAATTCTGTTCCAGCCAGAAAGAGTAGGTATCAATTACAGTGGTGGTGAAATATTTCGCATTTAAGTTATTTAAAAAACCATGTTTAAGACTAAAAGGTTTGAAATAGACAAATTAATAACGCATTCTAAATACCTTTTCCACTCAGAGAGAATAAATCAAATATAAAATTTTTATTTTTATAATGCACGTTTTCAACCAAGTCATTTTATTTTAAAAATGAAATTTTTTAAATTAAAAATGAAATTTTTGGAATTAAAATGTATTTGGGATTTAAAAAGAAAATATTTAAATTAAAAATAAAAATGAATGAAAAAAAACATAAGTTTTTGGTTCAAAATCTCATAATGCTTAAAATAGAAATAAAAATTTTTAAATTTAAAATGTTTTTTCTTGATTTTGCAATTCTACAATGAACATTTAAAAAAAATGTTCGTATTTACATTACTTTTAAACACAGGAATTTCTACATAGGAATCAAATATAAAAAAAATCTCCAAATTTGGGGAATTACCCACAAAACGGCAATGCTGCCTTTTACCAGCTTCTTTCCGCGTTTATCAGTGATGGATCCATGACCGTCGATATATCGAATATTGAAAAAAAAATATCGATAAATCGAAAAAGTTCAAAAACATCGATGAATCGATATTATATCGATATCGCTTCCAGCACTACTCTGCGCAATACATACAGCGTATCATAAGTTTTGATTATTTGGAGTTCCTCCAGCGATCAAACGCATAATTTTGCCGCTTTAGAAATATGATGTTTAATTCAGTTCGAGTAAATATGAGTACAACTTCAACAAAAAAAATAAAAACATCGCTTTAAATAAATAAAACAGAAACAATGTGATATGCGCATGGATTATATTTTGTTAAAAAAAAAAACTTGTATACTAAAGTGGAATTTCAAACTAATCGCAATCCTCTGAACCACGCTTCCTAAAAAAATTTGAAATACCTACAGAAAAAAAAAACTTAAAATATGAAGGTATGTATTTGACACTTTTCGTGGAATGAACTTTTGTTGTTGAATGCTCTATGCGAATAGCTATATTTGGCTTATCAAATATTCATATGTAGACAGTGGCAGAGTGGGTGTATTTATAAGTCAATGCTCTTTACAACATTGAATTAGGGATACAAGCGCAAGTTTTCCTTATATTCTCTTTTGATATAATGTACTAGCTTTTTAAAGTTTTGTTTGAAAATTTAATTTCTACGTATTTTCAATGTTCGTGATAAGTTTAGGGAAAAAGCTTAAATTAGATACATATGTAAGTAACAAAGAGAAAATTAAGAAAATAAAAGAATATGTATTTCTATAAAAATTTGGTATTCCCAACCTATTTGCAATTGTATGGCGGCAATAAATCTTTATTAGGGCATAATTTAATTCCAGCAATCCGCTTTTACCTGTCAGCATATCGTGCTACCCCAGCCTTGTATTTAAATGTATGCTTTGTTCAGATGTGAACTTGACAAATTATTAAGAACCTTTAAGAATTTTAAAGCAGTAATTGAACTTTATTCACAACGCAAAAAAAAAACTTAATTTCTTAATGTCCGATATTCAATGCAACTCTGATAATGGGTCGAATTAATAAAAATATAGCAAATGCTTTTACTCAAGATTTCGGAAATTTGACATTAATTTGTATGAACCAAATTTCAAAATGTGAGTAAAAGGTCTGTAATCTGAAGCAAAAGCGAATGCTTGGCTTTTATTAATATAACCCAATGTGATGTGTTCGGTGAGAAACCGAAATGTCAGGAAAGGAAATGGAATCGAAATTTCATTAAAATATCTACAGAAGAGCTAAACAGCCTTATAAACGAAGGCTCGGTTAATTTGAACTTATTGTGAATTTGTCCAATTCGAAAATGAAAGCCAAATGGCATAATTTTTCTTTAGGTTGCTTTTAGAACGAACAAAGTAGCTTTTTTGGTTGAAGCGAGTTCATCATTAGTGGAACTTTCCGAGCGAGAACAAATTCATATTTTCTACTGGATTATTCCTTTTCAATAAAAAAAAAAAAAATAGCTCGACCTCTATTAATTTGCAACAGCAAAAGATAAACTTTTTCTTCTTGCTGGCTGCATTATTCTTTCGACCTACATACATGGTTGTGTCTATTCTTAGTCTTGTTTGGTGAGCAAAAGTTTTCTCTTTAGCATTAAGCTAAAGTGCATTTGAATGTCAGAACGTAATTTAAATATACTTACGTACATAATATCTCAAGCAAAGACAATATTTCCGGGATATTTTTTTTAAGTCTTTATCAGTTAATTTTAGAATAAAGAAAATGAAATGGTTAGACCAATTTAAAAAAAAAATTGTTTGTTATGTCTGGAAACTTTTATCAATTCATCAGACAACATTTTTTTTTAATCTTTGCAGAAAACTTTTGTTTTAATTAATTTCACACAAATGCGGCATATTGTTCTCTTGCGGTATAAATAAAAATGTGCTCGATTTGAATGATAACGAAATGAATATGCCGTGTTGGGAAATTAATTAGCACAAGTTGCTCTCGCATACAGCAAAGTTTAATCTCGAGATGATGAAACAAGTTAATGG